>OY744548.1:55246531-55251531 GCA_963556195.1 Sepiola atlantica
AGATGATGAGATTAAGCGTATATATCAAGGGATGCGCGAGAGTGCTCTATCCTTTAATAGACTCTACGAATGGCCTATGCTGGAAATCTCATTTCTTTGATCAATCATACCTCAAAAACCAATAAACCAAATTAGTTAAAACTTTGCAGAACATTTTTATTTGATAGGTTCTATAAGTGTGTAGAATTTCAGCATCATTAGTCAAGGCAACCCAGAGATCCAGAAAGTTCAATCATGAAATCATGTTATCTGTGTGTACGTACGTACGTATGTACATACGTGCCACCCTGTATCTCATCAACTATTTGATGGATTCAGCTGATTTTTGGCAGAGATAGAGGTTCTAGGGTATAGTTGATGGCATTTTAATTTCAGTTTACCGTATACCTTAGTTTTCCAGTAAATTCCAAAAAACCTTATGAGAAAGCATTGTATTGAGGCATAGCCTTTACAAAAGTAGTGACATTCCATGAAAAATGCCAGTATACTGAAATCATATGCCCTTAATAGGGTTAAGATGAAAATTCATATACACTAAATGTGCAAAAGCAAGGAAATTCCCAAATCTTTACACTTTTATTGTCATTAAGGGTATGACTACATATCAACCAAACCATTTCATTATCACATCACTACAGTATAAATCTCTATACATGAGTGGATGAAGTGTGTGAGGTGCGCTGAAGAACAATTCCTACCAGTAAAATACATATCCCTGTTGTGCTCGCATACCCTTAATGACAATAAAAGTGTAAACATTTCGGAATTTCCTTGCTTTTGTATATTTAGTGTATATGAATTTTCATCTTAACCCTATTAAGGGCATATGATTTCAGTATACTGGCATTTTTCATGGAATATATATATATATATATATATATATATATATATATATATATATTTGATAAGATATGTAGAAATAACTTAAACAGAGTGCTTGAATATTTAAAATTCAAATTTTTTCAAAAGTTTGAAATTTAAAAATAAGAGCATGATATTTATTTAAAAATGGCATTACAGAAGATCAAGTCAAATCAACATAATGTCGTAGCTTTCAAATCAGTGTTTTTTCAAATCTCATCGACTATCATCAGTCATGGTTGAGAAGTACCGTATGAATATATATATATATATATATATATATATATATATATATATATATATATATATATATTAAATTAGCTATACCTACAGACGCTAGCGTTTCAAGTAACGATTTCAAACGGTCATGGGGCGCGAACCCGTTTCACAGAGTCAGCCTAGAATCTGCAAACAGGCGCCATATCAACTTGGCCACCGAAAATTAAGATCTAGATGTACCTAAAGGTGGGCACAGGTAGAAAACTAGTTGAGAGTGTTCGACGAACGTATTCGAAACATCGCATATATATATATATACATATATATATATTATTAAAAGCCCCCTTTACTAAGGCCGGGCACTCTGTGTGAGTTTAATAACAAGCAGTACTACTATCTTCATTGCGAGATCCAACACAGTTTGTTGTTGTAGATCACTATTCGCTGCTCGTTGTAAAATACCCGCCGACTTGATATTTGCAAAAGTTAAATTCCTCCTTAATTCTAAGCTAATTTGTGGTGGCCAACGGGAAAAGGCTGCGAATTAGTGGCGATTTGTGATCGGAGTTCGTGCCCGCCGACCGTCGGAAATTAGCTTCCTGCACTGAAGATAAACGCAATCTTCAGTGCATGAAACATCGATGTCTGTAGGTAATAAATAATTAATATTTATTTTAAAATATATATATATAATGTATTTTTATGTAATTATTTTTATTGGTGATTGTAGCGTTCGTTGTTTTTTTTTTGCTTACTATTATTTCGCTGGTCTAACTTCCTGAGTGATTAAGATGCAGAAAATTGCATTATTAGTCGCCCTTAACTTCATAAGACGTATTTTTCGTTAATATATATATTTATTTATTTATTTTATAAGTAATCCATGGACACGTTATTCTGGCTCACAGCCGTCATCAGCATGGCTAACGTAGACAGAGATCGAACCTTCGATATTGATGTCAATAGTTCAGCGTTCTATCACTGGACCAAGACGCTCTGTCTAGAAATATGTACAATTTTTATCACCTAAATATTTCATGTATTTTTATGTAATTATTTTTATTGGTGATTGTAGCGTTCGTTGTTATTTTGCTTACTATTATTTCGATTGTCTCACTTCCTAAGTGATTAAGATGCAGAAAATTGCATTATTAGTCGCCCTTAACTTCATAGGACGTTATGTTCGTTAATATATATATTTTATTTATTTTATACGTACATACAAGTAATCCATATATATATATATATATATATATATATATATATATATATATATATATATATATATATATATATATACGGAATCTAGCTTAATTGATGTATAATTACTATAGATCCAAAGGGAAATTCTGATGGATTTGAATTTTCAAATAGGAAGCTGTACCCATATTGTACCCCTTACTTTACTTCTATGAAGTCTCTGCCCTTAAAAATACACAAAAGAAATTAACATTTGGGCAATATTTATTAACTGATGTTAAACAGTTATTAAAATTTCACAAAAATAGAAGATATCTCAATTTACACGAAGGGCTTCCACACTCTTTTTGACCACTTTTGCTGAAAATTAAATTAAATTAAATATAGCCCAAACTACCCACTCTTACGCCTAGCAGCTGTGTTCCAAAATTCATAGTGGTCGGTTAATTAGTTTAGGAGTTAATCATACATAGAAAAATATATAAACATATGCACACACCTAACTCTATATAGATAGAGATATAGAGATTAGGAAATGTCGTTTACTCTAAATTTAGTCTTAGTTTTGAAGCAAAAAAGTGTAGTTAAAAATTCCATGGGTTTTATTCCAAGACCAGTGTGATACAAAATCTATATTTGTATCTTCTGTTTAAAATTTTAGCCATTAAAAGAAACTGCAGCCAAAAATGGCGCCATTTTGGCGAACGCAGTATTTTTCTTGCGTCAGAAATTTTTTTTTTCTACTGACAAACGTAAACGAATCTTTCCGATCTGAAGATTTGAATAGTGGAATAGTGCAATTGTGAAAGAACCATCTACTGCTTTTCTGGTGACATGGCCATTCCAGGCAGGCCGTCAAAGACTTACTGCAAGTCTCTACTTCCTTCTGACCATTTAATCATGATAAAAGCTCGCGATTTCTTCTTTTACACTCAAAGTGTCACATGCAACCGAAAGTAACGCGGCCAGATTTGGTAAGAATGCACTTACCGTCGATCGCGCAACTTTCAACGCGCAAAAAAGAGTTACGAACAACTGACCTTGTGATTCTTGGCTTTTACCGTTCCCCAGGAACTGTTTTACCAAGTTCGATATGCGTTTCGATGTTGCCGCTTGCAGTAAGATTAAGTCTAGAAATGGTGAGTGACCGTTTATTTATAAAAATGTCGGTGCTTTTTAGGAATAGGTATCCAGAGATTTTCAGTTCCGACTAGAAACGGAGAAAGTCGAATCAAGTTCCAGCTTTAACCGAAATATACAAATAAAAATGTCGCTGTTCATTGACAAACGACTATTTTTCAATCAATTAGAAAGATCAAGTTCCGACTTTTACGTACTTTTTTGGATACCCTTATTACATTTGCAACTAATCATTTGGAAATTTTTTGTACTTTTAAGGAATAGGTATCCAATAAAATTTCAGTACTTACGTCATCATTTCCGAGTTTCACAGGAGACTTCCAAATGTTAGCAACCTTCAGCGAACAAACGATTAGGCTTTCTTTTCTTTATTTCTATGAAGTTATTTAACGAAAGAAATTTATCTTGTATTAAGTGTATTTTCTAGTTTTGTTTCGGTACTTCTACACAATACGAACCCAACTGTTTTTTTTACCCTAACGCTAACCTAACATTAAAACTTACCCTAAACTAACCCGAACCTAACCCATAACTAACCCTAACCTAACCCGAACCTTACCCGAACCTAACCCTAAACTAAACTTAACATAACATAAAGGTAAATGAAAATGTTAAAAAATGGTTCTTTTTTAGAGATATGCATTTGTGACGTAAGGAATTGTGACTACGAACCGAGAAAATCGAATCAAGTTCCGATTTTTATCAAAATATACAAATAAAAAAGCCGCTGTTCCTTGGCAGACGACTATTTTTTAATCAATTCGAAAGATCGAGTCTTTTACGTATTTCTTTGGATACTCTTATTACTTCTGCAACTTTTAATTTAGAATTTTTGGGATACATTTCATTTACCTTTACTAAAAAAGTTAAGTCAGGGTTAGTAAACTAACCCTGACTTAACTTTCAGGTTAGGTTTATAGTGAAAAAACAGTTCGGTTCGTATTGTGTAGATGTACCGAAACAATATTAGAAAATACACTTAAATACAAGATAAACTCAATAATTTCTTTTGTTAAATAACTTCTTCGTATGAAAAGAAAAGAAAGCCGAATAATACATACAGTTTGTTCAGAGAAGTTCGTTAACATTCGGAAGTCTCTGTTGAAATCTGGAATTGATGATGTAAGTAGGGACATTTTTTTTGGATACCTATTCCTAAAAAGTACCAAAATGTCAAAGGTCGATAATCAAAGCGCAAAAATTAAACTGAAGAGGTGAAATTAGTTATTCCACTAAAAGAACTTACATTTAATCTTTATTTATTTAAACTTAAGTACGTTTCAGAATTTTGGACATGATCATTGATAATTTGTATCATTTAGATTATTCAGACTACTGTTCTCATCTCACAACGTTTCGGCCCATGTAACCTCCGACCTTCTTCAGGTGCATTTTGTTGAACTCGGGAATCTTCATGTCGTACTCTGTACGAAATTTCGAACGGAACCCTTTATTTAATCCACGGGGCCTTTTGGCTAAGATCAAAGTGTAGTATCTGTTCCGATGGATACTGCACCCCTATACTGGTGTTGTCTTGGCCTTCGGGTCTTGATTTACGCCGGTCAATGGGTCTGTCCTGT
>OY744548.1:55256531-55434031 GCA_963556195.1 Sepiola atlantica
GACAGTCGGGTAAAGGGATGCTCACTCTATATAGTTTTGTATTAGTAATGTTAAATATTGGGCGAGTATAATTTTGTTAGTTGAATATAAGAGTAAATAGGGTTCTGTCGGCGTCAGCTTAGCGTACTCGAAGGTTAGCTTGACCCACTGTGTGAATTGATAGACACAGATGTTATGTCACATGTCTTGAAGAGAGAGCGACGAAGAGAAGTAAGAGTTCAATCAGAAGTTTTGTGATGCGAACACGTGCATTGAGAAATGTGCTGTTAAAATGTGATTAACCAGTAATTACCTTCCTGTCTATCGTCTCCCTGCTTCACTTGTCAGTGATTGAGAAAAAACCTATCCTGGAAGAATAAATATTGTTTGTCTTCAACTGTTGTCTCGTTTTTTTATCCTTTTTGTGAGGCCATAAAGTAATTTGTTTACAGGCAATGTTTCCTCAGTCGGACAGTTGTGAGTCAGTTGTGAAACAGTTGTGAGACAGTTGTGAGTCAGTTGTGAGACAGTTGTGAGACAGTTGTAAGACAGTTGTGAGTCAGTTGTGAGTTGTGAGTTGTGAGACAGTAGTGAGTTGTGACACATTTGTGAGTTAGTTGTAAGTTATGATACAGTTGTGAGTTGTGAGACATTTGTGAGTCAGTTGAAAGTTGTGAGACAGTTGTGAGTTGTGAAACATTTGTGAGTCAGTTGTGAGTTGTGAGTTGTGAGACAGTTGTGAGTTGTGAGACATTTGTGAGTCAGTTGTGAGTTGTGAGACAGTTGTGAGTTGTGAGACATTTGTGAGTCAGTTGTGAGTTGTGAGACAGTTGTGAGTTGTGAGACAGTTGTGAGTTGTGAGACATTTGTGAGTCAGTTGAAAGTTGTGAGACCGTTGTGAGTTGTGAAACATTTGTGAGTCAGTTGTGAGTTGTGAGTTGTGAGACAGTTGTGAGTTGTGAGACATTTGTGAGTCAGTTGTGAGTTGTGAGACATTTGTGAGTTGTGAGACAGTTGTGAGTTGTGAGACAGTTGTGAGTCAGTTGTGAGTACTTCAGTATAATCTGCTACTCTACACATGTTGATGGAAATACCCCTCCATATTTCTATTATCAATTATGTAACGAATCTCTCTGAAAAAGTATACAATTCCGTACAGAGTTCAACAAGATTCACTTGAAGAAGGTCGGAGATTACATTGGCCGGAACGTTGTGAGAATAACATCCAGATAAAAACAGTAGTCTGAATAAACCGAATAATACAAATATTTGGTATCTAATTAATTTAAAAAGTATTTTGTTGAGGATGCGAGTTTGTATGGTCTATATGTTAAAGTTTACAAAATAAAAACCATGCGCCCATGTTTCTAACCGCATTGCCGAGAATTTATATTTCAAAATTCATAATGATCCGTTGATTAGTTTAGGAGATTATCCTGTCATAAAAAACATACATAGAAGGTCGGAACTTATATCGACCGAACGTTGTGAGAATAGCATCCAAGATGAGAAGAGTATTCCGAATAATCCAAATAATCCAAATGATCCAAATAATCCAAATAATCCAAATAATACAAATGATCCAAATGATCCAAATAATCCAAATAATACAAATAATCCAAATGATCCAAATGATCCAAATAATCCAAATGATCAATCCTCATGTAAACAAATCTGAAATACAAATCTTACTTGCTTTAAGATTTCTCTTCCATCACTAGAATCGCATGTGTGATGCTGGAATATCACAATATTTCGGAGATATAACCCCCTTTTCAAAGTGTTTCTATTTCTTTATCTCAGGTTACTCTCTGCTTCGTGTGTGTAGATTTTTTGGTTGTTGTTGACTGCGAGCTTGTTGATTTTTTTGTTCTTAATTCATGGTATATACTCATTTCACTTTACAAATGTACTAATACCAGTTTGTCTTAGTGTGAATGTGCCTTGATAGCGTTTAATATCCGGGTCTTTAGATTATTTTACATGAACCCATTGATTTTAATGAATATATTATACTATCCATTTTAGCATTTTTTAACAGGTCCTTCGTGTTGCTTGTTCTATAAAAGGTCCCATTTAAAGGGGTCACATCTACGCATTCAATGAGCACATGTTTTACCGTGTATACAGTCTGGCATGCATCACATATTAGTTGGTGTTCTGCTTTATCTCCTTTTCTAAATCGAGAAACAACATTTCTTATTCAATTTGAAACTGCCACGTGTCGTTCTTGACTAAAGAGACTCTCATCCCAAATTCGTTTCAACAACACACGAATTGATAAAACACACCAAAAAAACGAGATGAAGAAAAGAAAGAAAAAAAGGTATTTTAATATATCTTTATTGGAAATTCTGACGAGGAAGTATATCTTCGAAAATTAAATTGAACTTTTTTTTTTAGTAGAACTAAAATGCATTGTATGGCGTTCTAATTGCTCATTATTATTTTTAATAATTCATATTAACACACACACATATACACACGCACACCCACACACACACACACACATATATATATATATATATATATTAGAAAGGAAGGATGAGGGTAATCTGACGTAATGGGAAATGAAAAAGAAAAAATCAAAAACATATTGGGTAGACATTATGGGTTTATGAGAAGAGGTAGTAGCCACTACTTCTTTCACACTCTTTCCCTCCCACCCACTTTCAAATCACCTTCATTTCTTCAAATCTTTTCTAAAACTATCACACTACCTACACACCAAAAACACAGAGCCCCCCTCCTCTTTCCCCTACCCCTCCACTTTTTCACTCACAGCTATCCACATAAATTTCATTCACTCCCACCCCACCACTTTTTCACTCACAGCCATTCATATTAATTTCATTCCCTACCACCGACTTCTCTCAGTCCGGACCTCGGTCCTGCGTTCCCAGTAGTGGCTACTACTTCTTCTCATTAATCATGTCAACCCAATATTTTCATGTACTTGCATGACATTTTTCTTAAAATTATCATCCTGAGGAAATCTTACAAATAAAGACGAAACGTTGATGAATACATAAAAAAACATCTTTTTGGTTTTTCCTTTTTCATTTCCCATATATGTATACATATATATATATATATACATATATATATATATATATATATATATATATATATATACATATATGTATATATATATATATATATATATGTATATATATATATACACACACACACACATATATATATATATATATTTGGACATGTTGCATTTTTTCATCGAAGTGGATTTTGTTTGCTCAAAATTTTTTGTGTATTTTTGTATTTTTTATATATATTTTTTATATTTTCGAATCTGTGCTAAGAGTAATATAATTTTACTGATTTATCTCTACGATTTCCTCTGATGATAAAAGCTTGCATTTTTGAAAATCCATGAGTTAAGGAGAGGAATTTTTTTTCATATATATTCCTTGGTTTAACTACTTGATAATTCCATAAATATTATTCTTCTTCCAATTTTTATTCTCATCACACATTTTATTTTATAATTGCTCTATCTCGTATATTGAGCATTGGCTTTTCATGATCGGGTTAATTTAAAGATACAATTTTATCTTTATCATTTCTCCATTATATATATATATATATATATATATATATATATATATATATATATATATATATAAATATCCGAAGTTGTAATTGATAAATTTAAATATGTTGACGTAGAAAATCTACTTAAATGTAATTTTGTTAATAAAACTGATTTTCAGAAACGCTTGTACATAAAATGTAAGTTATTGAATATTTATTTCCGAAATTGGATTAGTATATTTGAAAATGTTAGATAGATAGATTCCGACCCAGAAAACAGCAATTCTTCCTCCTTTGTCAGAAACATAGCTCATGGAATGTGAGGACTAAAGGACAAAATAAAGGAAGCGAGAGTTACGAGGCTACCGAAAGTAAACCCAAGTTCCAATTTGGTATCTTTAACACCACAGGTTGAGTTTCCAGTGTTTCCGTGTAACTGAAGGTACTGATGGATGATCAAAATAATGTACAGTGTCCATTGAGTATATATATATATATGAAGAGTCATTTCAAATTTCGAGAGCAAGTTTTTTTTAACTTTTCAGATTTTCCTCCCTCCAGTCTATAGACTAAAATGTATTCCTATTACTATTCAAAGAACTACTGCTCTGATGATTAGCAATGTTAAACTTAAGTCTGTATATTTCTATTGACTTTGCTGTGAAACGCGCGTAAGATTTAGAAAAAGTATTTAATTAAACAAAAAATAAAGAAATACAGGTATTCGCCGAATAATGAAAATAAAGAGATTGAAAGAGCAAATGAAAATTATTGATTTTTCCTATGATCATTGGAATGCAACTGTAAAGTATATGTGCTCTGGAACTTGTAATACAATCTCATTGAGCTAGCAATTTGAAACATCTTCGGATATTATAAAGAGTATATACTTAAATATATATTTTTATATGAACTCATAAATATATATATATATATATGTGTGTGTGTGTGTGCTCTATAAATAAAAAGAAAAATACGACTGTGTCTGTGTCTGAAAATAGAATCTGTTTTGTAGAAGCAATGGGAAAATTAGCACATGTGTTCCGTTTTCTCGAAAAATAGTGAATTTTATTTGAATTTTATTTTTTACAATAAATCTGTGGAATAACAAATTGAAAATCAGTTGACTGAATTCAAAACTTGTTTACACTCAACCATGAAGAAATTGATTAAGAATTTGAGACAATCTGAATTGAATTTGGCTGGCAATGGTAATTTCTTGGCTCTTCTAGGAAGATTTCATCATCATGATCATCATCATTATCAAAATCATGATGATGATGATGATGATCACCACCACCACCACCACCACCACCACCACCACCACCACCACCACCAATGTAATGCTCATTTTACATGCTGGCATGTGTTGGACGGCTTTTAGAAATTGACTTTCAAATTAACCTATGTCAGCCCAGGTCTTTATTTATCCCTCTTTCTCGCAAATCTATCCTTATCACTTCCTCCAATGATTTCTTTGGCTTACTCTTTCCAAATGATATAATGGGGGTGAGGCTGAGGTAGCAAGTGGTTATGAACTCTGAACAATCTGTTAGTATGTAATTGGTCGTCTCATCATTGAGTCTGCACTTCCTGTAAATTACGTCAGGTTCCCCCGGTTTATTTTGAAGAGCCAGCAGTTGAGCTCTGACCAAGCGTAACTGGCCCCCTCTGGTTAAAAGACGCCTCAGAAGTGGTACTTGACTTTCTCTCCTCTTTCGCAACAGAATTTTCCAAATCTCGTGTGTGTTCGGGTGGTTGTTCTCAGATTGCTCGTCTGATGGCCGCTTTCGCTGAATTGTAGTACCTACTCTGGTTGAGGGCCCACTTTCACCTTGTAAGGCGCTCATGAAACATGAAGGTTTTGTAGATGGAGGGGAACTGTCTGGCTGTCTGTCACTATGTATAAATCTTTCCAAGATGCATGATAACTCGTTTCCGAGGTCAGTTCCTACCAAAATCAGACTGGCGGAGTCTAGACAACTTTTGAGGATGGCTTGTTCGCTGTCTGTCTGATGTATGGTCCTGTGCAGTTATAAAAGGTCCACCTTTCCCAGGCTTTACCATCTCGTCTTTTGATAAAGGGGTTACTTTATTGATAATTTCCTGAGGCGCCTCTACCGGGGAATGCCGACGGGGCAATATGTTTTCGGCCAGAGTGCTCTTTCTCTAGGGTGCTGAATTTTCAAATCCCACTTTCTCTGACCTTGTGTCTAATCTTTCCGCCGTGGGTGGGGGGGGGAGGACGATACATAAAAGCTTGTTCATCTTCGTTGTCAGGGGATCGTGAAGGATGAAGGTTTTGTCGACGGAGAAGAACCCCCTGGCTGTCTGTTACAATGTATACTTCTTTCCAAGTTCTTTCTTCATAGATGAGTTGGAGTAGCTTGACAAGAGATGCCTCACCTTACGTCGTGCCGGGTATATGAGGATTTTTCTTAAGATTTCAACAGTTTTCATAATAATAATAATAATAATAATAATAATAATAATAATAATTATTATTATTATTATTATTATTATTATTATTATTATTATTATTATTATTATTATCATTATTATTATTTTTATTATCATTATTATTATTATTATTTTTATTATTATTTTATTATTATTATTATCATTTTATCATTATTTTTATTTTTATTATCATCATTATTATTATTATTTTATAATTATTATTTTTATTATTATTATAATTATTATTATTATTATCATCATTTTTTTTAATCATTATTATTTTATTATTATTATTATTATTATTATTATTTTATTATTATTATTATTATTATTTTATTATTATTATTATTATTATTATTATTATTATTTTTATTATTATTATTATTATTATTTTATTATTATTGTTTTTATTATTATTATTATTTTTATTATTATTATATTATTTTTATTATTTTATTATTATTATTATAATAATAATCATAATAATAAAATAATAATGATAATAAAATAATAATAATAATAATAATAATAAAACAATAATAATAAAATAATAATGATTATAAAAATAATAATAATAATAAAAATAATAATAATAATAATAATAATAATGATACAATAATGATAATAATAATAATAATAATAATAAAATACTACTACTACTACTACTACTACTACTACTAATAATAATAATAATAAAAATAATGATAAAAATAAAATAATGATAATAATAATAATAATAATAAAAATAATAATAATTATAAAATAATAATCGATATTTTATTATCATTATTATTATTATTATTATTATTTTATCATTATTTTTATTATTATTATTATTTTATTATTATTATTATTATTATTATTATTATTATTATTATTATTATTATTATTATTATTATTATTATTATTATTATTATTCAGTTGTTAGAATGCCATACTCAGAATATGGCATCATATAGGATAGCCTACCTAAAAGACGCTGGTTGTTCTATTCACTCCTATTTTATTGTTATATTTGTATGATTAAAGTTTTTTACTAAATAAATTAGATAATACTAATTGCAGTGTCATAAAGAAGACTGATCATACAATGATATTATTGGAGACGATTGCTCGAGACCAGGTCGCCTGTGCAACTTGAATTTGTACCCTAAACTGATTTTGAAGGTGATGATGACGATTAGGTTTTTGATTCTGGATCTGGTTTTTGCAATTATTAAATTACTAGCTGAAGTATCCGTTGGTCACCGGTCAGCCAAACACTAATTTTTCGAAATGCCCAATTATCACAAAGTCAAAGGATTTCTAAATACATGTGATGTCATAATAGACCTTCTCTTTTCTTTTTACCTCCCTTCTCTCTTTTCGTCTGCTTTCTTTTCTCTTTCCCTCTCTCTCCTTTTTCTAAATACACGTGATGTCATAATATACCTTCTTTCCCCCTCCCCTCTCTCTTTTCGTCTCTCTCTTTATTCCCTTTCTCCTCTCTCCTGCTCTTCCCCCCTCTCTCTCTCTCGTTCTTTTCGTCTTCTTTCTTTTCTCTTTCCCTCTCTTTCCTTTTTCTAGATATACGTGATGTCATAATATACCTTCTTTTCCCCCTCCCCTCTCTCTTTTTGTATCCCTCTTTATTTCCTTTCACCTTTCTCCTGCTCTTCCCCTCTCTCTCTTTCTTTCTTCTTCTTTTTTTTCTCTTTCCCTCTCTTTCTTTTCTAAATACATGTGATGTCATAATAGATTTTCTTTTTTTCTCTCCTCTCTCTCTTTTCGTCTCTCTCTTTATTCCCTTTGGCTTCTCTCCTGCTCTTCCTCTCTCTCTCTTTCGTCTTCTCTCTTTCCCTCTCTCTCCTTTTTTTAAATACATGTGATGCTATAATAGACTTTCATTTTTTCCTCCCCTCTCTCTTTTCGTCCTTCTCTCTTCCCCCTCTCTCCTCTCTTCTGCTCTACCCCTCTCTCTCTCTTTCGCCTTCTCCTTTTTCTCTTTCCCTCTCTCTCGTCTTTCTAAATTCACAGGGTGACATAATAGACGTTTTTTTTTACCTCTCCTCTAAATCATCCTCTTCGTCTCTTTCTCTCTCTTTCTTCTATCTCTGTTCCCTTCTGCTCTTTCTTTTCTCTTGTTCGCTTTCCCTCCTTTCTCTTTCCCTCTCTATCCTCTTTCTAAATACATGTTATGACATATTCTCTTTCTTTTCTCTTTCCTTATTAGTATCTCTGTCTTTCTATCTCTTCTATTACTTTTCTCCCCTTCACATCTCGTCTCGTTCTCTCTCTTCCCTTTTCCTCTCTCTCTTTTTCATATCTCTTTTCTTCCCTATCTCTCTCCTTCATGTCTCTTCTTTTTCTATCTCTTCACATCTTCTCTTTCCTCTCTTTACTCTCTCGCCTCTACCACTTTTGCTTTTAGGTATTTAGATCATTTGAGTTCACTCCACTATTCTGAGATCATTCGCTCTTTAGATAGATAAATTATTAGATAGATAGACTATTAGATAGATAAATTATTAGATAGATAGACTATTAGATAGATAAATTATTTGATAGATACATATGGAGATAGATAAAGGCAGAGAGTAATAAATATAGATATAAAAAGATAGCTAGATAAATATATATATATATATATATATATATATATATATATAGATATGGGTAGATAACAGGATAGAACAATCCGACGGGATGAAATTAAAAATGGAAGAGTGGAAGACCCATAAGCTCAACGTTTCGCCCGATGTGATGTGGGCTTCTTCAAGAGCGGATGAAAAGTATGCTAAAAATGATAAAAGACGGGAAGGTCATATAATTGGGGAATATATATAGTGGTAGGGTTTGAATGAAGGGAAATATATGCAAATATGTAAAGTGTCAGAAATAAGTGTGCAAAATGTCAGCATATACTTATACATACATATATATATATATATATATATATATTTTTTTTGAATACATATATGTATGCACACATACACCTGCAATTTCAAATGTACATAGTAATATAAAAAAGGAGAAACTAGAGAGAAGATAGGGGGCAAAAGAAAAAGAAAAAAGAAGAAAAAAGAAGAAAAAAGAAGAAAAAAGAAGAAAGAAAAAATAATAATATTCAGGGAATCATCCAGTGTCTAGACGTATCTTGATCTTAAACGAAAATATTATTTCTGACACTTTACATATTTGCATATATTTCCCTCCATTCAAACCCTACCACTATATATATTCCTCATTTCCCGTCTTTTATCATTTTTAGCACACTTTTCATCCGCTCTTGAAAAAGCCCACATCACATCGGGCGAAACGTTGAGCTTATGTTTCTTCCACTGTTCCATTTTTAATTTCATATATATATATACAGAGAGATACAGGAAATAAATATAATAAAAGATAGTAAAAGATAGATAGATAGATAGATAGATAGATAGATAGATAACAAAATAGATAGATAGAAACGGGTAAGATAGATAGATAGATAGATACATACATATAGATAGATACATAGATAGATAGATAGATAGATAGATAGATACATAGATAGATACATAGATAGATAGATAGGTAGACACATACATACATAGATACACAGATAGATAGCTAGATAGATAGATATGGAGAGATAGATAGATAGAAAGAAATAGATAGATAGATAGATAGATAGATAGATAGATAGATAGATAGATAGATAGATAGATAGATAGACGTCGTCTGCTGCCGCAAATCCCCAAATCGTGTATTTCGTACCATGTCTTCACATATCTGCTCTGCAAGTGAAGTTCTCTTTGAGAAATCTTACTGACAACTACAGCCTTATCCAATCCCAACCCCCGGGGGCCACTGATCTCTCACCTGTCGGTCAACTTTCACTTAATTCATGTGTCACCTGGCGACGCATTATTGTCCATTTCAAACATCAAAGGAAAATTTGCCTGCAAGATTTTCAAAGATTCTGATTTTCATTGGCTTCTTCCGGCTTTCTTGGAAGAATGTTCGCTCAATTTGGCCCAGACACAAAAGAAGAATTGGGTTAAATGGTTTTTTGAATTACAAGAATTTTATATTCGAAATGAAAACACCTAATTAAAATGATAAGAGTTCAAATATAGGTTACATAAGAGAACACTTTCCAAATGATAGTCTGAAAGGGTCGTATGTATGTATATATATATATATATATATATATATATATATATATATATATATATATATATATATATATATATACATATATATATATATATTAATTAATAAATAATACTTTTATGTACGTATAAAATATATTATATATATATATATATTTAAATGTTGAATTAAATTAAAGATAATTGAATTATCGTTTAATAATAATCAATCGTGATAATATATATTGAATAGAGCAATCAATTCTAGAGATGAAAGATGAGAATAAAAAATTGTAAAGATACAATATTTAGTAGAACATCAAAAGTTCAGAGCAAGGAGCTTCGTATCCTTAATCCATGCTCCTTGCTCTCAACTTTTGATGTTCTAATAAATATTGTATCTTACACTTCTTTATTCTGATCTTTCATCTCTAATGTATGTATATAAATACATATATATATATATATATATATATATATATATATATATATATATATATATATATATATAAGGTACACGATAATTCATGAAAATGAAATGCCGTGGTAGACAAAATGTGTAAAAAATGACAAATGGAAAACAGGTTAAAGTGCAGGAGAAAAACAAAAACGAGAGATTTGACCGGTTTCGTTCGTGTTGGCGAACGTCTTCAGAAAAAGTGAAGATTTGGAAATAATTTTATTTTAAAGGCACACACATGGGAGATGATCCGATTGGACCATATGAGGAGACATTAAGTGACATTGAAATATGATTTTACAAGTAGATGACACATTCTTCTTTATTTCTTATTCTTCCTTTTATATTTTTCTTTATCTTTTTTCTTTCTTTTTGACTTTCACACCTACTGAGCTAGTATAGAGGAGGCGATAGGCGGAGGAGGTAAAAGGCGATAAGAGGGAAGAAGACAGAGGAACTAGCCAGGATAAACACAAATAAGAGTGGGCATTTAATTGATACAATGCGAGAACCCAAAAATTAATCGGAATGTATCAGACCTATCTCTCGTTTTTGTTTTTCTCCTGCACTTTAACCTGTTTTCCATTTGTCATTTTTCACACACACACACACACACACACATATATATATATATATATATATATATATATATATATATATATATATATATATATATATATATATATATATATATATGTGTATATATATCTTGTATTTGCATTCCATTTACTCTTCGAATACAGAAATAAAGAAGTTTTTAAAACTAATGAAAATTATGGTTTTGGAGTAATTACTCAAAAAACATAATTTCTATTTATTTTAAAAACTTCTTTTATACTGTATTCGATGAGTTTTTTTGTATCTCTCATCTTACACACAAAAGAAATCCATTCAAATTTAATTTTTTATTCCTTACGCGCGTTTTATGGCAAAAATTGGATAAGTGTATATATTTTTCCCCTTAATTTATGTTACTTTGGAATATTTTAAAGGGGTTTTAGGGGACAAAATATGGGTACAAGGTACCATTCGAAAATTCGAATAAATGCATTAAATTTGATTCATAGTCATTAGACACCAATGAAACAACATTTTCTGAATTTCAATTGTTTCTAAAAAATTCCGAAACATATATAGATGTTGTATTCCGATTTTCTTATGGTCAGTTTTATTAGCAAATAAATATCGTTTTCTAAATCAAATAGAAATTATATAAGTAAGTACATAGTTCATATTTAATCTTTTACTTTAGTTGTAGGATTTTTAACTTTGTTTGTAATCGTCTTTGTCCAGGTGAGAATATTGCAACGGTCAAGACATGTTGAGTATTGATTTACTCCTCTCCAGGAGTTAGGCACAAGGCCAGTTTTTATCTTACTCCCACAAATAAGATGTGACCCAAGGTCGGGTCGGGAAAGTGGGGTTTAAAAATTGCCTGGGCAGCCTCGTCGGCATTCCCCGGTAGGGGCGCCTCAGGCAGCAAGCAATAAACTTACTCCTACCCAAAGAGGGGAGGCGAAGCCTGGGAGTGTGGACCTCCTAGAACTGCACAGGACAGACCCATAGACCGGCGTAAATCAAGCCCCGAAGGTCAAGACAATAACAGTCTATGGGGTGCAGTATCCATCGGAACAGATACTACACTTTGATCTTAGCCAAAAGGCCAAGGCTGTTGAGTAGAGGAGCATGTCACATCCTTTTTATAGTCTGGCTTTCAAACTGGCCGGCGGCCAGGCGAAACTTGGCGCAGCTCCAAAGATTCTGCCCTTACTGGCAAAACTTAACATTGACGGCACCTTTTCTTTTTTTTCTGCTTTTTTTAAAGATTTGTATTTTTAATCTTTTTTTTTATACCTGATATTAGAAAAGAATCTATGTACACAAACTGAGACATACCCACACATTGTTATACATGACATAGTCACATGGGACTCTACCTGTACAAAAGTTAAATACGTCATAAGATTGGGAGGTACTGCTGCCACATATGGGGAGGTGCTGCTCAGAGCAACCGTTCCTGCCTTGACAGAGTCCAAAACCGCCTCATGTCCCTTTCTCATAGAAGAGATGTTACTAGTCTTTCTTTGCTCTACCGTTATTTTCATAGTAGGTGCTCGACTGAGCTCAAATCTATGGTCCCCCTTGTAAAACATTAACAATAAGAACCCACCTAGATACTACCACTGTCAATGGTTTCCCGTTCTCTATCTGCGTGCCCAAAACGAAACGAAACTTCCGTGGGCAGATCTTCTATGAGCTCTAATCTCTTATGAAACATTCACAGCAAGAACTCGTCTAGCAACAACCATAGCAAAGAACTTTCCTTTCTGTCTCCCATTACCAACACCAGATGAGACTTCCATGAACAAAGTTTGTTTCATAGAATATTTCTCAACGTTATGGGGTATTTGAATCGTGGAAGATCTCCGACTGATGTTTCAAAATCATCATCTACACATTTGTACATGTCTGTATAAATAAAAATAATCATATATATATATATATATATATATATATATATATATATATATATATATATATATATATATATATATGGCGGTATTTGTGAGTAAATTTCAGATATATGTATCTCTCTCTCTCTCTATATATATATATATTTATTAATTACTTTTTACGCACACACACACACACACACACACACACCCACATATATATATATATATATATATATATATATATATATATATATATATTAGAGGAAACATTATTTTTAATCAATGAAACGGGCGGGTGGGGAAAGAAAATTGCTAAAATCTTCTTTAAAGTCTCATCATTTGACCTTCTAAGAGGAAACGTCAGAATGATAAATTTTAAACAAAGAAAATCGAATGAGATATAAGGGGGGAATCTTTCAGTTGGAGAAAACAATTGAGAGAGAACAAAAAACACCCAAAACGGTAAATCTCTCAACGTTATAGTTGAATTGAATCACTGAAGATCTCCAACTGATGTTTCAAAATATTTTGTCTACACAGGCTAGGTCGAGAATTGTTAACTCACGCCTCAATAATATTGAGATGACTTAGCACTGTGTAAAACAGAAAACCACCCATCGCAATACTGGTCAGAACAAATATTTGTACCAACCAGGTAATTGTCGATTGCAGATTCATGTGCTTCCGGATGATCTGGAAACCTTGTCTAAACGAATATCACGTGGTACTTGTTGGGCTATTCTTATTTCTAACCTTTGAAATGTCTTGCCAACATAGTCACCTCCACATTGACATAGGAATTTATAAACAACATAATTCTTTTGAATGGCTGGCAAAACACCCTTACGGAGAGAAGAGGTAAAGGTTCGAGTCGTGCAAATTACTCTCAGTATGGTTGCTGGAAACAGCATTGAGTATTGATTTACTCCTCTCCAGGCCAGTTTTTATCTTACTCCCACCAGTAAGATGTGACCCAAGGTCGGGTCGGGAAAGTGGGGTTTAAAAATTGCCTGGGCAGCCCCGTAGGCATTCCCCGGTAGGGGCGCCTCAGGCAGTAAGCAATAAACTTACTCCTCCCCAAAGAGGGGAGGCAAAGCCTGGGAAGGTGGACCTCCTAGAACTGCACAGAACAGACCCATTGACCGGCGTAAATCAAGACCCAAAGGCCAAGACAACACCAGTATGGGGTGCAGTATCCATCGGAACAGATACTACACTTTGATCTTAGCCAAAAGGCCAAGGAAGAAATCGCTTTGGTAATGTCAAGTCCGTCAGGACATTACTATAGAAGTTTCAAATAGGACATAGTGATGAGGCAATAAATTTGTCACCACTAAATATAGCAACTTTGCGTGCAAATGTGCTTTTATGATATTGATGGAATATCTATTGGCAAGCAAAATATTAGTAATTTCACCAAGTTCCGCATCGAGTTGTGTTGGTGAACAAGTCATAACTGCTTGATGAGTGAGAGTACGAATAAGATTTATATTTCTTGATTTTGGGGTGAAGGAAAACCAATTTAGATAAAGACCTGTAAAGGTTGCTTTTCTATACACAAAGGTTTCAAACGTTAAACCAGCTTTATGCACTAAAACATCAATGTATGGGAGGGAACCACAATCTCGACCTCCATAGTAAATTGCAACGATGGATGCAAATTACAAAGAAGACGAAAAAACTGTTCAGCATCACTCCGTGAGGGAAAACAAGTAAAAGTTTAATCAACGTAACGTGTGTAAAAAGCCGACTTGGTCATTTTGGAAAACAGTTAGTTTTCCGAAAATCCAATGAAAATGTTGGCTAACGATGGACCAAGAAGGCTACCCATGGATATACAATCAATTTGTCGATACATTATATTGTTAAAACTGAAAGAAAATGATTTAGTAGCAAGCTCTATCAGTTCAACAACAAAATGGTTCAGGAAATTGTGTAGATTTTAAGGGGCAACGGTAAAGATGATCTGCCCTAATGGTTTAATCTTACGGTACATTGGTAAACAGACTATTAATGTCTAAGGAAGCCAAGTCTTCGGTATTCTTTGAGAGAGATACTTTGTGTATATTAGACACAACTTGAAAGGAATCAGAGATACAGTAGGCCGAAGAATATCAACGGACTTAAGAATATCAACTAACCATTTTCCAAGTTCATGTTGTACAGAACCCAACATTGATAGAATAGGGCGTAAAGGAATGTTGGGTTGATGAACCTTGGGTAAGCCGTATATTCGAGGCCTTTCAGGGCCGATAGGTCGTATTCTCTCGTAAATCTCTTTAGAAATAAAATTGCTTTTATAAAGTTGAAGAAGCCGTTTCTAGATATTTATTTCCATGCGAAAAGTATCATCATGGCTTAAACCAGTCATCTTTAAAAATTTATCATCCAAAATATTACACATTTTATAGATATAATAAACGTGGTTCAGGATAACAACGCCTGATCCTTTGTCTGAACGAGTGATATAAATATCAGACTTCGACTTTAGTAATTTTGCTGTTTCAAAATGACTTTTCTGCCAAATAGAATCGCTTGATTTAGTGCATATGGCAGGAGATTTTCGACCTAATTCACTTAACTGGAGTTCATCGCTATTTTAATTTAATTAGCAATATTTAGAGAAATAAGAGATCTTACTCAAACACTTAGATGTTGCCCCACTGTCGCTGATCAAAAATCGGATGTTATTTAATAAGATACAATTTTGTATATACCAGTGTTAGACGTATTTCGATTGGTTAATCAGTTCTCATATGAACGCCATTTTGATTATTCGCATAGAATCGTATACATTTTAAAATGGTTAAACAATTAATGCATTACAATGTATTGTTTATATTTATATTTATTTTTAATAAATTTATTAGAATCATTTCATTAATATAGAGCAGCCTTCACTTTTGACTACTAGTGATATTTTCTAACAAACTTCACAATTTTTACTTTATTCTCTTAAATATTGTTGGAGTCAACGTGACTAGTTTGACCTCTTCAGTAGGATATATCCCAACCCATGATTTGAAACATGAGCCAGCTAAAACTCTGTTACCGCGTCACATACAAGAAAACTAAACAACTACCACAGCATAGGAAAACGACGGTGAACAGTCCATTGTAGGAAGCAACCTGCTCTTCTTTACAAGGGATGCTGTTATCCAACTAGCACAATTATAAACCCAGTTTAGCATTGTGCCTGTAAGACAAGAGTGAAGGATTAACGCATCCCAAATCAAAAAGGGGTTGTTTTTTTTACTTCGTATGCTTGTATATATATATATATATATATATATATATATATATATATATAGTATGAAGAAGAATGGAAAGGAATTAGAGAAGCAAAAGCCAAATCATAATTCAATTCAATTGCTCAGAGCAAGGTATATTCTGCAAAAAAGGCAATTTATTCAAGTTAAATTTTCCTTAAGCCAGGCTTTTCAAAGATCAAAATCTTGTCATCAGAGGAAGTCGCTGGGATAGATAAGTTGGCAAAGGCCAAGATTTAAAATTTGAAAAAATAAAATAAAAGTTGTAGGGGAAGAAACACAGGGCAAAATTCTGCCCGAATGCAAGCAAATGTCCGATTGCTAAAAAGTCCGGTGTCGAAAAGTCCAGCGGAGAGAATGAGATGTAGATAGGTATGTCGTTAAAAGGCCCGAAAGGTTGTGAGAGAGCATTCAAAGTTAAAATCCAAGAAGCCACAACTTCAGGTGCGGCGAAAATAGCAATTGAATTGAATTATGATTTGGCTTTTGCTTCTCTAATTCCTTTCCATTCTTCTTCATTCTACCTGCTCTATCCCGGATATTGAGCTGTATACTCTTCACAATAGGTTTTACTTTTCCTAAAAGTTCGCTTTTAGTACACCACTTTATATATATAGTATATATATAGTATATATATAGTAGTACAAACACAGCATGACGTCATTTGCTTTATAATGCATCATTCCTTAATAGAAGTAGAATGCCTGGACATCATCGCCGCTTTAAATGTGTTTAAACTACCATGGTTTATCAGCTATTCAAATATTGGCCGCACAGTTAACGACGTTGGATTTGAGTTGAAAAATACTTGTAATCCAGGGTTCCGAATCATGTGACCGGTAGTGAATAGTCATACTTCTATGCTGATGAATCTCGATTGAAAAGAGACGAAACGTATACGTCCATAGATAATAAACAATAACAAATATTTTCATATATATATATATATATATATATATATATATATATATATATATATATATATTTCATCCTAAACAAGGCAGACAACCATGGTAGACGTAAGGGTTACTGAAAAAAAGGGTGAGAGATTTTTCGTTTTTTTTTAGGTGGAGGTCAGCCTAAATTGAGAGCTGTGCAGCGAGATGTCTGTTTACAATTGTTTTAAATTTCTGCATGTCAGTACCGTCAGGAAAACAGGGAGCAGGGACGGAGTTCCAGAGTGCAGCATCACGAGAAAAGAAGCTTTTACGGTAGAAAGCTCTTCGGCATATGGGGATCTCCACAGTGAATGGATGGGATTTGCCAGATTGTCGGGTTGGTCACGGAATTTGCGTCGTGGGGGCAGCAGAGCAGCAAGTTCATCAGAGCACAGTCCATTGAAGTACTTGTAAAACAGGCACAAGGAAGCAACATTGCGGCGGTGGGATAGGGGCTGGAGCTGGGTGGATAGTGAGGGACCTATTAAGTTAGCGACTCTTTTTTGGACCTTGTCTAAGAGGGAGAGACTTGTTGTTGCTGCTGTTGTTTTTGTTGTTGCTGTTATTGTATGTGGTGATGGTGTTGTTGTTGTTGCCGATTATTTTGATCCTGTCATTGTAGCGGCTTCACTTAGCGAACATGTGTGCGTATCTGTGATTGGTAGTGGATTGCAGTGGATTTTGCCCAAACGTCTGTGTGTGGGTGCCGCGTGCTTGTCTCGACAGCGACAAAACTAAAACGGTATAACTGTCTTTTGTATTTTTCGTCCTTTCTTATATAACCATTTTGCAGCCATTGTTGTTCTTGTTTTTCTAGCGAATTATTTTTGTAGATTCCTGACAGCAATACAATTAAATTGCGACACCGACTTTAACTCCATCCGTCAATGTATTGTTTTTATTCTCTTTCTTAACTAATTCCTTCCTATCGGTCAAATTCCGCCTTAAATATCCGAGCTTTATTTTGAGTCATATTCCTTAATTCTAAAATTATCTGTGCCAGAATTTTATTTTCGAATGCGCAGTTTTTAAATTTCTTTTTTTCATTCGAATCGGTTACGCTCATCTTTCTTGTTTGCCCTACCTTACAACGGTGACTCACATTAACATTTATAAATTGACCAAGTCGATGTTATCCGACTAGCAGAAGAGCGCAATGTATATAGAATTGAATGTGAGAATATTATTTTATTATATCCTGACGAAAGTCTTCTCACCATTACTCAAAACTGGCATTCAATCTTTTATAGATTCCATAAAAGTCTCCTTGGAATTGGAATTCTATCTTCTGGTAACAAATATAGATAATAGTTATGGGTAACTTTTTGGAAATATGCAAATCGCTCTACGAATTTCTCACTTATGGTGACCAATTGTCTTGGAGAAAGGTCTCTTTCAAACTTGAAGATAATAAAGAATGAACAGAGAATCACAATAGGAGACAATTTTGGCTGCTCAGGAATAATCTTAGAGAGGACCTAGTATAATTACACACGCTCACTTCTCTTTAATCTGTTTCGGTGAGTAAAAGAAAATGTCTCCATTCTAACTGTTTTCTTAGCCGGAATAAGTACTTATAACAAACCTGAAGAGAATAAAATATATTCGTATCAATAACATAGTAGAAGGAAAACACCCGGGAAAATAGGCTAGTCCAAATCAAATATCGATATGTCATACAGATTGCTATTTGGGTCTGCCTTTTAAGTTCCAAGAAGATAAATCTATATTTTTGATTAGGCACGTTGGGCATAATAAAAACAATGAGTCCGAATAATTAAAATAATCCAAATCTCGCGTTTATGGTCAAAATACATTTTTGATCGATATGCAATTCTTAAGTTTGAAATAGCATTTTTGTTGTTCGGTTATGCTCATGTGAGGAATAACATTTTGGTTCACACTCCCGCGTCTAAATATTTCTATAAAACAACCTACGGTAGTTTGAGAAGGCTTTAGCTAATGTTATTGAACACTTTTGATACAATCTATTATATAATAGAAAGTGAAAAACTACACAAGACACACACCAAACACTGATATATTCTTTTTAATCATTACATTGGACAAAATATAAGAACTTAAAAATATTCATTTTTTTCTGGAATCAACAGGAACATAATTAGGCATGTTAGTCTTTTCTAGTACCACAATGCCACGAGGAGGGAAGGGGAAATAAAAGAAAAAAACACAAACTGTTTTACTCTTGAAGAGGACATTATACAGTTGAAACTTAGTTGGTTTTAAATAAATAAATATTTATTTTACTCAGATTTCTTACCAAACTTATTCACTTTAACACTATATATATATATATATATATATATATATATATATATATATATATATATATATATATATATATATATATATATATATATATATATATATATATATGCGTTGTTTTGGCTTCTAAAACTTACAAATTCAAATTATCAAACGCTTGCGTCGAGGAAAAAATCTCTAATTCATTTCACGCGCGCCGACGCGATTCTCCTGATAGAAACATTTTAAAAAAATCTCCGTTGTAAAACCATACTGATTTTCTATTGACACACTGCTACAAGGAAGGAAGGTGAAAACACGGGGGAAAGACACAAACGTTTTCAAATCCTGAAGAGACGTTATACCGTCGAAACTAAGTTAGCTTTAAATTAAAAAAAAGGCAATTTGGTTGGGTTTTTTGGGATGTGTTGTGTTTGTTCGTTTTCTGTTTGTTCGGATATTCGTTAATATTATTTTTATATAGAGTGTGTATGACAAATCTACACGAGTAGACTATTAGCCCAGTTTTTATCTATAGGGTTGTGGCCTTTGAAAAGTCCACCAGAAATAAGTACAGGGTCGCTGTCCATGCCCGACATGGCGCTACGGTTATTCCGAAATTATACAACTGTTGATAGAGCAGCCTCTCTTAGCACTGTATAAGAGTTAGAACTCTTGTATACCCAGTCAGAAACAGCAGCCAGACAAGCTGTCAAACCTGTACCCTAACCCTGTCAGAATCAGAGAGACCGAAACTAGTCATATGAACTAGTTACAAGCCAATATCCCCAAGTTGTCCAGATAAAGAAAAAGAAAGATGGCGAGACTGTATGTATGTACATTTCGATAGAAATAAACGAATTGAATTTAAGTAAATTATTTATTTTCTCTAAAATCTTTTGATTTCATGTTATTTTGCCATACCTTTGTTTTTAGTTCATGTCATTGACGGAGAACATTGAACTCCTAATTGATTAAACAATGGACTATAATTTCCACCGCATTGGCCGACTTTATGCTTAGTCTATCACATTATTCACTTGCCCCACATCAATCAATGTTTTGGGACGAACACCGAATTCTGCGTCCACTCGCCTCGAAATGTGTCAAGGAAAAGACCACAATACCCCTTGTCGATAAATGGTTTTATTTATTTGTTATATTGCAATATTATTTTTAAAGAGATTGATGTAGTTTGCTTTTTTTAGTTTTATGTCACTTGTTTAACTTGTAATTAATTGAACATTGGAATATAATTCCATCACTATTTTAGTGTACTATATAGCTTAAATCGTGCAAGAGTCTCTGTACAAATAGTGTTATGCTAAACTTGTACGTTTCAGCTTCTAGCATAATTGGGGTGCCACATCTACACTTGGTGTAAGGTTTAATAAGTAAAATGCTGTCTGACGATGTTGACGAAGGTGTTTACCTAACAGTACTGTATTTCGTAGAGTTTCCAAGCGGAAATATGAACAAATACGAATATACGAAAAGAAATGGAAAGTACAATTTACGCATTTAGTTGACAAACAATATACAAAAACATAAACACAACATTATACATATATTATTATACTAAATCTGAGTTAATCAACATTTGTTTCCCTAACGATTTCTTACTATATATTTTAATAGCACGAAATACATGCTAAAATATTCCTCAGTTTTGGGATTGAATTATGTTGACAAAATTTTCATTTTAATTGTTTTATATCTCACAAACTCTATCACTGTATGTTGTTTGAATCCATGCTCTTATTTTGTACCGTTTATATAACTTTCGCTTCCGTCTCTCTCTCTCTCTCTGTTTTGCTCTCTCTCTCTCTCTCTCTCTCTCTCTCTCTCTCTTGCTCTCGTTGTTTATTAACAGTCAGACGTAATAAAGAAATTGAATAATAAAAAGACTGGAATAGTCCATTATGAACAAAACGGTATATCATTACAGTAGTAATATTATTTAACCCGTTGCTGTAAAGAGAAAGAAAGAAAAGGAGTGCGTGAGAGAGATAAAGGAGAGAGAAGAGAGAGAGGGGGGGGGGAGATATAGTAAACGTAAAAAGATCAAGTTTGGATAATGTCTTTTTATTTTTTATATTTAATTGATTTTGCAAACTCACTTTTTCTCATCCAAACAATCTTACTCGAACTCAATAGGTGACACAACGAGTAATATTTTTTTCTAATAACATATATAAAGTTAAAATCAGTCTGTTATATTTCCCCGGGCAACGCCGGGACACTGGTCCTGCTAGTAACATATATAAAGCACAGTCCGTGTTCAGAGTCTATCGTTGCTCTCTACCTTGAGTTCCCGATTCTCTCTAACCATTTTTGGGGTCAACAAAGAGCCGTAACCTGCTCGTATCATGTGAGCAATGTAATTGGGTATTCGTTTCATCCTTACATGCTAATCAATAGTAGATTTAATTATTTAATTACAATTAAAAGATGAAACGAATTAGATTTTCAGTGAGTTTTACAGAATATAATTACAGAATTTATATTAGTGATTATATTTCTAGTAAAATATACAATTTATAATACAGTGTAATCGTAAATAAAATTTTAAAAACTGAAGTAACTTTAATACGGACTTCCCGCTCCCAAAATTCCATCCATCCAATCGTTTATAAAATTCAAAATCCGTTTATTCAATACAACCATATTTCGCACACATAAATTTCAGCCTATGCATCACTTGTCTATCAAGTTTCAGTCATGAATTCAATGAGGAATTTTTATTTTTATTAATAAAGTAAGCAGGGTTCTTTTAAAGCATTAGTTAAAAATGTCTTTATTAAACCAATCTTCCGAGCTAGAAAAATATTTTTTGAACGAAACTAAAGAAACTTTAATATGGTCTGCCTCCTCCCAAAATTCCACCCATGTAATTGTTAATAAAATTTACAATCTTTTTAAGCTTACAAACGTTTTTTTTCAATTGTTTTAAGTTTGACTATGTAACCTCCCGGTTTTGAATTTGGCTTTTCTTTTTTCTTTTCTTTTCATTCTTTCCCAATATGAACATCTAAGTGAAAGATCAGCCTTTTATCGCCTGATGAGATCTTAGTTTCTAATAACTATCGATCAATACTATCGACATGACAGTATAGCGGCTTTTTTATATGTCTGTATAAATAAAAATAATTATATAAAAAAGCTCTATACTATTGAGCACTTTTTATAAGCCCGGTTAAAATTCTGCGGATGTTTATCCTGTGGATTTCTACTTCACCTGGACTACTATATGTATATATGTATATATGTATATATGTATATATATATATATATGTATATATATATATATATATACATATATATACATATATATATATATAAATACATATATACATATATATATACATATATACATATATATTTACATATATATATATATATATATATATATATATATATATATATATATATATATATACATATATATATATATATATATATATACATATATATATATATATATATATATATACATATATATATATATATATATATACATATATATATATATATATATATATATATATATATATATATATGGGAAATTAAAAAGTAAAAACCAATAGTTATCTTTTTTTTATATATTCATCAACGTTTCGTCTTTATTGTAAGACTTCCTCAGGATGATAATTTAAAGAAAAATGTCATGCAAGTACATCGAAATATTGGGTTGACATGATGGGTTGATGAGGAAAAGTAGTAGCCGTGGCTACTAAGAGCTCTGGACCAAGTCCGGGCTGCGAGAAGTCAGTCAGTAGAAGAGAGTGAAATGGATATGGAAGGCTGTGAGTGGGTACATTAAGGCATAGTTTTCCATATTGATTTCACTCTCTGCTACTGACTGACTTCTCGTAGCCCGGACCCTGGTCCAGCGCTTTTAGTAGCTACGGCTACTACTTTTCCTCATCAACCTATCATGTCAACCCAATAGTACATAAAAAAGTTCCTTAATAGAGCAAGATTCATGTCATCTAGCCATAGTACCAGAGATTTTCTCAAGAGATTGCAATAGGCAGCAGACGTAATTTTTAATCCTTTGGGTACTCTTATAGGACCAACAAGTCTATCTCCTATGATACCCGCCCATATAATGTCTCCTCCACCCTTCTGTTGTCGTCTCAAACGATGGTGACTCTCATCTCCGGAATAAACCATATCCTTTCGCATAGCACACAGACCCATCAAGGTGTGCCCGGGTCTCATCAGTGAAAAGAATCTTACTCATATCCATCATCATATATTTCTTTGCCAATTCCATTCTCCATATTTTGTGTGTTTGCGTAAAAGGAAGCTTTGTAAGTGGAACTTTCACAGAAGCTACTGTTCGAAGAATTGTATTCCTTGTTGATGTTTGTACGTCAGAACACCCATCTTCTGTGAAGATTGCATTTCTTGATTGTCCAGTTTTTCTACAGAGATGACGACCAATATTCCTCAAATCCTAGTTAGTGACAGTCTTGTATATTCCAGCATCTAATCGTTTTTTCCTTGGGGAAAAGATCTTTCAGAATTCTTTTTACAGTATCCATGTGACGACATATTTTTCGGACAATTACACCAGCGGAGGTTTCTTTAACCGTTTCCTTTATTATAATTTATTTTTCTCCCTCAGTTAGTGATTTTAAACGTCTCATTGAAATAAAAAAAACAAAAAAACTATTATCTCTGGATACCCCTAAAAAAGGAAAAAAAAACGTTAATTACTGTAAAAACTATCCACAATAATATGTAAATCAATCAAATAATGTTATCATAATGTCCCAGAATTTCCGTAAAACAATTGCTAATATTCGACTAATCTATTAAAATCCTTTATTTCTCAAACGCACGCACACACACACACACACACACACACACACACACACACACACACACACACACACACACACACACACACACACACACACACACACACACACGCATACACACCCGCACAAACACACACACACATATATATATATATATATATATATATTTTAGTACAGAAAAATTAGTACAACATTCGTACCGTCGGTTTCAAGCACAGAAGGACTTAGTCATTCGGCTCTTTTCAGCTTATGTTGTCATCTGTTCGGATGGCTAAGTTGTACCAAAATAAATAAATATTACGCTCTTAATTTGTAATTTTTAATGTTAATTCTCAATTAGCACTCTGCTGGGATTTTTCCTGCTATATTATCAAGAATCTATCTATCTCTCTCTCTCTGTCTATCTCTCTCTCTCTGTCTCTCTCTCTCTCTCTGTCTCTCTCTCTCTCTCTCTCTCTCTCTCTCTCTATATATATATATATATATATATATATGTCTGTAAGTACGTATGTATTTATATCTGTCAATATCCATTTCATACACGGGAAGTGGATTTCATCTCCCTGTCTGTGCCAATTCTTAGCACCCCTCTTTAGAAATGGTAGCTCACTGTTATTGTACTGACTCTAAGCGGATTTACGAAAAGCCTATCATTTATCATCACCCTGACAATTGACTTGCTGCCCCCAAACAGAATGGCTGCTGACCGACTCTTGACCTCACACTCTCAGGGCAGCCAATACTTTTTTTTGTAGTTCTCTAATGGAAATACATTGCAACAATTGAGTTTTCACCGGGAACACTGTCAGGGCGACTCATCGCGGGCTCATTGCCAGCTTTAGGATTGCGCAAGATTTCTTAAATTTCTCATCCACAGAAATAAACGAGTATTTTTATATTTATTTTATTCTGTTAACTAAGAAAAGAAAATTTATAAAATACAAGCAGGAAGATCTGGCATTATCCAGGGTTGTATAAGGAACCCTATGTGCTTTTACGCCCATTCGAACACTTTTTTTGTTTTTCTTTTCAAAGGAAATGTATAAACGACTAGAGTTATTCATCCGACGTCGTCCGGGTGGAGATATTTTTATATTTATTTCATCCTTTTAACTAAGAAAAGAAAATTTATAAAATACAAGCGGGAAGATCTGGCATTATTCAGGGTTGTACAATATTAACCCTATGTGCTTTTACGCCCATCCTAACACTTTTTTTGTTTTTCTTTTAAAAGGAAATGTATAAAATACTAGAGTTATTCATCCGACGTCGCCCGGGTGGAGATATTTATATATTTATTTGATCCTTTTAACTAAGAAAAGAAAATTTATAAAATACAAGCAAGAAGATCTGGCATTATCCATGGTTGCATAAGGAACCCTATGTGCTTTTACGCCCATTCGAACACTTTTTTTTTCTTTTAAAAGGAAATGTATAAACGACTAGAGTTATTCATCCGACGTCGCCCGGGTGGAGATATTTTGATATTTAGTCGGAAATAATTTAAAATATTGTTATGTTTACAATTTTTTCCTTGAAAGAAAATTTTAAAATACCATTTGCAATATGAAGTCAAGTAATAAAAAAGAACCCTGTTAGCGCTGTGGTGTTTTCTTTAAACACAACCTTACTCGTTGACACTGGTTTACTGTAAAAGCGAATTGAAACGAATTCTTTTATTTCTGCAATTATTCTAAATTTTTAAAATGCCAATAAAATAATTATTGGAATGTTTAAACTTCTTTTCAAACACATTCTTTACTGAGACATTATTTGTTTGATTTAATTTTTGTTTTATGAAACGAAGAAAATCTATTAAAAATATATGTACTGATATCGAATATGAACCAGTCTTCTGGAAGTTCGTGTCGGCAGCGTTAGGGCATGTTACGTAAAACATCGAGATATGCCGAGGTGAATGTTGACAGACGATAACTTCGATACGTTGCTGCGTCGTATTCTTTCAGTTTTATTTCCAAGAAAGATAGCAAATAGCAAAATAACGAACAAAACATAGCGAAATCACTGTTAATAAATATATACATTTTCCACGTAACCTCGTGCTTACACACAGCCATATCAACATTGTCGTCGATAACATCAAGACGAATTTCAACTTGACTGCGATGAATATGTCTCAGTCAGGAAGAAAAAAAAGAAGAAGAAAAAGAAAAATATATGCTTATACTTCTGATGATGGTATCTACTACAGAAAGTACTCAAGTTAAAAAAAGAAAAAAATATTTTTATAGTAAATAAATAATTTATTTTTAAAAACAAATAATTTGCGTTTTGCAGATTTCTAAATATTTTATAAGAAAATATTCTCTTTATTATATATTTTTTAATTTTGTAACAAAACAATGGTAAACAACTGATATAAATATATTTTTTTCATTTCATTTTGTATTCAGTCAACTGGTTATAAAATAGTTTTTTTGTGTTTCTTAAAACTGAAAAATAATTTTTGTGTCTGTTTTGTGGGGCTTTTTTGACATTATCTTTTTTAATCAGTCAGGTTAAAGTTAGGGTCGGGTTAGGGACGGGTTAGTGTTGGCGTTAAAAAGAGACTAGTCTATCTAAACCGTATGCCATCAGCCTTCGATATGACGAGGATTTCGTAACAAATGGTCTTCGCAGACCTCCCTTAAAACATTCTTCCAGTCGGTCTGCGTGTTCGTCGATCCAATGCCATGTTCCTTCCATGTTGTCTGTCAGCTGACAGCTGATTGGTTCATCACCTCGGCATCTCTCGGGTGTTTACGTAACATGCCCGAGCGCTGCCGAGGCGAAGTTCCTAGAAACTGGTTAATATTCGATATAAGTACCAAAATATAATTTCGTTTCTTTACGTTCTGATATATTTCAAATATTTTATGGAATTAACCGATAATTGTCCTAGTGACCCCAGATGGAATCGAAGGAAAATTTCAATGATGTCTTTAGATCTCTTGAAGAATATAACCATTTTTTTAGATTTATTTGAATGTTCTAAAGATCTCGAAGAGAAGGAATCATATAAATACCTTGGCATTGAGGAAAATGACACCATCCAACATGCCAGGATGAAAGAGAAAATTGACAAGAGTATGTACGCCGTGTGAGAAAGATCTGCAAAACACAGCTTACAAATAAAAATAAAATAACTGCCATTAACCAACTTGCCATGCCAGTAATTACGTACAGCTTCGGCATCATTGATTGGCCTGAACAAACCATCAACAGGCTAGATGTAAAAACACGAAAAATGTTAACCCTCCATAGAATCATCTATAGAAATCAGTATCTGCCAAGTCTGTACTTGCCCAGAAGAGAGGGAGGATTGGAACTATTAGAGATTAGCCACCAGCATAGAACCACTATTGTCAGCATTAGCCAGTACCTAAAAAGCTCCTTCAACCCAAGCTTAGCAATGGTACATGAACATGAAGAGTCAAGAGACAGCAAAACAAACTCCATCACAAAGTTGGCCAAGCATTTTGGACAGGGCTGTCATATAGATGAGGCATAAACAGCAAACAATCCTGCCACAGAGATAGCCCAAAAGAGCCGGAAGAAATACACCCAGACTTTTAAGAACAGGTGCATTGGATGAGCGGTCAAGACAGAAACGTGCTACATATTTCCTCGATGAACTATCCAAGGACTATATTGATAAGGAAGGGTCCTTGTATTGGCTAAAAAGGGTAGCCCTCCACTACGACCAGGAGAGGCTTATAATGGCCTCCCAAGACCAGGGCCTGATGACAAATGCGTTTAAAAAGATGGCTGGTCTCAGTCAGGACAACAAGTGAAGGTTTTGCCACACTGAAGTGGAGAGTGAGAACCACCTGATATTGAGTTGCAAATTATGTTGGCAGATGGCTCCTATACAGTACGACATAATGGAGTGTGATAGTACCTCCACGTGACCATCTGTAAGAAACTGAATATCAGGTGTAGCAGCAGGCCCTGGGAAAATCTACCTAAGAGAACTGTGGGGAATGAGGCATACATCATCCATTATGACCATGAAATCCCCACAGTTACCTATCTGGAAAACGCAGCTGTCAAACCTGACATTGTCATATGGAACAAGAGAGAGAGAGAGAGAGAGGGGAGAGAGAGTGGCAACTTTGGTTGAGGTCAGTGTCCCTAATGATGGGGGCTTAAACAGAGCTGAAAGGGAGAAAGTAACACTATATCAAAGTCTAATGTATTATATGAAAAGAAACTGGAACATCAAAGAGATCACCATCATTCCAGTTGTCATAGGAGCGACTGGACTCATGAAGAAAAGCTTGAAAAAGTATTTGGCAAGTATACCCGGTGAACCAAGTGCAAGAGAAATCCAAACAACTGCACTCAAGGGAACAGCCCGAATCCTGAATAGAGCTCTCGGTTAGAGTCTGTAAATAAGAGTTATCGTATGGCATTTGAAAGAATGCCCCGTCCCCAGCAAATGAAAGAAAATGAAAATAAAAATTTTAAAAAGAGAGAAACATATATATATATATATATATATATATATGTGTGTGTGTGTTCATTTTAAAATTTCGACTGCTGCAACAACAGAAATGTTCATGTTTAACGTTCTTCAGTTTGTGTTAACGATTTTTTTTCATCATTCGTTCATTGCTATTTTTGTGTTTTAATTATTTATTACAACTTTCGATTATTAAAAACAACAGTAATATATATATATATATATATATATATATATATATATATATATATATATATATACAAGTCACTTGATTTCATGAACTTCCATTTGTGGAGTCACCTCTGACCCCTAGATGTCACTCAAACTTTTCAAATCAAATAATGGCTATTATTATTATTATTATTATTATTATTATTATTATTATTATTATTATTATTATTATTATTTACCACCACCCCTACCACAAGTATAAATAATTACTTTCTCCCCCGATGTGCCAAACATCAAACAGGATTTCACAAAACAGTATTTATTTCCAAGAACTTCCCATCCATAGAAAACGTTACCACAGGATTGCTTCACTACGGGCTACAAAATAGCCGTCTTCAAATGCAATATTAACTTGTCATAAACTGTCTCCATAAATAATCAAATTTTGTTCACTCCAGTCATCATTTTAAATCATCTCATTATGTTCTACATCATTCAACTGACACCCCATCCCTCTCATTAACTCTTATTCTCCAGTGGCTTTTGCCCTTGATAATCGATGACTCATTAGTTAAATAAATAAATTATCCTCCGGTTGCCACGCTAGACACTAGAAGTTAAAACAAATTGTCGCCATGGAAACTGAAGCGTCCATGCATACGCAAATATTATTGCAGACATTATTTGCGTTCTATTGACTTTACACGCTGTTACTTTGTGTAATAAGACGGTTTTATATGCGTATTGCTAAGGCGTCTAAAACGCTTAGAAAGAAACATTATTTTTATTATTATTACTATGATTATTGTTATTATTATTGTTATTTTTTGTATTATTATTATCATTATTATTATTTGTATTATTATTAACTATCTAAATAATAAAAAAAATCATACTAGTTATTTTATAATTATACGCATAACTTTAAAACTATTATTTATAAAATATGTCCTCAAAATATTACCTTCCTTCCAGCGTTTGTGTATAGAACTAATCAGTAAAACCCTTCAAAAAAAAAATCAAAACAATCCTGGGGAGTGCATACGTACGCAAGTATTGTCTGCAATTACTTTCAACACTGCCACGTTCTCTCTCTATATTATTATTATTATTATTATTATTAGTAGTAGTAGTAGTAGTAGTAGTAGTAGTAGTAGTTGTAGTAGTAGTAGTAGTAGTAATAGTAGTATTAAGTATATAAGTAATAAACAATAATTTTCTTTATTTTATAATTATATTCTCAATTTCTTAAAACATTACTTAAAAAAATAGGTCCTCAAAATAGTACCTTACTTCCAGCGTGTGTGTATAGAAACTAATAATTAAAATCCTTCCCATTACAACAAAAAAACCTGGCCTCGACGAGCATAGTCATTGTGTTATAAACTATACAATGTCTATTATTATTTAAGCATTTCACAATGAAGAATACAATAATTAATACTTATAGAAAGTTAATAGCTTGCTTAAACAAACTTAGAGATGAGAGTGTTACATAATAGGTCGGCACCCCATGTACTCATTGTTGTCGTCTCATCAACTTCACATGAACTCCGGGGCTTATTTTAAATGAAGGATTTATTAGTTATACAGAATAACAATTACAGGGAACCAGAAAGCAATATACTTATACACACACACACACACGCGCACACGCACACACACACACACACACACATATATATATATATATATATATATATATATATATATATATATATATATATATATATATATATATATATATATATATGTATTTCTATGTAATTATTTCATAGGTGATTTTCAGCTCGTTGTTATTGAGCTTACTATTATTTCAATTGTTTCACTTCCTAAGTCTACAGAGGTAGAACGCTGGACTATGGACATCAACATCGAGAGTTCGATCTCTGTGTAAGTTAGCCATGCTGATGACGGCTGTGAGCCAGAAACACGTGTGCATGGAGTACTTTTATGTACGTATAAAATTAATATATATATATTAACGAAAAATACGGCCTTTGAAGTTTATGACGACTAATAATGCAGGTTTCTGCATCTTAATTACTTAGGAAGTGAAACAATTGAAATTATAGTAAGCTCAATAACAACGAGCTGAAATCACCTATAAAAACTGATTACATAGAAATACATTAAATACTTGGGTGATAAAAATCGTACATATTTCTACACAGAGCGTCTTGGCCCACTGGCAGAACGCTGGACTATAGACATCAACATCGAGGGTTTGATCTCTGTGTAAATTAGTCATGCTGATGACGGCTGTGAGCCAGAAACACGTGTCCATGGATTACTTTTATGTACGTATAAAATTAATATATATATATATAGATAGATACATAGATAGATAGATAGATAGATAGATGAAATAGTTATCCACGGACACGTGTTTCGCCGTTACTACGGCTCATGATCGTGGCTGACTATGGACTGAGATTTAAGATTATATCATGGTATATATATATATATATATATATATATATACATATATATATATATATATATACAAAACATGATATTATCCAAGTTAATTCAAAACACATTTCATTCACAAGCAGTTGTTTCTACCCATTTTTTTAAAATATACACATATATAATATACACAATTTTCCAAATATATACAAAAAGGCTTCATCAGTGTATAACACACCACAGTCCGGCTGAAAAATAAAAAATTGCGTCCAATATTCATTTAATTATAAGAACTTATTTAATTTAATATTGTTTATTCTTCTTTTTCATCTTTTTCTTCTTATCACTCAAAGCATAAGAGAAACGTTTGTGTTTTTTTTCATTACAGAGTTCATAATGGCCACAATATGTGTTTGTTTTCTTTCGGTAAAATATTCATATATGACTAAAACTATTGGCAATATTCACACATAAGAGAATAATTAATTCACACCAACCATTATTGTTGTTATTCTACAATTATTTGATTTCTTCATTTTCATTCATCTACTAGTCTCTCCCTCCTTGACAAGGTCCAAAAACGAGTCGCCAACCTAATAGGTCCCTCACTGTCAACCAAGCTCCAGTCCCTGTCCCATCGCCGCAATGTAGCATCCTTATGTTTGTTTTACAAATACTTCAATGGATTATGCTCCGATGAATTGGCTACTCTGGTGCCCCCTCGACGTAAATTCACTAGACTAACTCTACAATCTCATTCATTCACTGTGGAGGTCCCCCAGATGCTGGAGAGCCTTCTACTAAAATAGCTTCTTTCATCGTGCTGCTGGCCTCTGGAACTCCCTTCCTGCCCCCTGTTTCCCCGACAGAACTGACATGTAGAAATTTAAAACTAATGTAAACAGACATCTCACTGCGCAGATCCCAATTTAGGTTGACCCCCCAAACTTCTCCCCTTTTCTTTTTTCTCGGTAGCCCCTTACGTCTACAGTGGCGGCCTGCCTTGTTTGGGGTGAACTATGTTAAACAAAAAAAAATGTATATACATATATATATAATTATTTTTATTTATATGTACAAAATCTGCGACACCTGCATGTCAGTATGTTACATAAACACTCGAGAGATGCTGTATGCTGTATAAATACAAATAATCATATATATATAAGCTCTATTTGATATTGAGTACTTTTTATTAGCCCGGTTGAAATTCTTGGGATTCCTATCCTGTGGATGTTTAGCTTGTCTAAATTATATATATATATATATATATATATATATATATATTTAACATAGTTCACCCCAAACAAGGCAGGCTGCCACTGTAGACATCTAGGGCTATTGAGAAAAAGGGTGAGATTTTTTTTGGGGGGTCAACCTAAATTGGGAGCTGCTCAGCAAGATAGTTGTTTACAGTAGTTTTAAATTTTTGCATATCAGTACCGTCAGGAAAACAGAGAGCGAGTTCCAGAGTCCAGCAGCACGAGGAAAGAAGCTTTTTTAGTAGAAAGCTATTCGGCATCTAGGCACCTCCACAGTGAATAGATGGGATGGTCTAGTGAATTTATGTTGTGGGGGTACCAGAGCAGCAAGTTCATCAGAGCACAATCTATTGAAGTACATGTAAAACAGGCACAAGAAAGCAACATTGTGGCGATGTGACAGGGGCTGGATCTTGGTGGATAGTGAGGGACCTACAAAGTTGACGACTCTTTTTTGGACCTTGTCTAAAAGAGAGAGACTAGTGGATGATGCCCCAACCCAGATGTGGCAACAATACTCCATGCATGGGCGGATGGTGGCTTTGTAGAGATACAGGATAATGTCAGGTGTGAGGAGTTTACTAGCACGAGAATTGAGCTGATTACATAATTGTATCCCTTAGTTCTCTTCGCTCTTCCCTATCATGTGTTGATTCGACCCTTTACACTTTGCCTCAATATTAAATAATAGAAGATCTAAATTATTAATATTAAAACATACATGAATAAATAAATAAAATTTAATTTTAAAAAAAAGTTTAACTAAATTAATTCTTCTTGGTAAATTTTAATGCATTACATATTTAGCACACTTCAATTTAATTTTTTTCTCCCTGTCATATTTGTCTGCGATCCTTCTTTTTTACTCTGCGACCTTCATGTCTTGTATCGCGGCATCCATCTTGGTTTTCTTCAACCGAAAGATCGGTACAAGATCCGTTTCTTTTTGAAAAAGAGAGGTTATTACACGCGAAATGATAAAACTTTTTACCATTCCGGACGTTTAATATTTAGCAGTAAGTCCTTCAATTTACTGTCTTTATATTTTAAGTTTATTTGAAATATTAATAAATTGATTTGAGATTCATACACAGGAGACGTTGCTAGTCTTTCTCTACTCTATCGTTATTTTCATCACAGGTGCTCGACTGAGCTCCAATCTATGGTTCCACCCTGTAAAACATTTACAACAAGAACTTGTCTAGCTACAACAACTGTAGATACTTTTCCGTTCTCCCATTCTGTACTAAACGGAACATCCATGAGAAGAGATTCTTTCCAAGAACTATCCGTCTGTGGAACACGATACCACGGGACTACTTCCCAGATGACTATAGCATGGATTTGTTCAAGTCCAATGTTTACAAATTCTTGTTGAGCCGTCTTCTTTAATCTACTTTCCGGCTAGTCTCAACCATTGTTACCAATCCTTACGTTATTGTTCCACTGCCTTCCTGACAAATTGATTAACCCTTATCCTCGAGTGGCCTATGAGCCTTGATAAGCGGTGACTTGTTAATAGATGAAAATACCCCCACCTTCACTCATAACCAGAAATACCATTCGCTGATTCACTCTCTTATTGGTCATATTTCCCTCGAGTGCTGAACATACACTCCATAAGTACGACATCCTTTCCTTTTGTTTACAAATAAACCGATTGATATATTTGTAATTGAAATCGTATAAACAATGTCTACATGTGTCTACATGTGATAAAATGAAACTTGCAAACTGATTCGACTGATACGTTGTAGAAGAGATTGGCCGGACACTTTGCCCGACGTACACATGATCGATTGTCGCAGGCAGTGAATTGTGATACCATAGACGTATCCGCGCCCAAGGCCGAAACTCTGAACAATAGGTGTAAATAATTCACCAACGCAGACAAAGGCGATATTGGCTGGGAGTGTCGCGGGAGTGGTCAGTTTCTATTTACCAGGCGTTTTAAGAGTAGCCGAGTTATACCCGCTTGTCAGTGACTGAGACAAAGGACCTGACATGGGAGTGAGAGTTGTTCGCGACAGTTTTACGGCAGTAGACGACATTTACAACAGTGACGAGTTTTACGGCAGTTTTCGACTCGGGGAAGAAGATCAGGTTGGAGTCAACCTCGAGCGAGAGATGATCGGGCAGATCGGACCGAGAAAGTAATGAGACAGCTATCAACAGCCAACGTTTGGGGACGTCTTTTCGCGCTGACGATATCACACACCCATCCAGAGCTTAATTGAATCATACAAACAATTTGCGACCACGATGGAGATCATTAGGCTACAGAATGAGTTGCTGCCAATAAATATCAAGTGTCTCCTATGCTGACTGCCAACAGAATAGCGTGACTCGCTGCAACAGAATCTTAGAAGAAAATGGCTGAAGAAGCTGAAGATAGAGGTTCTCTAAAAACCTCCTACCATTCTTCCACATTCACTCCTGACCACAATACCATTCGCTCATTCTTGCTTTCACCTGTGTCGTCGTCGTTAACCCAAGTTCTTTTTCTTTGCTGATGAAGTCACTCGGACACCGATGTTTATAAAAAAACGTTTTTGTTTAAAAGACAATCACAGAAAAAACACCAGAAAGACAGATTATTTGTATACGTTTGAGAGAGAGAGAGAGAGAGAGAGAGAGAGAGAGAGAGAGAGAGAGAGCAGACAGATAGATGGACAGACAGTTCATCTCGTTACACACAGCCACCCTGTGCATGCTGACCACCAATTTGAGACAGGACGCAGACACGTCTTTTCTGCTTAAAGTTTCACAAGCCAAAGAGACAGAAAGTCCATGACCAGAAGTCACGTGGTTTCATTGAACTCAGCCAGAGTCATCTCTGACCTTTGAGGTTTCACTTTTTATCCAAACATGGGCTTTGATATATAACCCTCCAATCTGTAAGAACCACCTCCGTGTGTTTTTTTAAAGTTTTTTTTACAATAGTTAAAAATTAGAATAAAATACTTGTTGATGTTCAGAGGTGGGAAAAGGAGTTTATTGGGTTCTACAATTTTCCCAGGCCACACCGGTGTTAGTACATTATAAAACGCTGCTTAGTATTTGCATGATCGAGTAAATAACTACGATGAATGTATTTATGTATTGTTTTATTGGCAAAAACATTAGAAATTACGTTTTTAAGCATAAATAATTCGCTTTGAACAATGCCCAATGTCTGTTGCGTCTATTTTATTGCGGATTATAAAAAAGGTCAGTTAGTTTTTTTTAAAAAGTAAATGTAATGTCTTCATCTTATTATTTTATGTAAATTTTTTTAAATTTGTAAAACACTTATCCAGTTTAAAAAAAATTATTCTTACTTGAGATTTGAACTCGGGTAAATGTTAAGATCGCCGTCGGGAACAGATTGCAATAAAAACATGTGTATAGGCGATAAAAATGGTTGTGTGTTGTTTTGTTTTTACGATTATGGCATGATGAACCATTTTGTTTCCAAATCTATTTAGTATTACGCATGGATTCTTGAGAAAAAACACGTTTAAAATGAGTAAATATCCTAGCATATACGTCATTTTTACAAGATGGCGGTCATACTTGAACCGGAAGTAGATTATTAGGTAAAAGGCCGAATGAGGTGTACGTTACCTGAAACGAAATAACAAATTGCATTATGATTTTTACATAATGCAATTTCTTATTTCGTTTCAGGTAACGTACACCTCATTCGGCCTTTTACCTAATAATCTACTTCCGGTTCAAGTATGACCGCCATCTTGTAAAAATGACGTATATGCTAGGATATTTACTCATTTTAAACGTGTTTTTTTCTCAAGAATCCATGCGTAATACTAAATAGATTTGAACACAAAATGGTTCATCATGCCATAATCGTAAAAACAAAACAACCATTTTTATCGCCTATACACATGTTTTTATTGCAATCTGTTCCCGACGGCGATCTTAACATTTACCCGAGTTCAAATCTCAAGTAAGTCTAAAGGATTTTTTTTTAAACTGGATAAGTGTTTTATAAATTTAAAGAAATTTACATAAAATAATAAGATAAAGACATTACATTTACTTTTTTTTAAAACTAAGTAACTTTTTTTATAATTCACTAAAAGACTTTACTTCGTGTCATTACACATCGTTCATGGAACCATAATTGGTTTTTGCATCGCTCATATCGCGAAAAGTCTTAAAATGTGTGTTTTCTCTATTACTACGTAAAAATAAATTGATTTTAACTCAAAAACATGCATCATGTCATGATCTTAAAAAAAATGTATCGCCTATATACAAGTTTTATTCGAATTTTCAAAGAAACTGTTTCCGACGTCGATTTCAACATCATCCCGTACTTGGATATTGACCTGGTAAAAACTACAGCCTTAGTAATGTGTACTCTGTATATTCTCTGTTTGTCAACCAATTGCATTTTCTATTTGTATACATAGGTAGTTGTTTACTTTAGTGAACACACTCATTACGTACATCGTTTTCCTACCCCTAACTTGTTTTGAGCTTTAATTAAAGATCAAAACAATTTTTTCAAAAGTCACAAAAGGTAAAGCGGTCGTAAACAGTGTAGCAATAAAAAAAAATACCAAAAAGCGAGAGTAAAACCCGACCTCCTACTTGCGACAGAGGAAACACTTACGTTTATCAAGTGCCCAGAACAAAACCGTCACTCGTTGATAAAGAAAAATACAACGGCTTTTATTCACAAGCAAAGTTCGAATAAAAATACTTATATCCTATTCAGGGGTGGGAAAAGGAGTTTCTTGGGTTCTTCAATTTTCCCGGACAACGTTAGTACATATTAAATGGTAACATAAACATGTATATTTGTTTATTTTTGTAAACAAACTCATTACTTCGTTTTCCTAAAAATAACTTGTTTTGACCAGTTTGGGCTTTAATTAAGGATCAAAAGAATTTTTTTCAGATGAAAACAAAATGCCGAAAACGAAGTAGCCTTTTCTTAGACCGAAATCAAATCATATCAAATAGATATCTTTGATGTTGTATATTATAAGTTTTTTTTTCTTCGAGAAGGGCGCATGATTCTTATATACGGTTTTGTTTTCGTAAATTCCCAACATGATAACTTAGAGTTAAAAGTTGCAGCATCGTTTTTATAGCCGATATTTTTTGGCACATTTTTGCGAGTCTTCATGAAAGAAGAGTTCAACCGGTGCAATGTTACGAGGTTCTGTGTGTCAATAGAGTGCGTATGAATCCCCCGTTACCTTAACAAAATCATTTATAGTTTTTTTTTTACCATTTGTTTCAATTAATAATTTAATCTGGTGATACCAGATCAGGCTGTCCTGTAGCTCCCTGAGACGAAATTCACCTACATCGACGTTTTTTTTTTTTTTTTTTTTTTGTAAAACTTAATTATGTTCTACAAAACCAAAAACAAAAACAACAGCCCCTCTCCCTTTCTCCCTCCCCTTTGTTTGTTATTTTTCCTACCCTACTCCCGGTCCTGGATATGACCTTAAACTACATCCGATGGTGAGATCCGGCTTACGGACTTTGGGGAATGTGGAGCCTCCTCTTAATTACCATTGCTCCCAGGTCCACCCTGACCCGGAGTGGTAGTACCTGTTAGGGTCCCAACTATGGGTTAAATAGAAACAGATATTAAAAGGGGAAAGAAACAAAAAAGAGAAGAAAACAAATATACTTTAACAACCAAACCAAACACCATCAATAAATATTTGAACATATAAAGAACTTGAAGCATAAAAACTTTCACCAAAATGACTGCATTCAGCATTAAATAACCTGAAAAGGGTTGATATGCCGTAAAACAAAACAACCAAACTAAACACCATGAATAAATACTTGAAGATATAAAGAACTTGAAGCATAAACACTTTCACCAAAATGACTGCATTCGGCATTAAATAACCTGAAAAGGGTTGATATGCCGTAAAACAAAACAACCAACCAAACAATTAATAATTTAATAAATAAACGATACCGTAATAAGTAAATTTAACTTTCAAAATCCTATTTAAAAAAAAAATGAAAGTAAAAAGACTCCCAGGCAACACTTGGTAGGCACAGCTCGTTTGCTATGATAAAATTACCAATTAAATGTGTCTTAAATGCATACTAGTGTATACCCGCTCCTTGGGCAGTGTTGGTACAGTACCTGGGTATGTAAATTTCCACCTTTACCTAGCTCTCTACCACTTTATAGTTAGTACAAAGAAAAATATTTGGCCACATGGAATGAGAAATATTGTCCCTTCCATTCATCGTTCTCAATCCTCTCATAGTATGTTTCAACATCCAACTCACACTTATCCTCAAGTGGTTTTTGGCCTTGATAAATGATGACTCATTCGTATAAAAAGGAAATGAAGATAAAGTCTAGCAAATTGGTCGACAAGTATTTAAAATTCTTGAGAAAAGAATAAGAAATTTTGTCCATTCAATTCATCGTTCCCAATCCTCTCATAGTATTGTTCAACATCCAACTGACAATCCCATTAAGCCTTATCCTTAAGTGGCTTTGGGCCTTGCTAACTGGTGACTCATAAATATAAAAATACAATAAAATCTTGAAAAAAAATATACTAAAAATATAAATATAAACTTATTGTATATAATTAACCGAACACATTGCCACGGGACTGCTTCCCTACAGACTAAAACATGGCCATCTTGAAATCCGTCCTCTTAATTAATCAAATTTTATCCATTTAATTCATCATTTTCAATCCTTTCATATTATAGTCTATCATCCAATTGAGAAATTCATTGACCCTTATCCTCGAGTGGCTTTTGGCATTGGTAAATAGGGACGCATTAGTTTAATATCCTCTCTGATATTGCCCCACCCGCTATCCGACGAGAAGCGACTGTCCTGGCACTGTCACGCAAGGCCAAGATCGACAAGAGACATCTGCTCCACGACATCATGAGCAATCCCCCCCAACAGTACGCCTCAAATCACGCCACACACTCTCCCAGCACTCGCATCAGCTTCTGGAAACCATCCCAGACACCACCTCAAAGCAGATGTGGACCAAGAACCGCTGGAGGGAAGATTGGCAGCAGGCTGACCAACACCGACTGCACAGGTTAATCACCGAACCAGACGACATACGAGGGGCTGAGCTGCCACGAAGGCAATGGACCAATCTGAACCGCCTGAGAACTGGTGTGGGCCGTTTTTCTGCCATAATGAGAGACTGGGGCCTGAGAGAGGGTGCTGCCTGTGAATGTGGCCACACAGAACAGACAGTTACGCACGTCATAGAGGAATGCCCGCTGTTCAAACCACCCAATGGCGAGCAGGGCATAGCGGACCTTGATGACGAGACGAGAACCTGGCTTGCCAAGACCGAACTGCAGCTTGGAGGGAGCTGGCACAAAAAAGAAGTTTAAGAAAAAAGTAAATTTATAATTTATCTTTGTATATCCTAAATAATAATCGCTAAAAGTGTTTATTTATAAAAATCAGACTTTTGTAGTTACATACGACCAAGTGGAACACATTGCCATGAAACTACTTCCTGCAGACTACATCATAGTAATTTTCAAGGCCAATGCCAACAAACACTTGTTGAGCCATCCTCTTAGATAATCAAATTTTATCCATTCCATTCATCGTCTCCAATCCTCTCATAGTATTATTCATCATCCAATTGACAATTATCCTCGAGTGGCCTTTGGCCTTGATAAACACTGATGCATTAGTATATAAAAAAAATTAATTGCTTTCTTATAATCTGGTGCTGAACAGGATAAAAGTCCAATAAGTCTAGCAAATTGGTCGACAAGTATTCAAAATTCTTGCGAAAAGTAATGAACTGATAATCAAGTCAGTCAAGCTGTCTGCCAATCAGTGATTCTTTCCTGCTGCCAAGGCTGTCTAAATACACGGCCATATTGGACAATTGCCCAGGAGGCCCGCGGCCCTAGGGGACCCATACTAATATACGTGTGCGTGACTTGCTCTTAATAAATATATTCCGACTAAAACAATACTCGTCACAGAATGGGTAAAATTAATTCCTGTTTTGCACCACTTTTATGTTCCGTTATGAAGATTAAAATCAAAATATAATCCTACTAAACCTTATGTCCAGAATCGTCATTCCAATTTTGATCAAAATCGGAATCCATAGACAAAGCTTCTTTGCAAGGGTTTTCGCACCTATGGAACACATTACCACAGGACTGCTTCTCTGCTGATTCCAACTTTGTTGTCTTCAAATGCAATGTCAAGCAAACGCATTTCATACCAATGATCAATGTAAGTACTCCTATAGTGTTCCTCATCTTTTGTTTGGCAATCATTTCTGTCCCAGTTATCCTAATATTCCCTCGAGTGGCTCTTTGTGGTGACCAATAGTATAAAAAAAAAAGCAAACCAGTCTTTCAATTTGTTTTAATTGACCAAACATATATCTATTACTAATAGAGATTTGGTATCTGTCTGTCTGTCTGAAGCCGAACCTCTACTAATACTTTTATTACTAATCTTATCTATTACTAATAGAGATTTGGTATCTGTCTGTCTGTCTGAAGCCGAACTATACTATTACTTTTACTACTCGTCCTATTGTACTAACTTTTAACGCTCAATTGAGTTTATTAAACTATTTCAGACTAATGTACTATCCTTCAATATTCACTTCAGGGAAAGGGGCAGTATAGTATCTGTTCATTCGTCATGATACTACCCTCCCTGACATTACCTCCTCTTTGAGGGAGTAGTGCAGTATATGTTCTGTTGTCATGAGAACATACTCCCTTTACCTACTCCTTTCAAAGGCGGTTACTGTAGTATATGTTCGTTCATCATGATATTATCCTCCAGGCATTACCTCTTCCTTGAACTCTCGTATCTGTTTTGTGATCATCCTACCATCCTCTCAGGGATGAGCATCTCATTTTTTTAGGGTGGAGGGGGTTGTGTAGTATCTGTTCTGTTGTCGTGAGGCCACCCTCCCAGTCATACAGAGCTGTTGATATTTCATTTCTGTTCCATACCTGTTCTAAGCATAAAAACATCTTTTACTAATAGAGATTTGGTATCTGTATGCATTAAGTCAAAACTATTACTTCTATTAATTGTACTTTTGTACTATCTTTTAATGCTCAATTCAGTTTAATATACTATTTCATACTAATGTACTATCTTTTAATACTCAATTCAGTTTACCATACTATTTCAGACTAATGTACTATCTTTTAATAATCAATTAAGTTTACCATACTATTTCATACTAATGTACTATCTTTTAATAATCAATTAAGTTTACTATACTATTTCAGACTAATGTACTATCTTTCAATACTTAATTCAGTTTACTATACTATTTCATACTAATGTACTATCTTTTAATAATCAATTAAGTTTACCATACTATTTCATACTAATGTACTATCTTTTAATAATCAATTAAGTTTACCATACTATTTCAGACTAATGTACTATCTTTTAATAATCAATTAAGTTTACCATACTATTTCATACTAATGTACTATCTTTTAATAATCAATTAAGTTTACCATACTATTTCAGACTAATGTACTATCTTTTAATAATCAATTAAGTTTACCATACTATTTCATACTAATGTACTATCTTTTAATAATCAATTAAGTTTACCATACTATTTCAGACTAATGTACTATCTTTTAATAATCAATTAAGTTTACCATACTATTTCATACTAATGTACTATCTTTTAATAATCAATTAAGTTTACCATACTATTTCAGACTAATGTACTATCTTTTAATAATCAATTAAGTTTACCATACTATTTCAGACTAATGTACTATCTTTTAATACTCAATTCAGTTTACTATACTATTTCAGACTAATGTACTATCTTTTAATGCTCTATTTAGTTGAAACTATACTATTACTTCTATTAATTGTACTATTGTACTAATCTTTACTGCTGAATATAGTTTACTATATTATTTCAGACTAATGTACTATCCTTCAATGTTCAATTAGGGCAGGTGTTTGATATCTCTTATGTTGTCATCCTCCCAGGCATTACTTCCTTCTTTTTTTGGAGGGTGGGGGCTGGTGTATTATCTGTTCTGTTATCATGAGACTATTATCCTAGGCATTACCTCCTCTGTTGGTTGAGGAAATATGGTATTGTTGTCATGAGACCATCCTCCCAGGCACTACCTTCTTCTTTAGGGGGTAATGTAGTATAATATGTTCGTTCGTTATGATACCATTATCCCAGGGATTACCTTCTTCTTTTTTTGGGGGGGGGGGTGTTATATACTAGCAAATATACGAATCGAAATTTTAATGCAGAGTTCAGAGCTGGGAGCAGGAGTGCACAAGTATCTTCATGAATTCCTGGAAAATGGCGGGTGTGCCTTGAAGGGGATTAAAGACAGTACTGGTCCAGCTTTTGAACCAGACCCAAACCGACTTCTTGTTCGGCATATTTCGGCCGTTTACATAAACGGCCAGAAGATGTCTGAATCAAAAAAGACACCAGCCTGAAAAGGTTAAGGAAATGCTGATGCTTCATTACTTATTGAAAACAAGAAACGTATTCGTCTTTACTCCGTAATTTTAACAAAAAACCTTTGCCGCACGTTACCAAAATATTACAAAACTTTCAACTCGCTTATGCAGTTATCATTTCATACTCGTCGTAGACATAGACTTCAGCTGGTTTGATAAGATGCTGTCAAGAAAGTCGAATATATTTTATCGTGATAACAAAGCCTGCAAGTTTCTTATCAACACTTTGCCTGATAATTTCGGGAATTTTTAGACTTTTCTTAAACAGAAAGAAAAGATATGCCGAGAAGGAAGAAAAATGTCACATGTTTGTAAAAGCAGATGCACTTAGAAAGCCAGTTGAATGCACCTGTCAAATATTGGAGCTAAAATAAATGCTATTGATGTTATATACATATGAACTCCAGACTACAGACAATATAATTGTGGGTTTGATCCTGGTCTAAGTTAGCCATGCTGATGATGGTTAATAGCCAGAAACATGTGTTCATGGATTACTTTTATGTATGTAAGAAAAGAATATATATATATATATATATATATATATATATATATATATATATATATATATATATAAATAAAAATACGTCCTGTTGAGGGCGACTTAATGCTATCTCTGCATGACTCTTTACCGCTTATGAAGTGGAAAAATACAAACACTGTTACTATCGCCAGTAAAAACAATAAAAAATACATAACATATATGTATATATATATATATATATATATTTTTTGATTTTATTCCATTAATTGCGACAAAACAGGTTTTGTTTCATTGGCGCGAGTAGCTACCAACTCGTCGGGCGAAAGGAATTCAAATGGCTTAAAATTTTAAGTTCACTCTAACGGGAGATTGAAAATTGAAAATACATTGGAGGGGGAGGGGGATAGAGTTGGGGCTTTGTCTATAACGGCGACATGGGACATGAGAGGGGAGGGGGGGACTCCAACAAGTCGTGTTTCAAATTATTACGTGGGAGGTTTTGCACGTGTCATGTGCTGTGTCAATCTCAATCTCGGCCGGGGTGGGAGGAGGGGGATGGGGCGACGGCCGGAGTGAGTTAAATTTAAAATGAGAATTATGGTTACAACCGTAATTCTCATTTTATTTTAATTCTAATAAGTAATTATCATGTGGATAAAAATGTTTGATAATTTTAATTTAGGGTATTAATTGCTACTTTTGCATTTTATTTATTTTATTTTAATGTTTTGTTTACTATTTGTAGTGAATTTTGTTGTGATTATATTTTTTTATTTATTCCCTCTACTTTTTTTAAAATATTTTTTTATTTTATTTTTTTATTTTTTTTTATTTTTTTATTTTTTTAAATTGTGATTATATTATACCGAGATCAATACTAGTGGAATCATTTTATAAGAGAGGTTTTTTGGTGTTACCAGTCTTATCAATAACAAAACCGATTATGCCAATGGTAACGCCTGCCAATTATGCCTACGGTAGTCGCAGTGATAACCGCCTTATGTAAAAGCCTTAATAAAAATGAAATAAAAAATAAATAAAGATAAATATAAATAAAATTAGAATAAAAATAGAAATAGAAATAACAAGTTTGTAAGAATATTAATGATAATAACAATAATAATAATAATAATAATAATAATAATAAAAAATAGTAATAATAATAATAATAATAATAATAATAATAATAATAATAATAATAATAATAGTAATACTGATAAATACCGCCATCAATTACCATCTTGCTACTTGTGAAGTCATTGGGCGAAATAAGTCGACAAGTGATGGTAGGCTTTTTTAATTCCACTACCAATGACAAGGACTAAGTACCAGTTAATAATTAAGTGTTCAGGGTAGTGATCGAGGGGTTAAGTAATTGAGATTAGTCTAAGTGATATCAGTGTTGATAGCTGTCCTAGTTATGGGTTTATGTTAGAATTGGTAGTATGGCTGAGAGGTTATTGAGGCTGTGCTTTATAGGTAGAGATTTGATATTATTGGTAGTTCGGAGGGGTGGTTATATATTTATAGATTCATCATGACTTGTTGGGGTGGGATTGGGTTGTAAATTTGGGTGGGTGAGTAGGGGGTTATAGTGTGTTTTGGGGTAGTGTATAGTGGGGGTTTAATGTTATCATTCATTTTTGTAAAAAACAAAAAACTGTTAATTTTATGTTGAAGTTAAGTAGGGTTGGTGTGGAGTTAAGGTGGGGTATGTGGGTTGCTAAGGAGGTAGAGTCTACTATGTTTACAGTTGATAGATGTCTCTTGTTTTCTATTTAAGAGTTTGTTTTTGTCCTTAAAGCGGATAATTTCCAGTTTTTCATTTAAGCATAATCTACATGGAGAGTTTATTGATTTGCAGGTGCTGGATTTTTTCAAGATTTTCCACTTTATTATGGGAGTTTCTTTTTTGGTTTTTATTTTGTGGTAGTGTAGTGAAAGTCCGGTTTGGCCAGGATGGTCTGGGTTGTTGAAGGAGAGTTTATGGTTGTAGAATCTTTCCTTGAAGTTGTTGCCTGCCAGACCAATATAATAGTTAGTCTGGGATGGGTTTTCAGTTGAGGAGATAGATGCCTCATAGACCACTTGATGGTAGCAAGATGGTAATTGATGGCGGTATTTATCAGTATTACTATTATTATTATTATTATTATTATTATTATTATTATTATTATTATTATTATTACTATTTTTTATTATTATTATTATTATTATTATTATTATTGTTATTATCATTAATATTCTTACAAACTTGTTATTTCTATTTCTATTTTTATTCTAATTTTATTTATATTTATCTTTATTTATTTTTTATTTCATTTTTATTAAGGCTTTTACATAAGGCGGTTATCACTGCGACTACCGTAGGCATAATTGGCAGGCGTTACCATTGGCATAATCGGTTTTGTTATTGATAAGACTGGTAACACCAAAAAACCTCTCTTATAAAATGATTCCACTAGTATTGATCTCGGTATAATATAATCACAATTTAAAAAAATAAAAAAATAAAAAAAAATAAAAAAATAAAATAAAAAAATATTTTAAAAAAAGTAGAGGGAATAAATAAAAAAATATAATCACAACAAAATTCACTACAAATAGTAAACAAAACATTAAAATAAAATAAATAAAATGCAAAAGTAGCAATTAATACCCTAAATTAAAATTATCAAACATTTTTATCCACATGATAATTACTTATTAGAATTAAAATAAAATGAGAATTACGGTTGTAACCATAATTCTCATTTTAAATTTAACTCACTCCGGCCGTCGCCCCATCCCCCTCCTCCCACCCCGGCCGAGATTGAGATTGACACAGCACATGACACGTGCAAAACCTCCCACGTAATAATTTGAAACACGACTTGTTGGAGTCCCCCCCTCCCCTCTCATGTCCCATGTCGCCGTTATAGACAAAGCCCCAACTCTATCCCCCTCCCCCTCCAATGTATTTTCAATTTTCAATCTCCCGTTAGAGTGAACTTAAAATTTTAAGCCATTTGAATTCCTTTCGCCCGACGAGTTGGTAGCTACTCGCGCCAATGAAACAAAACCTGTTTTGTCGCAATTAATGGAATAAAATCAAAAAATATATATTTTGCTCTGAATTTTCATTGAGCACTCTCATAAACCCGGTTTCAACTTCCTTCGGATTCATACCCCCTGGATATTTGTAACAAGTTAATTATATATATATATATATATATATATATATATATATATAAGGTACCCATGACCCGTTGGGTCACAACTACTACCACTATCATTGAGTGCGATATATCTCTTCTTCTGGCATAACTAAAAATAATAAATCTCTTTGCTTCTACATGAACCTTATTATTGTTGTTGCCATCTGTCTGTATCAGAAGACGATGGAGTTCTATGCTTCAGATTAGTCCAGTGCCGAATTTCAGGATCTGTTGTGACTGTGCAGGTTTATCCTGGATCGGCAAGCTCTGTTGCAGTTGCCACAGATGTAGATTGTGTCGGCTTCTGAGAGCTGTGTTACACAGCCCTTTGCCGTCTGTGTTCTCTCCTTTCCCTCTACTGCTGGTCTCTCCTCTCCTCACTCCTCTTGGAGCATGGTTTCACAGCACTTTTCAAGCCACAGAGTCTCAGCCTGCTGGGTCGAAGCCACCTGTCCTCATGCCTTGCTTGCAGATGTCCTTGTGGCATAGGACATGTTTCTTCTTCTTCTTCTTCTTCTTCTTCTTCTTCTTATTATTATTACTAGTATTACTATTATTTATTGACTAGGGTTTTTACATGAGTCATTATCAGTGATTGCTCACCAATAATAACCAGTGATGTACCCTGAAGTCTGAGTGACAAAAAGTCTTCCCAGATTTCTAGCATTCTCCACTTTTCCGATAACGACTGCAAATAATGTTGCGTTATCACAACATTAACATTGATTTCTCGCTGGCAACGACTGTTGGTCTTCTCTGAAATCTGAGTGACAATAAGCCTCCCCAAGGTTCCAGCTTTTTCCGAACCATTCCAACGAAAGTCGGGTTAGTGCTCTCCCTCGCCAGTCTTTCCATCCTCCTTAACTCAAATACATGCAGGTCAGGTGTCATCACCTGTGTGTGTATATGTGTGTGTATTTGTTTTCTTTTCGACCATATGTTACATTACACATGAACATTAAACGTCTCTTACGACCACGCTTCTCGAAACCGAAACCTTAGAAGCGTTTTCAAAACTTTTTTTGTCGTGGCATTTTTAAGCCTTTAAACTGACAGTCCATTTTTATAATATTTTTATTCATTGATTTTACCATTAGTTTTTCAAACACTGTTTTCTTTAAACATTGTATCTTAACACTAGTCATGTTAAGCATTTTTCTTTCCAAACTCTTTTTCTCATTAAAACATATTAAACATTGTTCTCTTCTTAACATCGTACACTTCTTCTTCTTTCCGTTTTAACTCTCCCAGTTTATCAGATTAGGACCCGAAAATGTTCAACACAAAAAGTTAACTTACAGTTTCTTTCCTCGTCCACTGATCGTGATCGCTATCTGTGCCGTGGTTCCATTACGTCTCTTGCCGTGATCGATTCTGGTGGTCTTTGTTCTGTGGACAAATTTTATTTTCGGCAGGAGACAAAACTCGGAGACAGTTATTCTTCTTCAGAGAGAGATTCGATTCTTTTATTCGATCCCTTGGTTGTGGAGAGGTTTCCATCCATTCGTCTCTGTCATGCGTCTCATTCATACTTCTTCGTTGTGGGATGCAACGATGCACGGGAATCTCTGCCGGATCTCATTCGAGATTCAGCCCATACGATAAACGGCTACATCTTGATGTGATCGTTATCACTTCCAAAGCATTCTCTCTCAAAAACTCTCGTTTTTGATAAAAACAAAAATGACGTAACAGACATGTGCTCGGGTCGGCCAATCAGACACGACATTCACAATCGTACCACATCTGACCTTTTCTGACCCGAGATTTTCGTGTCGGTCCGAATTTGTCACTTTGTTATGGTTTTGACAAACACGATCCCCTTCAGTGCATGTCAGCTAGCCCCGCACTCATTGTCTCATTTGACCCCAGCCATAATCCATACTAGCTAACTTAAGCGTTTCTAAAGATATGGGGCCTCATCCATAATATAACACATGCAGAAACCAACGGCAGTGCACGTAAACCGGCGGAAGATGCTGAAATGCTTATTCAATCAGATTGCAGCAGCCAACAATTGTCAATCGCGAATTGAATATAGCATAAAATTCAAGAAGTTAAGAAAATTCATCGAGTTACGACAGATGCTTCAGTCTCCGGAAGGAATTAGTAACCCTTACCCTAACCCTTTTAATCCTCACTCTAACCTAGTCTAACCTAGTCTAACCTAGTCTGTCAGGTAATTTTTCCTGTTTGATAGCGTTTTCATCAAAAATACATATTTTCCATTTAAATTTTCCTGTTTGATACCGTTTTCATCAAAAATACATATTTTCCATTTAAATTTTCCTGTTTGATAGCTTTCGGTTTCAGCATGGGTTGTAAACTGCACAAGTATCGACATAAATACGCTAATCGCAAAGAAGAAACACACTTGTGTACAGTGGGCTATTCGGCCTATATACTGTCCATTTAGATTCTATATCATTCAACCAATCTCTTGTACATAAAATCATTTTTGCATAAAATCATATTCTGGGATTAGTGTCCCTATGTATAATAATATATTTAATCATTAAATATCACTAAAGGGATTCATAAGTGATAAATTAACAAATTTGGTCCCATAAATGACTGCGTTCCCAAGTCCTTAAATTTGCCGTTTCAGCAGGGCATGGCGGAATGTGAAAGAACAGTAATACTAGTGAATGAATCTCAATTTTAAGCAAATCATGAAAACTCAGAAATAGTATATGTCTCAGATATAACCTTTCCTTTCAATTATCTGATGCATATTGATATCAAATTATGAGAGTTACTTTCGTAAAAAATAAGTTATTTTTATGAAATACTGAACGATATTACACTTTTGCAATGTACAATTCAATATCTTCTTTTAGATTTAAAGCATAGCTATTAATTCATTTGGACTAATAAAAAGCTTTAGTATTCATACATTTCATGATCATCAACAATTTCCAGGATTTTAAGGGACCCATAAATGAATTTATATCCACTGTCACTTATTCAATTGATAGCTCAAAATTGGGCTAATCCACATACCAAACCACTTCGTGATTTAGAAAGCATATAAAATTATTTTTTTAGAAAATACTATGGTTTGGTATGTGAACTACAGTCGTTTGGGAGATATTTAGCGCTAAATATGATGTTTTCTAGGCAAAATTTTTGCACAAATAGGCATTTTGGGGTGAAATTATAAGAATACTTTGTTTTCGAAATACTTAAAAAGTATGAAAATGAATAAAATAGTGTAAGATTATGTATTTGAGGTTGATAGAATGATAATAACTCGCAATAAAAAAAAAACGCGCAAACCAATTCAACAAGGTAACAAAATGTGAATTTTATAAGATTTTCAGGTAAATATACATAACTGTAGAAAGTTCAAATTTACATTTTTCTTCAGATATTGACCTGATTTATTTTTGAAAATTACTTGTAATTGATACAATTGTAGTTTCGAAATATCTTAATCGATTTTCCATTTGAATAATTCCATTTTTCACCAAAGGACACCCCATAGCCCACTTTTGCGTGTGTGCAGAAACACATAATGATGGCATTTATTTCAAAGAAATAAATTTGTGATCATTAAAAAGATTTCATGATTAAGTGAATCGATAAGAAAGATGATGGATCGTTACCGTAGGATGGTGGTGATGGTTACCCTAGCTGAAATGTCCTCTGGTCTTTTCGCTGGGAGCTATTGCTTTTGAACAAGCTACTGTAGAACTTTGTATGATGATGTTAATGATGAAGATGATGATGATAATGGTGATAATTGCCAGCTCGATCTACGGTTATTTTGTTGGTTAGACACGAACTGCTGTTGTTGCTGTGACGATAGTGATTATGATGGCAGTCATTGTTGTCGTGCTGTAGAGGGGGGGGCGAAATACTTGCTGCTGACTATCGACGTTGTGGTAGTGGAAATTCTGTTCCATCCAGCAGAGATGTAAGGAGAAAAAGCTGCTGATGGCAACCCCGAAGGGAGCCCTGTTAGTATTTATATACTTCCCACATAGTATGTGGCACAAGGCCGGAAAGTGGGAGTAGTAAAAACCAGCATGCCTCTGGAAGTCCCGCTGGCATTTCCCAGTAGTGGCGCTTCAGGCACTTAGTGTTTACGAAAGTAATTTGATGTCAAAGAAGGAAGAAAAGGCCTGAAAGTGTGGACCTCTTAGAACTACCAAAGACATATACCACAGTCCAAGAAAAATAAGGCCACTGAAATGACTAAACTCTTTTGGATTAACTGTCAAGAACAGATTCTCGACTTGTATTTAGACGAAAGAATTATCTTAAGACTTTGTCTTTCACTCTTTAAATACTTTTTGGCCAGCTGCTGCTGATACAATGCTGCGATGAGATCTGATTGGTCGGCTTTAGTGACGATATGTACAGAAAGAAACTGTGTTAGTTTCTATCACACAGATTAGACATTTGGTTTTGTTAGGAGTGCCAAGTCATAAACAGGATCAGCACAACACCACCCTATTTGATATTACGCCAAGAGACTCATTTCAAATCAACTTACCACAAAAATCACAAACTGAAAATAAACGTTGTCATATCGAGACTAGTCTGACAACGAATAAAAACAAGTATATATCTTCTTCATAGCTGGGTTAGATGTGTTCTTTTTGGCCGACAACCTGACTACATGAGAGTTATAGATTAATCTTTTCATGTTTATATTTTAGAAATAAGTAGTTTCCAAATGTAGTCGTTGTGGATGTGTAGAAATAATGGTGTTTTTTAGTAACAGGAATCCAGAGATTTGCAGTCATGATGATGTAGTCGTGGTGTAAGCAATTGCAACTACGAACCAAGAAAGTCAAATCAAGTTCTGACTTTTACTGAAGTATACAAATAAAAAAAGCGCTGTTACTTGTCAGACAACTATTTTTTAATCAATGAGAAAGATCAAGTTCCGACTTTTACATATTTTTTTATTACTTTTATGACTTTTCATTTGGATGTTTTTGAATACCTTTTCATTCACTTTTCTGAAAAGGTCACTTTAGGGTTAATTTAGAGTTAGTTTAGAGTTAGTTAAGAATTAGGGGAAGAACAGTCCTGTTCATATTGTGTAGAAGTACCGAAACAACATTACAGAATACACTTAAATAAAGATACAATCACAAAATTTCTTTTGTTAAATAAATTCTCGGCAAGAAAAAAGAAAGAAACAAACAGAAGCCCAATAATACACGTTGTTTGTTCGCTGAAGTTGGTTAACATTCGCCAGTCTTGAAAGTCCTCGGTGAAACTCGGAATTGAGGACGTAAGTAATGAATTTTTGTGGGATACCTATTCCTAAAATGTACCCAAATAATGTTAAACACAGGATTTTTCATCTTAAGAAATATAATAGTTAGCACTCGAGAACTTGTAAACGAAAAAAAACACATATTTTATATAAAACGCATTAGAATTAAATCCTCTACCAAACGCACATAGTTTTAACGGATGGAATTCGAAGAGCTGTTTTTAACGTTAAAGAACAGAATAGTTAACAATCGAGAACTTTTGAACCAAACAAAATGGTGGAATTAACATAGTTTTACCATGTGGAAACGATTTTTAAGAATGTTTTTAACGGTATAAAAAAACTCCTACACATCGTTTTCACGTGTAAAAACTATGTGGGTTTGGTATAGAATTTCATTCTAATGCGTTTTGTATAAATTATGATTTGTTTATTTTACGGTTTACGAGTTCTTGAGTGTTTTAACTATGTGTACTTTTACTCTGCTAGTGACTTCAGACTTTGAGAGACATCAGTTTTTTGGTGAAACGCATGGCAGCATCCGAGTGAAAGTTCATTTTCTTTCCAATCTTCTGAGATTAGATTTTAGAAGCGTTGAGAAATAAATCATTGCAGATAATTAAGTTTGAAGTTTCTGGTCTCCGATGACGCTAATGGACGTTGCGTCAATTAAGCGGAAAGTGACTAAACCAGTCCTTCAGCATTTGGCTAAGCGTAATAAGCAATGGGGTTGCGACACATCCCCGGTGACAAACGACAGATTTTCATACATTTGTCTTCAACTATTTGTAATCTGGAAAAAAAGTTACTAAATGTGAGGTATCTAAATAAACGCTTGAAGCCTCGCAAAGATAACTCCCTCTCAATGTATATTTAAATATAACTAAATACAAAAATCAGATGTAAACAACACTTAGATTTTATATGAATTCACATATACACATGTGTTGGTTAGTGGCAAGTAAGTGGGAAAAGCTGAATGACAGTCAGAAGCGTTTATTTTAAAGAGTTGTCAATAAAACGAATGAGGAAGAAATGGGGTTGAAATTTCTGTTCTCAAATGATGCTAATGGACGTCGTGCTAATTAAATGAAACCTGACTAAACCAGTCCTTCAGTATTTGGCTAAGAGTAATAAGCAATGACAAACGTCTATTAATTTGTCCTCAACTATTTGTAATGTGGAAAAATATTTTTGAGATTTGGGATCATAATCATCCTTGGCTTTCTATGCTACTGTGATCCACTGGTCTGTAGCGCTGTGTTACTATGGCCTCCTCTTCCATATACACACATGCAACCGGGATCACCGATAAATGATGAGAAAGTGAGATAAGTGAAGGGTGCTAGGGAGTTTCGAGAATCCATTGAACTCCCCAGACAAGATTGCGCTCTGACAGTTGGTTGTCAGTTTCTGGGTGGGTGGATAACAACAAGTCATCTCGGCTGGGGGGGGGGGGGGCTGAAACGAAGACAAGACATTTAGGATTTCCGGTCAAGAGAAACAACAATTCGGCGTCGGACAAAGAAGATTTTAATTGGAGCTGACACGACTTGACGACAATCAACAGACAGCGTTTAGGGGCCTTAGGCACAACTGTATCACAGATTGTTTTGTTTTACGCCATATCAACCCTTTCGAGTTATTTAATGCCGAATCTGGTAATTTTGGTAAAAAGATTATGCTTCAAGTTCTTTATATGTTTAAGTATTTATTCGTTGAGTGAAAGAGGAGGGAGATGAAGGGAAAGAGGGAGGAAAAGGAGGCGAATCGGTGCTTTTTGTTTTAGATTTTGGTGCATTTTGGGTCAGGAAGCCGATATCTTCAGACAGCCTGATCTGGTAGTACCAGCAGTATCACAAACCCACACCCCGAACACACCTGAGTTCAACCTACAACTTGTCTTGTGTTGGTTTTACCGTCGCGCGACAACTGAGATAGTTATCGGGCTACAGCATAAATTCAAACCACCCTATACAATGTTTAGTTCTTATAGCCAAAAGAACGAAGGAAGAAAATAACTGTTTATTCTAGTAAAAAAAATTGGGTACTGGTGCAGATTTTAAACCAGACGAAACCGACTTTTTGTTCGGCATTTTCCGGCCGTCTACGTAAAAAGTCGGAAGATGCCGAAACGCTTGTACTTTACAATCTTTAGTTTATTGAGGAAAAAAGTAATATTTCTAAAAAAAAACCGAAACACTTTTAACTTTCCCGTGAAAAAAAAATTTAATTAAATTTTTATCTTAAAAATAACCATGCGGTGTTTTTTTTTGCTTTCAGTATTTGTTTATGTTGAAAAATTGCTATGTTTTGATTTTTTTACAGCGGTTCTTTTTCATTCAGCTTTTTCTGGCTGTTTACATATTTCTGCATCGGAAAGAATCGGTGTTGCCTTGTTCATAAACTGTACCAGTGCAAAATAAAATATTTGCATAATTGAGTCTCGAGACTTTTAATTAAAAATTTCGTACTGATATCGATTCTTAACCAGTTTTCGTGAGGTTCGACTCGGAAGCGTTCGGCTGTCCTATGCAAACGCCCGAGTGTTGACGAGCCTAATGGAACCAGACGACAATTTTGATACAGTGTTGCGTCCTATGATTGTAAGTTATATTTTCAAGAAATTTTCTAAAAGAAACAAAAAAAAACAAGCAAAACATAGCGAAGTTACTTTTATCAGATAAATATATATTTTTTATTTTGATACGTTGCTGCGTCCTATAATTTTTAGTTATAGTTGCAAGAAATTTTTTAAACAACAAAACAAATAAAACAAGCAAAACAGAGCGAAATTACTGTTATCAAATAAATATTTTTAACCCTAAACCCTAACCCTAACCCCTAAACCCTTACACTAAACCCTAACCCTAAACCCTAACCTTAAACCGAACCCTAACCCGAACCCTAACCCTAAACCCTAACCCTAACAACAACAAAAACAAAACAAGCAAAATATTATTATCATAGGACGCAGCACCGTATCAAAATTGTCGTCTGGTACAAATCGGCTCGTCAACTCTCGGGCGTTTGCGTAGGACAGCCGAACGCTTCCGATTTGAACCTCACGAAAACTGGTTCAGGATCGATATCAGTACTAAAAATTTAATATACGAAGTCAATATTATTGTATAGTTTAGTGATAACGTAAACATAATATGTTATAAGAAGATATGGTTGAAAGCATTGAATATTTAAATATAAGAAACCGGTTTGAAGCCTAACAATGCATTTTAAAAAAATAAATAACAATTAATTTAAAAGTAGTCCATAATTTTCGACGTAATACGTCCTCATCTGGGGTGCAATACATATTTTATAGCGATATGTTTATCGCTAGTAGAAGGTAGAATCCGTAAGATGTTGATTCGGTAATAGTACAAATGTCGAAGTCTTTATGGAAATACGCGCGAATGCGTGTAAAAGATAAGAAGATATGGTGGCCTCCCATTAGAAGGCACTGGATATTTAAATGTACGAAATCAATTTGAAGCCTTACAATACATTTTTTTTGTAAACAAATATTAATTTATTTAAAAGTACTTGTAAATAAATTAATATTTATTTACAAAAAAAAAATGCATAGTTAGGCTTCAAACCGCTTTCTTATAATCTGTTGTATTCGAGCAGGAAAGAAGAAATGCGCCTCGTTTAAGGCAATTATCAAAGAAGAAATTTGTAAGAAAAGTTATAAAATAATTTAGTTTACTCTTACTAACGGTTAGGAATATTTCACATACAATACGATATTCCTGTATATCACGGTAATGTGTAAAGTGTCTTCGCATTGTGCGAAGAAAAGATAAAAAATAATTTAGTTCACAGCTTATAACGGTTCGGGATATATGACATGCCTTCCGATATTACTGTATTCCGCACTAAAATAGAAAATTTGCCGGCGTTGTAAGTTTAAAAGATGAAATAGTCACCTAATTGTTAAAAATCAGTAAATATCAGCGTATCAATTTAGAAAAGGAACGAAGAAGTCAGTTCAAATAGAAAGTTTAACGACGCAGACATCCGTAGTCTTAACGAAGAGTTGTTGTTTTTTAGAAATTATATTTATTGTTATTTTTAAGCGTTCGGTAAGTATTCTGGATTAACCGGTGTTTGTTTAGTTTTTAACCGATGAAAAGTAGCACACGGTGATTCTGTTTGTGGCGTTGGTCGTAGAAAAATAGGAGCGAGTGAAACTTGATGCTACCTTCTCGTTGAAAGGTTTATTTGGGAGAGACCGGGGGACGGATAAAATATAATAAATATTGGATGAGGATGAATTGAATGCAGAATGTCGGAAAACAGTCATCAGGGCTTAAGGTAATTGGAGTGCAGAACAGATTAGGATATAAAGTGGTCGGTTATTTTCTCATAATGTCGGAAGGCATAGGAGAAAAACGACTTCATTTTATTATATATATATATATATATATATATATATATATATATATATATATATATATATATATATATATATATATATATATATATATTTACAAGCAAAAACTATCTGCCCTCCGGGCAGCAATTACTGAGGTTGCAGTTTTTTTTACAGAAACCAAAGAAAATAATGCAATTGATATTTTAGTAATTTGGAGGAAAAAGCAAAATGATGATTGTCGTAGTGTTATTTGATATATTCCAATGTAAATAAAATGTACGGTGTATGAACATAGTAAAAGTATATTTTCTAGGAAAAAAACAACAAAAAGGTGAATAGCTATTGTCATTAAGATATTCAAAGTCGAGGAATTTTATTTTGTTCAAGCATAAAAATGAAAAGTAATTCCCAATTAAAAACTGGTTATACAAATCAAATCAAATGAATCAAGCATAAGGGTAGAAGATCGATTGGTCAAATGAACCAATTTTATGTTGCTGAGTAATTCGACATGGGTACTTTGTAATTTTCATATTCATTACAAACTAGAAAATCATACTCGCCCTCATAGCAGCAATTAATTGGGATGGGAGGCCGTCAATTAAAATAAATTAAATCAGAGAATTCCAACATATTAACAAGAAACTTTGGTAAATATGCAGATTAACACACACAGCTAAATTACACCCACCCCTAAAAAATGAGATGCTTCTTTTTACTGTCATTCTAAATTATTAGGGCAGTTAACTAATATATTTCTAACACTAATCCTAAGTTCGACTGGCAAGGTCGTAAAACCACACGCAATCGCCCCAAACCAATAACGTACATAATTCATCTCCAATGGCAAAAAGGGTTAACTGTCATAAAACCATAGAATGGCTAAAAAATGGAAGATGAGTTTACGTTTAATTTATTTGCAAAACTAATCCCCCAGTCTAAATTCTAAAATATTTTTGTTGTTTATCTTTCCGCCAGTTGTTTAAGGTATTCACATGTAATCGTTTCAAAAAGTAGAATCTCATTGTATCGGGAGATGGGTCTTCATCTACAATAATATCTAAACTTTTAATAGTTTTTATTTATATCATAAAAATAAAGTCTTTAATTAGTTAGATAATTAAAAAAAAATTATTCAGTTTTCACGGGAAGAGTAAATGCAACTAAAATAAATTGCTTAAAATTAAAATAAAAAGGGACGTATAGTTAAAAAATTATATAAGATTTAAAAAAATTAAATATGTGGAAATTTGCAGAATAACACCCTTCAATATCCCCCCACCCCGAAAAAAATGACATTCTGCATTTTTTAGGCAATTCCGCGTTAACACCTTGGAAAACAGAGATAAAGAAAAACAAATATTTTAGAATTTAGTGGGAGATCAGTTGTATATATATATATACATATATACATATACATATATATATATATATATATATATATATATATATATATATATATATATATATATTAGTACTTAATGTATCCACATAAAATATTATAAGGAGATATACTTTTTTATGTATCCGTTTTCAGTATTTACTTCAACAGTGCTCGATACGTAAGTAGAGCTAGGTAGTAAGCAATCAAAATATATATGGCAATCAAGCTACACAAAGGCTCCCGCATTTCATCCCCGGGGGAATCTTCAGGCTAAAATGCATGGAGTTATGTTTGCCGGGTGTTTTTATATACACGGTTAGCTAGTTAACCAAATAGATTCTTTGTTTTTCTCTCAGCCAATCGTTGTGCTCCGCTCGAACATAGGTCTTGTTGGTGTTACTTCCTATATCCTGTTCTATTTTTCTGTTTTCTATAGATTTTCCTATATCCTGTTTCCTTTGTTGTGTCAATATAATGGGTGAATTTATTTTAAAACCTGCTTCCTTATATTTCTATTTTAGGTTTTGATTTTAAATTGTTAAGTTTTTGTTTAGTTTTGTTTTTTTACTTATTTGTTTATTTATTTCTACAGTTAAATAGATTTCGGGGATCTTTAAAATTTAGGATTCAAAATTTTTTATTCAGGCATAATCTACACGGGTCGTATACATTTCTACATGTACTGGCCTGTCGTATTATTTTACATCCATTTTTTTTATCTCCTAATAGTGGTTTACTAGTGCTGTTTTAATTCGACGTTCTCTGTTTTTAAATGTGCTTTTGTGGTCATAATATCTGGTTTTAAAATCTAGGAAGGTCACACCCACGTAGTATTTCTGTTATTTGGTCTTTCCTTGGCAAATATTGTTGCTTGGTATACAATACTTTTGGTTAGGCATTTACCTTAGGCTAACGATGAATAAATCTTTCTCCTCCGCCATGCCAATTCCTCTCTCTGGACATACACATAGACAACTCTCCCTTATATAGATTCCTCGAGGAATGAGTCGGCATAAGGGAAGTAACTCCTTGATTAAAAAATACAGAGTTACTCTCCTTTAGCTAGTAGATGAAAATGGCTGGACTCCTTTCCCTCCTAACGAAATCTGCGCCAGTTTAGGATCAAAGAATGAATACTCTTTCCTATATTTGAGATAGTTATTCTGAGCAACGCTGATCAAGAAAATACGAACTTTGTTGGCCTTAGTTTTGTAGTCTTTTACTTTTAACCGGACACACACAAACACACACAAATGCCATTTATATAACAGATAATTTATTTTAAATTTCATCACTAATTTCAATTTCATTCAATTTATAAAATTAAATTCCGATCAGCACTAAATAATAACCATCCGTTTAAATATGTGCAGACATTCTGCAAGGAAATATTATAAAATGAAACAGGAAACAAATGTTTATAAAATTTGCAAAATGAAAATGAAAATTTTCTGGAATCTGTCTTGGATAAATATGGAACCAAAAAAAAGATCCAAGCGAATAATCATGCGCGGATGACGATGGATGCCAAAACGAAAAGACCAAAAGCAAAAAAAACAACTTCATGTTTTGTACGCATTTTCTGACATTGATCTAAAAGATCCAGTCGTGTGCCAAAGAATGGACTCTCTAAGGGTTCCGATGCTTTTAAAGAACAACAGAAAGTTACCATTTTGTTTGACAGTTGGAAGAACGCAGTGACTTGCGGAAGATTCCCAATGAAATATTGAAGTTTTCTGGATTTGCTATAAAGTATAAACTATTCTTTTTTTGTTTTTGTTTGTTTTTGTTTTTTTGTTCTTTTATGGAATTGGTAACAAATACATTGTATGACCAAAAAATTGGCATTCAAATCTTGATCTCGACTTTAAAAAATAATAATATCTTCCTTGCCGAGTAGGCAGACATTGTTAGACAAAAAAATAAGAAATAAACACAGAATACTTAATATACAAAGAACCAAACAAGCAACAGGCACCAACAAAAAATACTATTTATTATAAACCAAATTAATTATACCAGCACAACAAAAATCTCAATATTTATATCGATTTCTTGGTCAGATCATATATATGTATATCATTGTAAGATTTGTTGGAAGAAACCCAGCAGAGTGCTCGATTATTAAAAAATACATTCAAAATAAGAGCGTAATATTTATTCATACATTAGATTACAAAGATGTTAAACAACATGGTACCGTCGGTTTCGAATCAACAAGTCATCAAAACATGATCGCGTCTCGTTGACTCTCATCAGCTATTGTTGTGAGTTCTGGTTGGAAAACAAGGAGATGCGCATCGCGATATCTTGCCAAACGCTTTATTTATTTATTAGCCTGTTTGTTTTTATCAAGGGTTTAATTCGACCTATTTTACATAATGTTATGGAAGCCATATTTGGAAAAAGGTGTTTTTCTTTTTAATGAAAAATCAGAGTTGAGATTACTTCACCAACAAATCGCGTTGGCGACAAAAACAAAAACAAAAAAAAAACTGACACCACGCCAGCTCTAGCGATTATGACGATTTTGACTGTAGGGGTTAAATAATAATAATAATAATTATAATCATAATAATAATGATAATAATAATAATGATAATAATAATAATTATCATAATAATAATAATAATAATAATAATAATAATAATAATAATAATAACAACTTATAAACTAATTGTATACCTAATAGTGGAAATTAATAATAATATCGCGCTTTAACCGTAGGCGTAGTAAAACAAACCTGTCTGCGATAATATGTAAACGATTGTAAGGCAGGGTACATTGACCGACATTTATCGTAAGCTTACTTCAATCCGTATATTTATATCTACTTATACTAAGTGATAATCAGTGGTTGTCATCATCAGTGGTTGGCATAATCAGTAGTTGCAATAATCAGTTTTTGTCATCATCAGTGGTTGTCATCATCAGTGGTTGTCATCATCAGTGATTGTCATCATCAGTGGTTGTCATAATTAGTTTTAATCATAATCAGTTTTTGTCATAATCAGTTTTTGTCATAATCAGTTTTTGTCATAATCGGTGGTTGTAATCATCGGTTGTTGTCATCATCAATGGTTGTCATCATAAGTGGTTGTCATCATCAGTGGTTGCCATCGTCAGTGGTATTCATCATCAGTGGTTGTTATAATCCGTGGTTGTCATAATCAGTGGTTGTAGTGTTTGAAAGCCCCTAGAAAGATATAAGGTTTAGTAGCATTATATCTTGATTTTATTTTTCAAAAGGGGACATAAAAGTGGTGCAAATCTGTTCAGTTTAGGGAATTAATTTTACTCGTCCTGGGACGCGTATTTTTCTAGTAATTCATAAAATGACCAGAGATTGTAAGATGTGTTCAACCTGACAACAGAACGCAAAATGACTATGCGAATTCTCAACCTAAACACCTATGCGAACAGTAGTCAAACAGCATGTTTACCAAGCATCATCATCGCCAACAGCTAAAATTCAATCCTTCTTCACGGTGGTTGGGGCAGTGGCAACATACTCGTGTCAGAGGTGCCCGGTAAACAGAACTCTGGTGAGAATCTAGGAGGAGTCGGCATCAGGATCCGTCGTCGACTGGTCGTTTCTGCATTTGCATGTGGCAAGCAATGGAGTGAGAATATCAATATTGCTTATGCGCCATTCCTTTGTGTATTCTGAACCAAACCTTCCCTGACTTCGTATGCAACTGCCGAATCTTGTTGCTCTCGGTGTTGGGGGTAAACACCTGCAATCTTGCAGGTAACCGAATAGCTGCGACAAACAAGATGATCCTGAAGAACTATCTTCTTAAGCTCTATGTAAGATTCTAACTTGCTTAACGAACAAAACAGCAGTATTGTTAATAGCAGATCACTAAATTAGGGGCCCAATTCATACGGGAATATTAAGTGGGGAGTTGTGCAGCGAGATCCTTGTTCACATTACATTTAAACTTTTGCATGTTGGTATTTTTAAAAATGAAAATCGCTCCAGACAAGGCATAAAGCCACTTTATGTAAGTAGCTAAAAAAATTCTACTTCAAGGTCAAAAACTAGTCAACGATAAGTGTTAGATGGATAAATTCCGACCCAGAAAACAGCAATTCTTCCCCCTTTGTCAGAAACATCGCTCATGGAATGTGAGGACTAAAGGACATAATAAGAGAAGCAAGAATGATGAGGCTGCCAAACGTAAACCCAAGGTCAACGTTCTACTCTCCTATATAGTTCGAGAAACAATGAGCATGGAGAGGAATGCAAAAACAAGAGTAGAAAGCCTTCCGGAATTACAGAACTTCTACAGTGAAAGGGGTGTGATTTTGCTGCTTGGCATGTTGTTCGGGGTGTTTACATTAAGAGGGCACAAGTGCAGCAAGTTCGTCAGAGCACATTCTGTTACGTATTTGTAAAAGAAGCACAGGAATTCAACACTGTAGCGATGAGATAGGGGCTGGAGCTGTATGAACAGTGTTAGTATTATTACGTTTGAGACTCTTTTTTGGACCATGTCCAAATGAGAGAGACTAGTGGTTGGTGCACCAGCCTAGATGTGGTAACAGTACTCTATGTATGTGCAAATGGTGGCTTTGTACAGATATAGGATACCAGCAGGTGTGAGATGTTTTCTAGTCCAGTAGATGCGACCCACCTTCATGGCAACAGACTTAGAAGTATCGTCTATGTATTCATTCCAATTCATGTTACCTATAAATGTGAGGCCGAGGAGTTTGAATATCAGACTCTTGAGAAGGGTGCTATCAGCCATAGCAATCGGTGCTTAAAGCAATAAATATATGCTCAAATATGTTATTTTATAAATTTGTTCTCATAATGTAGATAGGCATCCTCTTTTGTCAAAAAGAAAAAGAATATGTTAATATAAAGTTATATGAAAGATCATTACAACAATGTTCATCCGTATAATTTTCAACTGGTGAATATGGAAAGAGATATATATCAATTTGAAGGCTAAACTATATTATTAGTTTTGATCGCTCTCTTTTTATATCAACTTAAAGCCGAAACTATATTATTAGTTTTGATCGCTCCCTTTTTATATCAACTTGAAGCCGAAACTATATTATTAGTATTATCGCTCTCTTTTTATATCAACTGGAAGCCGAAACTATACTATTAGTTTTGATCGCTCTCTTTTTATATGAACTTGAAGCCGAAACTATATTATTAGTTTTGATCGCTTTCTTTTTATATCTACTTGAAGCCAGAACTATATAATTAGTTTTGATCGCTCTCTTTTTATATCTACTTGAAGCCGAAATAATATTATTAGTTTTGATCGCTCTCTTTTTATATCTACTTGAAGCCGAAACTATATTATTAGTTTTGATCGCTCCCTCTTTATATAAACTTGAAGCCGTAACTATATAATTAGTTTTGATCGCTTTTTTTTATATCAATTGTAAGCCGAAACTATATTATTAGTTTTGATCGCTCTCTTTTTATATCTACTTGAAGCCGAAACTATATTATTAGTTTTGATCGCTCTCTTTTTATATCTACTTGAAGCCGAAACTATATTATTAGTTTTGATCGCTCTCTTTTTATATCTACTTGAAGCCGAAATTATATTATTAGTTTTGATCGCTCTCTTTTTATATCTACTTGAAGCCGAAACTATATTATTAGTTTTGATCGCTCTCTTTTTATATCTACTTGAAGCCGAAACTATATTATTAGTTTTGATCGCTCTCTTTTTATATCAACTTGAAGCCGAAACTATATTATTAGTTTTGATCGCTCCCTTTCTATATCAATTTTAAGCCGAAACTATACTATTAGTTTTGATCGCTTTTTTTTATATCTACTTGAAGCCAGAACTATATTATTAGTTTTGATCGCTCTCTTTTTATATCTACTTGAAGCCGAAACTATATTATTAGTTTTGATCGCTCTCTTTTTATATCAACTTGAAGCCGAAACTATATTATTAGTTTTGATCGCTCCCTCTTTATATCAACTTGAAGCCGTAACTATATAATTAGTTTTGATCGCTTTTTTTATATCAATTGTAAGCCGAAACTATATTATAAGTTTTGATCGCCCTCTTTTTATATCTACTTGAAGCCGAAACTCTATTATTAGTTTTAGTCGCTCTCTTTTTGTATCTACTTGAAGCCGAAACTATATTATTAGTTTTGATCGCTCTCTTTTTATATCAACTTGAAGCCGAAAATATATTATTAGTTTTGATCGCTCCCTCTTTATATCAACTTGAAGCCGTAACTATATAATTAGTTTTGATCGCTTTTTTTATATCAATTGTAAGCCGAAACTATATTATAAGTTTTGATCGCCCTCTTTTTATATCTACTTGAAGCCGAAACTCTATTATTAGTTTTAGTCGCTCTCTTTTTGTATCTACTTGAAGCCGAAAATATATTATTAGTTTTGATCGCTCTCATTTTATATCTACTTGAAGCCGAAACTATATTATTAGTTTTGATCGCTTCTTTTTATATCTATTTGAAGCCGAAACTATATTATTAGTTTTGATCGCTCTCATTTTATATCTACTTGAAGCCGAAACTATATTATTAGTTTTGATCGCTTCTTTTTATATCTACTTGAAGCCGAAAATATATTATTAGTTTTGATCGCTCTCATTTTATATCTACTTGAAGCCGAAACTATATTATTAGTTTTGATCGCTTCTTTTTTTTTATATCAATTTGAAGAGCATATAATTTGTTAGTATATATGCTATGTTAAGTTTTCTTATGAACAGCCGATTGTGATAACTTATTTTATACGTACACTACTACCGCCCAATGAGGAGATAATGCCTAAGAGGATGGCCTCATGTCAACAGAACAGATACTACCCTACCCCCAAACTACTCCCTCTTAATTGAGCATTTAAAGATAGTTCATTACTCTGAAATATTGTAGTAAACTTAATTGAACGGTAAAAGATAATACAATAGTACAAATAATAGAAGTAATAGTATAGTTTCGGCTTCAGACAGGCACACACTAAATCTCCATTAGTGATAGAAGTACAATAGTACACTTTATAGAAGTAATAGTATAGTTTAGGCTTCAGACAGCCACACACTAAATTCCATTAGTTATAGAAGTACAATTGTACACTTAATAGAAGTAACAGTATAGTTTCAGCTTCAGACACACATATAATACTTCTCAATTGTCAGTGGTTACATTATAACACTGAATGCTTGGAGAGAGAGAAAGAGAGGGAGAGACACACACATCATTAAAACAATTACTGAGATTTATTGATAAAACAAGGTTCATTGACTTTCTTAATTAGTTAAATCAATAACAACAGTACACATCCTTTCGATTGGGAGAACGAAGTTAACGAGCGAGAATTGTATATACCATTGTGGTTCTCACCTGGACGAGATCGAGTAGGAACGGAGCGGAATTAGTATTTCACTCGCAAATACTTGACGCGAAACGTAATTTCCTGGCAGCTGACTTTAACCATTCCGCAGAAATGCTTCGATACTCTGCTTCTTTCAATGTTCAACAATGAGTCGGCTTACCTACGATGCTTCGTCATTGCTTCCGCTTGGGATGCCGATTTAATTGGCTAATTGCTTTCTTCACTAACGAGTAAAATGGCGGCGTAGGAATGGAATTCTGAAGACTTTTGTGCACTTCATGTATAATCTGGTATATTTGGAAATTCTTAGTTCCTGAAGTAATTCAAGATGGCTGACCGGAAGTTGAGATGAACAAAAATAAATCTTTCGACTATGAGATTTGCTAATTTTAAACTGAAGTTTTATTAAGAGGTTTAGATTTGGTTGTCTGTTGTACAGAAATTCAATTTGGGGGTGGGGGTATTAATGAATGCCAAAACACAATACCTAGATTGCAATATAAGTAAATAGATCTCTCTCTTTCTATCTGTCTCTATATATACACAGCGTGCTATAGAAGTCGTGCATCATCCAGGTGTTCATGAAAATATACATAAAATCTAGTTTTTTATCATTAGCTTATCAGATGCTCAAATTGTTCACCTCTGTATTGAAACATGCATCAATGTATGTGTGTGTGTTTATTCCTGGTTGTGGGTTTCTGTGCGAAACAATTGTCAAGAGTTATGAAGATAAAGTAGGTGCTAGTAAAAGATAGTACTTTCTCTTTCTACCTTCTCGTTCTCCTTCTGTCATTTCTTTCTCTCTGTCTCTAAATACCCTCTCTCTATTTGTATCTGGTACTTTATGGACAGGTAGAATGAATCAAACTTCTTTGTTAAACCGAATTAGCTTTGAGAAAAAGATTAGATATCATCTCCCACTAGATTGCAAAGTCGATTGTGTAGTTTATCACGGTAGAGAACGGTGCTGTGAGCAGCAGCTTGCAACGATTGCATCGGAAGTCAAGTACTTTATGGAGCGGTAGAATAATTCAATCATTTCTCCAGCGACTTTAGCAACATATTTGATGTAAGTTTTCCATTTTAGATCTGGAGTTAAAGTCAATCCTAGAAGCTTATCAAACCAAGGGCTTCCTCAAGGAAAGATCCATTCATTTCAATAGAGGCAAAACAGGGATTCGAGCGTTGTTGGTGAAAGGAGAGCAAGCTTGATTTTGAAACCATTTTATAAATCGCTACAAGTAAAATATATATTTGTGTGTCTGCGTAGAAACATAAAGCAAAGCAGATCAGGATTGAACCCGAAACCTTTCCCTCGCATACAACAAGAAAGAAAACAGAAAATAATTTAAGCATCTCTCATCTCGATTCCGCTTTCTTTGAATTCTTTGTTTCTCGTTTCCAAACTATTTCTTTTCTAGCTGAAAATTCTTTGATTCAAAACAATCAAATTTCTATGTTAAAAGTGAATTTTCTTTGAAGAGAAGACAAAGTGTTGTCTGATTTGAAAGGGGGATGCCTTTACTGTAATGGCTTCCGTGAATACAGGATATGTTGTCTTCTGTTTTGCCGTATGCCATGGGTGCCAAGTGAAAGAGATAATGAGAAAAAGACACCGAAAGATAAACGCAATGTCTTGTATCTGTTCTGACACATAGAAATAAGAGGAATTTTATCTATTTTTTTAAAATAATGAGCCACTACTCATCAAGACCAAAAGCCACTCGAGTATAACGGTTAATAAGAAGGATAGATTGCGGGTTAGGGTTAGGGTGATGAAGAATATTATTAAAGTATTGAAAATAATGAACATACTTTGATTATTTATGAGGCCCGTTTATGACGAGTAATTGTTGACATTGGATTTGTGAACGGTATTGTTGTAAACTGAAGGGAAGCAGTCGCTTGATAATGTGTTCCACAGATAACAAGTTCTTGGAAAGAAAATCTTTTCATGGAAATTCAGAAGGTGAAAAAACAGTTCTTTTCAGTTGTGGTAGGAAGACAAGTTCTTGCGGTGAATGTATTCTACTGAGGAACCATAAATTGGAGCTCAGTCGAGCTCCTTCTATGGAAACAATGATAAAGTAGGGAAATGATAAAGTAGGGAAATACTAGCAACGTCTCTTCTCTGTAAGAAAGAGAAGATATAATCCCCCACTAGGTTACAAAGTTGATTTTGCACTCTGTCAAGGCAGAAAAGAGTGCTCTAAGTGGCACCCCCTCAGATGTGGCAGCAATACTCTTTCTTAGGATGTATCTGGCTCTTATACAGGTGTTAGATAGTGGGGGGCGCAGAAAGTTGGAGGACTCCCTGAAAGGTGGTAGGAGTAGCAGCGGAAATCGAAAGTGACATCACGTCCGTTAGAGGTTAATTTATGTCTCTTGTTCCTGCATTCCAAGGAAGACAGACGTGAAAGGTCGATCTGTCCGGCTGGGAGTGTGTGTGTGTGGGGGGGGGGGGGCGCAGTAGCGCAAAATGGCCTACCACTATCTTTCTCTAGTCCTTCTCTCTCTCTCTTTCTCCTGTACAAATCACTAAATCTCTATCTATTGCTTATGTTTAAATAAACTTCTAAAACAAGTCAACGTCCCCGCGTTATCGTTCAGAAGCCCGAGATACACCGAACAACAAAGATGAACCCGGATACACTCCAGCTAAGGTAAGCAGAATGGAACACAGGTAGAGGATTGCATCAGGAATGATTCTTTTCTGAATTATTTTCTGGAGGGTAGAATGATCCAGTGACCAGAGCAACAGATTTATTGCAAATTTCGATTTCAGATCTAAAGTGAAAGTCAGTCCTAAGAGACCATCATAGTAAAGGGCTTCCTCAAGGAAAAAAACATTCATTTCAATTGAGGTAAAATCTTAGCAGCAGACTTGGCAATATCCTCTATGTATATATTCTGTAGCAATTACATAATTAAGATCTATTTTCTTTTGAACTTGCATGTTATCACTCACGGAGTGATTAGTACATGGTTCGGTGAGATTACACAGGCATGGTCAGACTCACGTAGTGATACATTGGGCGATTAGAACACTTTGCGCATGCACAGCCTTTTTCCACTTCCGCCAAGTTATAGACAGTTCTTTCAGACACGTCTCTCCGAGACCAGTCATATATCTCTCTTCTCATCTCTTGCAATGGCGTTGCGAGACGAAATGATACTTATGGACTCCATTTTCCTTCTATAGTGCATACATGCCGGCCGAACCAATCTGTCTTGTATTCTTGCATTCCCAACTCTTTTCTGACCATATTCTGTGTTGACAAAACTATTGAATAAATTTGATTAAAATTGTAGAGAAGATGATTGTCCTTTTAACCAAAACTTGGTGACCCTTTTTCTTTTTTATCAAACAAGATAAGTCAGATGAAGCTAACCCTAACCCTAACCCTAACCCTAACCCTAAACTTAACCACTTTTCTTTTTATCAAACAAGGTGAGGCCGATGAACATAGCCGCAGCGATCTTACTACAAAATGGTGATATCCAACAAACATCAATCACCCTTAACCTCTACAGTCTTTTTCTTTTTTAATTATTTAACCTATAATGATTTGTTTTAATTAACATATTCCAAGCTATTGGTAAAATAGCAACTTAGGTTCAAATAATTGTTACCAACAGTTTACAATGAGTATAGTCTCAACTTCAAGAAATGTTGATATGCTGTAAAATCAGAAATTAAGCAAAGAAAGTTTTAGACAATTTTATATTGTTTATTTCATTTAAAATTTTATTTGTTTAAAAATGTTTGCTGAATTTGTGTATATACAATACTTGCTTAATATTTTTGTATATACAATACCTGCTTAATATTTTGGATATACAATACCTGCTTAATGTTTTTGGATATGCAATAGCTGCTTAATATTTTTTGGATGTACAATACCTGCTTAATATTTTTGGATATACAATACCTGCTTAATATTTTTTGGATATACAATACCTGCTTAATATTTTTGGATATGCAATAGCTGCTTAATATTTTTTGGATGTACAATACCTGCTTAATATTTTTGGATATAAAATACCTGCTTAATATTTTAGGATATACAATACCTGCTTAATATTTTAGGATATACAATACCTGCTTAATATTTTTGGGATGTACAATACCTGATTAATATTTTTGGATATGCAATACCTGCTTAATATTTTTTGACATACAATACTTTCTTAATATATTTTGGATATACAATACTTGCTTAATATTTTTGGATGTACAATACCTGCTTAATATTTTTTGATATGCAATCCCTGCTTAATATATTTTGGATATACAATCTCTGCTTAATATTTTTGGACATACAATACTTTCTTGATATATTTTGGATATACAATTCATTGCTTAATATTTTTGGATGTACAATACCTGCTTAATATTTTTTGATATGCAATCCCTGCTTAATATATTTTGGATATACAATCCCTGCTTAATATTTTTGGATATACAATCCCTGCTTAATATATTTTGGATATACAATCCCTGCTTAATATTTTTTGGATATACAATCCTTGCTTAATATTTTTGGATATACAATCCCTGCTTAATATATTTTAGATATACAATACCTGCTTAATATTTTTGGATTTGTTTGCTTGACCCTATTACAAAAAGAAGCTCCTCTAATATTTTGATTCGGAAAATTAAAATTGAATTCTTTTCTTTTCATCAATCAAAATTAACTTTTGCTTTTATATAGTCTTGTAGCAATCACATAATTAAGATCTATTTTCTTTTGCACTTGCATGAAATCACTCGCGGAGTGATCAGTACGTGGTTCAATAAGACCACAAAAGTATGTTCTCACTCGCATAGTGATACGTCGGGCGATAAGAACACTTTGCGGATATGCAGCCCTTTTCCATTTTTGCCCAAACCATTTTGCACCTCAATTCTCATTTTTATAGTACGTACATGCTGGCCGAAACGAACCTATCTTATGTTCTTGTGCTCCTAACTCTTTCTGGACGAACCAACCTATCTTATGTTCTTGTGCTCCGTACTCTTTCCTGACCATATTCTGTGTTGACAAAACTACTGAGTAAAGTTGATTTAAATTGTAAAAAATATGTTTGTCCTTTTAACCGAAACTTGGTTACCTATTTTCTTCTCATCAAACAAGGCCAGTTGGATGGATACAGATGCAACGACCTTACTACAAAATGGTGATATCTAACAAGCATCAATCACCCTTAACCTCTGCAGTCTCTTCGCTGAGAAAGGAACTGTAAGGAAGGGAAAAGATTGTGAAGTCGCTTTGGTACGCTGACACATTGCATTTTGTCGTCTATTTAATAACTCTTTTATTTCTAGTTTCCAAAATATTTGTTTTCCACCTGAAAATTCTTTGAATCTAAACAATCAAAGTTAAAACCGAATTTGCTTGAAATCGAAGAGAAATGGTTGTTTGGTTTCAAAGAGTGCAGATTTTAGAGTAATGGCTTCCTGAAATACAGGAAATGTAGTCTCCTGTTTTGCCAGATGCCATGGGTGGAAAGTGAAAGAGATAATTTGTTGAATATTCGAGAAAAAGACACCGAGAGATCAGCACATTATGTCTGGTATCTTTCTGACACTTACAGATTCCTAAGCGAGAGGGGGGGGGGGAGGGCGAGTTGCAGACGCGGACAGATTTTGACAAAAGCTGTTCTTTTAGAATCTTGAGTGATGTGAATTTGTTTGTTCACCTCGCTAAGGACAAATATCTGTAACGTTTATTATTGGACAAAGATCAAAGGAAATCGATTTTAAAAAAAGAATTGACTTAAGTGGGTTTCCCAAGAGTAAAAGTTCACAATATATTGATTTCTAACTTGGTTTAGTTAAGACATATATTTTCCTTTTTTTTTTCATTTTACTTAAGTGTAAGTTCTCAGAAGAATATATTCTTCGAAATTGTCTGATTTATTTCCTGCTTCCCTTCTCCCAGCTCGTTAGTCTAGTGCTATTCCATGAAAAATGCGAGTATACTGAAATCCTATGCCCTTAATAGGGTTAAGATGAAAATTCATATACACTAAATGTACAAAAGCAACGAAAATCCCAAATGTTTACACTTTTATTGTCATTAAGGGTATGACTACATATCAACCAAACCATTTCATTATCACATCACTACAGTATAAATCTCTATGCATGAGTGGATGAAGTGTGTGAGGTGCGCTGAAGAAAAATTCCTACCAGTAAAATACATAGCCCTGTTGTGCTCGCATACCCTTAATGACAATAAAAGTGTAAAAATTTGGGAATTTCCTTGCTTTTGTACATTTAGTGTATATGAATTTTCATCTTAACCCTATTACAAGGATATGATTTCAGTATACTGCCATTTATCATGGAATGTCACTAATGCCTGGTCATTTTTAAGGATTTTTGGAATTTTCTGGAAAACTAAGGTATATGGTAAACTGAAATTAAAATGCCATCAACTAGACACTAGAACCTCTATCTCTGCCAAAAATCAGCTAAATCCATCAAATAGTTGATGGGATACAGGGTGGAACATACGTACGTACGTACACACGGATAACACAAACTCATGCCTGACCTTTCTGGATCTCTGGGTTTCCTTGACTAATGATGCTGAAATTCTACACACTAATAGAACCTATCAAATAAAAATTTTGTGCAAAATTTCAACTAATTTAGTTTATTGTTTTTTTAGTTATGATTGATCAAAGAAATGAGATTTCCAGCACTATGCTGGAAATCTCAGTTCTTTTTGAAGTCTATTAAGGGATAGAGTGCTATCGCGCCTCCCTTGATTAATTGTACCCGGTCTGTGACGGCTATTTTACTAACATGTATATAAAGAAGGCTTTAGGGTAAGTTCCTCTAGCACATTACAGATAATTATTTCGGGCTTGTTAAGCTTGGATAGACTTGGCAACGGCCTGTAGGTCCGAAATAACTATTGCCTGTAATCTGTTAAAGTTATACTAAAGCCTTAACTATTATATCTGTATGCTCAACTCTTTAGTTGAAAATATGACGTCTGCTATGTATTTATAATTATATCTGTATGCTCAACTCTTTAGTTGAAAATATGACATCTGCTATGTATTTATAATTATATCTGTATGCTCAACTCTTTAGTTGAAAATATGACGTCTGCTATGTATTTATAATTATATCTGTATGCTGAACTATTTAGTTGAAAATATGACGTCTGCTATGTTTTTATAATTATATCTGTATGCTCAAGTCTTTAGTTGAAAATATGACGTCTGCTATGTATTTATAATTATATCTGTATGCTCAAGTCTTTAGTTGAAAATATGACGTCTGCTATGTATTTATAATTATATCTGTATGCTCAACTCTTTAGTTGAAAATATGACGTCTGCTATGTATTTATAATTATATCTGTATGCTCAACTATTTAGTTGAAAATATGACGTCTGCTATGTATTTATAATTATATCTGTATGCTCAACTCTATAGTTGAAAATATGACGTCTGCTATGTATTTATAATTATATCTGTATGCTCAACTCTTTAGTTGAAAATATGACGTCTGCTATGTATTTATAATTATATCTGTATGCTCAACTCTTTAGTTGAAAATATGACGTCTGCTATGTATTTATAATTATATCTGTATGCTCAACTCTTTAGTTGAAAATATGACGTCTGCTATGTATTTATAATTATATCTGTATGCTCAACTCTTTAGTTGAAAATATGACGTCTGCTATGTATTTATAATTATATCTGTATGCTCAACTCTTTAGTTGAAAATATGACGTCTGCTATGTATTTATAATTATATCTGTATGCTCAACTCTATAGTTGAAAATATGACGTCTGCTATGTATTTATAATTATATCTGTATGCTCAACTCTTTAGTTGAAAATATGACGTCTGCTATGTATTTATAATTATATCTGTATGCTCAACTCTTTAGTTGAAAATATGACGTCTGCTATGTATTTATAATTATATCTGTATGCTGAACTCTTTAGTTGAAAATATGACGTCTGCTATGTATTTATAATTATATCTGTATGCTCAACTCTTTAGTTGAAAATATGACGTCTGCTATGTATTTATAATTATATCTGTCTGCTCAACTCTTTAGGTGAAAATATGACGTCTGCTATGTATTTATAATTATATCTGTATGCTGAACTCTTTAGTTGAAAATATGACGTCTGCTATGTATTTATAATTATATCTGTATGCTCAACTCTTTAGTTGAAAATATGACGTCTGCTATGTATTTATAATTATATCTGTATGCTGAACTCTTTAGTTGAAAATATGACGTCTGCTATGTATTTATAATTATATCTGTATGCTCAACTCTTTAGTTGAAAATATGACGTCTGCTATGTATTTATAATTATATCTGTATGCTCAACTCTTTAGTTGAAAATATGACGTCTGCTATGTATTTATAATTATATCTGTATGCTCAACTCTTTAGTTGAAAATATGACGTCTGCTATGTATTTATAATTATATCTGTATGCTCAACTCTTTAGTTGAAAATATGACGTCTGCTATGTATTTATAATTATATCTGTATGCTCAAATCTTTAGTTGAAAATATGACGTCTGCTATGTATTTATAATTATATCTGTATGCTGAACTCTTTAGTTGAAAATATGACGTCTGCTATGTATTTATAATTATATCTGTATGCTCAACTCTTTAGTTGAAAATATGACGTCTGCTATGTATTTATAATTATATCTGTATGCTCAACTCTTTAGTATAAAATATGACGTCTGCTATGTATTTATAATTATATCTGTATGCTCAAATCTTTAGTTGAAAATATGACGTCTGCTATGTATTTATAATTATATCTGTATGCTCAACTCTTTAGTTGAAAATATGACGTCTGCTATGTATTTATAATTATATCTGTATGCTCAACTCTTTAGTTGAAAATATGACGTCTGCTATGTATTCATAATTATATCTGTATGCTCAACTCTTTAGTTGAAAATATGACGTCTGCTATGTATTTATAATTATATCTGTATGCTCAACTCTTTAGTTGAAAATATGACGTCTGCTATGTATTTATAATTATATCTGTATGCTCAACTCTATAGTTGAAAATATGACGTCTGCTATGTATTTATAATTATATCTGTATGCTCAACTCTTTAGTTGAAAATATGACGTCTGCTATGTATTTATAATTATATCTGTATGCTCAACTCTTTAGTTGAAAATATGACGTCTGCTATGTATTTATAATTATATCTGTATGCTCAACTCTTTAGTTGAAAATATGACGTCTGCTATGTATTTATAATTATATCTGTATGCTCAACTCTTTAGTTGAAAATATGACGTCTGCTATGTATTTATAATTATATCTGTATGCTCAACTCTTTAGTTGAAAATATGACGTCTGCTATGTATTTATAATTATATCTGTATGCTCAAATCTTTAGTTGAAAATATGACGTCTGCTATGTATTTATAATTATATCTGTATGCTCAACTCTTTAGTTGAAAATATGACGTCTGCTATGTATTTATAATTATATCTGTATGCTCAACTCTTTAGTTGAAAATATGACGTCTGCTATGTATTTATAATTATATCTGTATGCTCAACTCTTTAGTATAAAATATGACGTCTGCTATGTATTTATAATTATATCTGTATGCTCAAATCTTTAGTTGAAAATATGACGTCTGCTATGTATTTATAATTATATCTGTATGCTCAACTCTTTAGTTGAAAATATGACGTCTGCTATGTATTTATAATAATATCTGTATGCTCAACTCTTTAGTTGAAAATATGACGTCTGCTATGTATTTATAATTATATCTGTATGCTCAACTCTTTAGTTGAAAATATGACGTCTGCTATGTATTTATAATAATATATGTATGCTCAACTCTTTAGTTGAAAATATGACGTCTGCTATGTATTTATAATAATATCTGTATGCTGAACTCTTTAGTTGAAAATATGACGTGTGCTATGTATTTATAATAATATCTGTATGCTGAACTCTTTAGTTGAAAATATGACGTCTGCTATGTATTTATAATTATATCTGTATGCTCAACTCTTTAGTTGAAAATATGACGTCTGCTATGTATTTATAATAATATCTGTATGCTCAACTCTTTAGTTGAAAATATGACGTCTGCTATGTATTTATAATAATATCTGTATGCTCAACTCTTTAGTTGAAAATATGACGTCTGCTATGTATTTATAATTATATCTGTATGCTGAACTCTTTAGTTGAAAATATGACGTCTGCTATGTATTTATAATAATATCTGTATGCTCAACTCTTTAGTTGAAAATATGACGTCTGCTATGTATTTATAATAATATCTGTATGCTGAACTCTTTAGTTGAAAATATGACGTCTGCTATGTATTTATAATTATATCTGTATGCTCAACTCTATAGTTGAAAATATGACGTCTGCTATGTATTTATAATTATATCTGTATGCTCAACTTTTTAGTTGAAAATATGACGTCTGCTATGTATTTATAATTATATCTGTATGCTCAACTCTTTAGTTGAAAATATGACGTCTGCTATGTATTTATAATTATATCTGTATGCTCAACTCTATAGTTGAAAATATGACGTCTGCTATGTATTTATAATTATATCTGTATGCTCAACTCTTTAGTTGAAAATATGACGTCCTCTATGTATTTATAATTATATCTGTATGCTGAACTCTTTAGTTGAAAATATGACGTCTGCTATTTATTTATAATTATATCTGTATGCTCAACTCTATAGTTGAAAATATGACGTCTGCTATGTATTTATAATTATATTTGTATGCTCAACTCTTTAGTTGAAAATATGACGTCTGCTATGTATTCATAATTATATCTGTATGCTCAACTCTATAGTTGAAAATATGACGTCTGCTATGTATTTATAATTATATCTGTATGCTCAACTCTATAGTTGAAAATATGACGTCTGCTATGTATTTATAATTATATCTGTATGCTCAACTCTTTAGTTGAAAATATGACGTCTGCTATGTATTTATAATTATATCTGTATGCTCAACTCTATAGTTGAAAATATGACGTCCGCTATGTATTTATAATTATATCTGTATGCTCAACTCTTTAGTTGAAAATATGACGTCCTCTATGTATTTATAATTATATCTGTATGCTCAACTCTTTAGTTGAAAATATGACGTCTGCTATGTATTTATAATTATATCTGTATGCTCAACTCTTTAGTTGAAAATATGACGTCTGCTATGTATTTATAATTATATCTGTATGCTCAACTCTTTAGTTGAAAATATGACGTCTGCTATGTATTTATAATTATATCTGTATGCTCAACTCTTTAGTTGAAAATATGACGTCTGGTATGTATTTATAATTATATAATTTGACTGAACTTTTTTATTCAGATTGAACCTGAAATCTGAAATTTTCTAAATTGATAAAATACTTTATTTTCAACATAAAGAAAGAGGCAAAATGCCTTCATGAAAACCATGTGTTAGATGCAGATATTTTTATTAAAATCAAAATAAAAAATAAAAAATAAAAATAAAAATGAACTTTTCTCAAATGTATACCTACCAACGACCATGCGTGATTTAAGTTCAATTTAAAAGAGACACTTACACCGTTTGTCCCCACAACATCGGACGCCACTTCTACAAGACCAGGAAGGATTATTACGAAAAAAAATAAGGTTAATACCTTATATTTATCTAAAAAGAAAAAAAAAGCTCCGCCGAGGCCTGTTTTATCAGGCGAAATTATCAGACTTTATTTTTATTTTATTTCAGTCAGTTCTCAGAAATCAAGGGTCCTTTTTTTTCGGTTAACGCTTGATCTCTGTATGATATACGTAGATATCCGAGTGTTCAATTAAAGTTCCCTTCTACCTCTTAAACATTGAGTTTGTAAAGATATGAAGAACATTAATTTTCCTCTTCCCGAATGACCAGTTAACTATGTTCTAGTATATCTTTCTTGTGGTCTCTTGGTCTTACCGGATTCCAGGACAAGAATTCATCTAGTCTGGTGGAGTATCTAGCTTACGTCTGTTACTAGACGCAACATCACTTGGAAAAGGTGCACCATTCCTGGTATGAGCCAGTGTGTAGATGTTATTTGGGCTTCGAATACTATGTTATTCTGAATATTTGTTCAGGGTTTACTTGTAGGGGAAAGTATCCTCATGCCAGGTATTCCTGACAAACTCCTATACAGAGATACCTTAGACACACGAGGATAGTGTCCAGTAGGCATTCAAATTTTCTCAAGTAGGCATTCAAATTCTCTCATATAATGGACTCTCCCGTCGATTACGACGTATGAGGATCCAACAGCTTTCATTTGTGTCTAGATCGTTCATGACACCTGAGTCCGGCAAGAGACCTGCAAGGAAAGCCGCAGACAGTGCAAGAGTGTGAGTAATCGGATGCCAGGTGTGGAGCACTCTCTTCTAGCTTTTCGCCTAACTCTGGCAGTTCTCATATTATCCACACAGGTCTCGTTGAATCTTTCCAGTCCAATGCAACAAGCTGCTCGCCATGTCTTCCTGTCTTTTGTACAGTCTTCAAAGTTTTTGTGAGGTACTCCAATTGCCGTCAGCGCATTTTTCAATTCATCTTTGTACCTCAGCAAGGACCGACCAACATTTCTGTTACCACAAGCTAACTTATATATATATAAAACTCAATGTTTATGTGAGGTTTGTGTTATATAGAAAGAAAAGTTAGAGAATCTACATAACATCTAAAAGTGTATTCCTGTGCAAGATTTACTGGGGAAGACAATTGAAGTGTTCTAAGCGGGATAAGAGAGCGTAACTCCCTTAAAAATTAAAATATATCCTATTTTTATAAAATTTAAATCATATGTATAAAATTTTCTAGGGGAAACAATAGAAATGGTTCAGAATTTCTAAGTACCCTCCTAACTTAAGGGAGCTATAGGGACCGAACCTCCTTTAAAACTTCAAACTTATTCTATTTTGATTAAATTCATATGTATAAAATTCTCCGGGGAAGACAATGGAAGTGGTCCCACATCTCTACGTTAGTCTCTCTGTGTCGAATATCTACATGTCCCAACTCTAAGTGACCTGCGGGGATAAAACACCCTTAAAACTTCAAGTATGTATATCCGATTTTAATGAAATTCAAACCATATGTATAAGACATAAATTCAGAGAGTTTTCCATTAGGGGGCGAAACGGAAGGAGGGGGCTGTAAAAACACAGAAAGTAGTGAAAAAGTATATAGTAGTGATCCTCATTCAATCCCGAGCAACGCTGGGTCTTTCTGCTAGTTCTCTATATAAAAAAATTGTCTAACCAATTCTCGTGTGTCTATGTGTGTGTGTGATTTTCGCTTCGAACTGACTTACATATTATAATCATTTTTTTAAATTTACTTTTCATCAATTATTTATTGAAATCAAAAATACACAAACATAAAGTACTAAAAGAAACTTTTAAAAAAATTCTATCTAAAAAATTACAAAATTAAATCCATCACAATGCATTTCCGTGTTTTCGTAAATATAGGTACACTACCCCCTAAAGAATGAGAGACTGCCTGGGGGAATGATCTATGACAACAGAACATATATTACACTGCCTACAAAATTGTAATCTTTTGTTAACAGTGGAAAAAAGACTTTGAAATATGAAAGGATTTTAAAGAATTTTACAGCCAGGAAAAGAATTTCTATTCGTCAGTTTAAATACTGACGAATAGAAATTCTTTTCCTGACTGTAAAATTCTTAACAAACCATCATGTATCTAAAGTATTGGAAACTATTTACATCCAATCAACCAGAATGCATTTCGGTTTCTTCACCAAACAGTAAGTCTTTTTAATATTTTGTTGACTTAAAAAAAGAATGAATTACTTTGTAACCCTTCAAGAATTAAAATGATTTTGGAAGCATTAAAACTGTCGAATAGAAAGTTATAAACAAATCCTCATGTATTAAAAACAGTAGTAGAACAGTTGATGTAGCAGGGTTATAGACAGGGAAAAACATGGGAGACGGTAAAAAGAATGGATTTGAAAGAAAGAAGGATAAATAAAGACCTGGCAGAGATAGGTTAGTTTGGAAGTCAATTTGTAAAAGCCGCCCAACACAGGCCAACATATAAAACAGATATTAAATCGAATATAATGATGAAAGAATTCATGAAATTTCTTGAATTAGTAGATGTAAAACAGTTCATCCATTGGGAGGTGACGGTGGTTAAGTGGATATTGACACGGACTGAAGACGTGGGTGTTCCAAGTTCGAATCCAGTTGGTTCCACAGTACCACTGTCACTTAGGGATGTTGGCAACTTTCTCGTGGTCCTTCCCGTACGTACCCGATGTCTTTCCAGAAAGATTTCTAACTAGAAAAACATCGGGGAAACTAATGCCAACACCAGAATCATCTGATTCACACGAACGAAGACGAAGAATTTCATCCATTCATTTATTTCGTATGAATCACATGATTCTATTGTTGGCATTGGTTTCCCCGATATCTTTCTAGAAAGATTTATGGGAGGCCCCACGTGAATGTTACGAACATCTTAGGATGTTCGTAACCTTCACATGGTCCCTCCCGTGAAAGTTTTTTTATGCGGAACGAACTAGGTTTGTACAATTTGTACACTTTGTAATAAACATTATTTCATAGCGAAACCAGTTATGTTTGTGACCAGTAAATCTTTTGCTGTATATTTCTTTGTTTTCTGAGTTATTACTTTGTTCTCATTGACATGCTTGTAGATTGAACGAATAATTACAAATATATAGGAGTAGCGGCGCTTCGAAGCATCGCACCGGCGCTGCCAAAGCATTGGCCCAAAACTCATAAAAGAGAACGGTTTGAGAAACCTAGATTTGACGAGTACTTCAGCTTGTATGTATACTTTTCAAATACTTTTTTTTAAACATAACGGATTAGCATACATTTCTACGAAAAGATTTTACCAAAAAGGAATCGGTGCACACTAAATTTGGCTACCAGATAATCAGAAAAAAAAAATTGACTGCGTTCCAAGAAAATAATTTTTTCTTCTGATTTCTGATACAAATTCCAGTAATGTTTTCAAGTGAACTGATACGAAAGAAAACATTTTTTTTTATATATTAACGACTTTGATACGATATTTTTAGTCGGACGTGCTCTAAGCTTAAACCGAATTGAACTTAAAAAATTGCTCCGATATATTTGGAATTTGTTGAATTGAACTTTAGGAATTTGCAGAGGAAAGGTTCTAGATTGAAGTCAACCAAAAAATTTCCATTTTGAATCAAATTCTTTGACATTATAAGAAACTGAGGAGAATTTATAAAAGAATTTAAAAGAAGAAAACGAAATTGTGTTGTTTTTTTGTAGGAAATAACAAAATAATAAGTAAAAGTAATTTTGGTTTAAGAGAAAAAGTCCACTTGGTGACCACTTCCGGTTTTCAAATCGGAAATTTACAATCGGTTTTTATCAAAAACATTCCGTAATAATTTTATACAGATAGGAATTTTTTTAGTTTTAAACATTTCGTTAAGAGAGTTAACTAACTTTCTTTTACCACTACCTATAAGTCAGTGTGACAAGGTCGTAAAACTACACGTAATCGCCTTTAAAGGTAGAACACCCCCAACAAAAAAGTTTGATTTGATTATTTGTAGTTAGAAAAAAACATTCACATCATAAGAAAAAAGTTTGATTTGATTATTTGCATTAAAAATAAAATAAAAATGTATAATTTATAATTAGAAATTTGATTCAGTTTGATTCAGTTTGATTCTCTTATGTGTTCATAATTATAAAAATGGTGAAAACAAATTAATAACTGCCCTCCACCTCCCCTAAAAACAAACACATTACCTAAAATATAATGGGTAACTGTTTTTTGATAAACACTGCTTGTCAATTTCCGATTTCCAAACCGGAAGCCGTCACCAAGTAAAATTTTTCACGTTAACCATAATTTCTGTTGTTTACTTCTTCACTTTCTCTGTTGGGAAAAACGTCCAAAACGAAGCAGTTTTTTTTTAATCTGTTTTTTATATTTGACGAGCTGGCTTTGCCGGTTTGCCATCTCTTCACAAAGTTCGCGACTTGAAATGTTTTAAACATTAATTTACAGTTACATTTCTGCAACGATCCGTGGCGGAGTGGATATAGTACTGAGTCAAATTCAGTTCCAAGTGATAGTCATTTGAAAGTTCAATCCTTGGTGTGGGCGATATGAAGAATTGCGAATTACTGAATACTTCTCCCAGTCATGGCTGACGGAACAAGAGCATGTTACCCCCGTAATTTAAATAAAGGGTTCTGTCGAATAGAAAGTTATAAACAAATCCTCATGTATTAAAAACAGTAGTAGAACAGTTGATGTAGCAGGGTTATAGGCAGGGAAAAACATTCCCAAGTTCGACAGAAATATTCCCGAGTTCGAAGAGATACACCTGAAGAAGGCCGGAGGTTATAGCGGCCGAAACGCTTTGATGAGAAATGTAGTTCGAAAAACCGAAATTATGCAAATTAATTTACAATAATCAAAATTTCATTCATAACCTTGTAAAATCCTTCTCATTTATTCATATCGATAAACATTAACATTTTGATAATTTAGATACAAATTTATGTATTTACAACTTCTAAGCTGTAGTAAAATTGAAATCTCATTATCGTACACGCGTTTCAGTGCGCTCCACTACAGATCGGACATAAAAGACAAACAGTATCTTCATAATAACACTAGAAGATCGATCTTCGGCCAAACCGTAAGACTTCGACTATGAAAAAAAAAAGAAGAAAACAAAAAAAAGTAAAATATTATCTGTACCATGAATAAGGTTTTTAACAGCGAAAATTTGGATTTAAAAAAAAGAAATGATTTAATAAATATTTCATTTGTTTAACAAAATCTCACGTCATGTTAACTGATTCTAAAATTTAGAAGTTAAATTTATTTATCTTTTAAATGTGACCGTAAAGAAAAAAAATGAAATCAATTTGATTGAGCGATGGTGAGTGTGTGAGAAACTTTGTTTTAACTCCTGCCATCATGACCATCAAGGAAAACCCACCATCATTGGCTTATCCTGAATTCTACTGATGATTTTATTTCTTATAGAAATCGCTCCAGACAAGGCATGAAGCCACTTGATGTAAGGAGCTAAAAAGAACGAAAGATAATTTCAGCAAAGATAGGCGATGCGTATTGGTCTTGAAAAAAACTAGGCTATGGGTAACAGGAAAACAGTCAGCAGGAAGAGAGTTTTACAAGCCTGCAGTTCTTGGAAAGAAGATACTGGACTAGGAAACTGTATTACTGTTGTGAAGTTGTTCAACGGTAAATAATAATAATACAGTTACAAGACTGTGCTCTGTCTTCTCTGTGGCTCTGGTGACTCGCACTATTTATAGTGACAACCGGTGCAGTTTCTTCTGTGTAAGAACGGCCGGTGTAACAATTACAATGAGGTATCAAAACAGCGAATTGATGGAGACTACTAGATTAACGAGTCGAACGAGCTGGAACATTTGCTTACCATAAACAAAACTTTAAACTAATCGTTTTTATTTAATAATTTTCAAATACAAAAATATACAAATGTTAGTGGAGGCGCGGATCTACCTATGAGGTACTCTTCTGCCCAACTCCCTTAATATAACTGTTTGTTATATCAACATTTTTAAAAAAATCGTTGAATAAAAAAAGACAATAACAAAGTATAGTTAATTAATAAAGTATCATTTTGCACAGGAATATGCAAATTAGTTAATATAACAACTGAGATCACATATACAAAAGTGTAACATTCTTGCTTACCTTTGCGGGTGTGTACCCATATTTCTTTTTTGGTCTTCGGTATGTCTCATGCTGCTCGTCACTGGCTCCTGTTCTTCGACCGTAATCAATAACACATGAACTCCGGAGTCTAGTTTTAGAAGTTTATTTAACATAAACAAGCGACACAGATTTTATGGTTGTTTTACACAGGAGAGAGAGAAAGACTAGAGAAAGATATCGTCAGGACATTTTGAGCAGCCGCGCCGGCCTCCCCTGCCTACTGGCAGTTAGCGGACCGGCGCTTCCTAACATCTGCTCTGTTCGTGAGTCAGGAACAAAAAAACATCGAAAAGCCTCCCACCGACAAGACGTCACTTCCGACTTCTGTTGCTACTCCTACTCCCTTTCAGCAAGTCCTCCTAATCTCTGTGCCCCATCCCACTATACAGCAGAAGCAGTATACACAACATATAGGGTGATAATATTGTGTAAACTTGAAAATAAGGTGTTTTGACCTCTTAGTCTGAAAAATGAGCCCAATTTTTACATATATTTATTTAGATTAGCATGGCTATCCGGCGTTGACCGGGAACATAGACAACAAAATTTACTTTCTTTCCCACGAGGGCAAAGTTAGACAGTAATTGAAATAAAGATATATATATCCGGGAAGGCAGAGAGAAGTGTCATTGCTGCCTACAGTGTTGAACGCTCGTGTGGTACTGTCTATCTCTCTCTCTCTCTCTCTCTCTCTCTCTCTCTCTCTAAAAACCCTTTCAAATGCTCCAAAGAAACTAAAAAGAAAACCCAGAACCTTTTTTATGTATTTCCCACAGAAAACCATAAGGACAGGAACCATAAGATCCATTCATAAACAACCAGCCATCTTGTATCTTTTACGGGGCTACAAAAATACCATGAACACCACAAACGACGTCATCCAAAAAACTTATCAAATGTATTTTTTAAAAATGTTTTATTTATTCATTAAAAAGCTGTTGCAAGAATATCATTAAGCTAAGGCTTTACAGTTTTCTGTGAGAAATGTATAAATAAAAAGGTTTTGGGTTTATTTTTTTTTTTGCTTTAGGATTTTCTCCGGGAGTGATATGACGATCTTCTGATGAGCTGCATAAGCGAATGATACTGGTAATTATATGTCTATTCCTGGTTGTTCGTTTCTACGGGAAACAATCGGCAAGAGTTATAAAATATGAATAAAGAATTAGTCATTGCTATTGTTTACTTAATATATATATATATATATATATATATATATATATATATATATATATATATACATAATACATAACTTTATAAATATAAGGATATATATATATACATATATATATATATATATATATACATACATATATACACACATACATAACTTTAAAATATAGGAACGCATATATATATATATATATACATAACTTACTGTAGGAGTATATATATATATAAACATATATATATGTATATATATGTGTGTGTGTGTGTGTGTGTGTGCGAAAAGATAAACGGAAAACAAGTTAAAACGCAGGATGAAAACAAAAACAAGACATTTGACCGGTTTCGTTCGTATTAACGAACGTCTTCAGAAAAAGTGAAAATTTTATTTTGAAGGCACACACATGGGAGAAGGAAAAGATGATCCGATTGGATCATAAGGTCTTCTTATATAGTCTAATCGGATCATCTTTTTCTTCTCCCATGTGTGTGCCTTCAAAATTAAATTGTTTCTAAATCTTCACTTTTTCTGAAGACGTTTGTTAATACGAAGGAAACCGGTCAAATCTCTTGTATTTGTTTTTCTCCTGTATTTTTACTTGTTTTCCGTTTGTCTTTTCTCACATATTTTGTCTACCACGGCATTTCATTTTCATGACTTTTTAAAGGCAATTCCGCGTTAACACCTTGGAAAACAGAGATAAAGAAAAACAAATATTTTAGAATTTAGTGGGGGATCAGTTGTATATATATATATATATATATATATATATATATACATATATATGTGTATATACATACCTAACTTTATAAATATAAGAATATATATATAGATATATATATATATATATATATATATGTGTGTGTGTGTGTGTGTATATATATATATATATATATATATATATATATATATATACATATATATATATATCACTATATTTATAAATATATATACACATATATATAATAATTTTGGATGTTGTTTGTTATCTTTATTTCATGTGTTTGTGATAAATTAACCATTCGATTGTTAGTTTTGCTTGTAACGAATTGCAAACCACTTTTTTGTGCTGAAGATACATTATGTAAAATAAAATTCTGAAACATATGTACACAATACGATTTGTTGATGTTGTTTAATTTGGAAGCATGATTACAACATATTGATTATCTCTGTATTCTACTGAGTTATTATATGTATATATATATACATCAATATATATATATATATATTAATATACACATCTTTAACTTTCTTATATAAATAGATATGTGTGTATGTGTGTATGTGTGTGTTTGTGTGCGTGCGCGCGCACGTATTGTTAAGACTCTTAAGTTGGATCATTCATTTTTTTTTCATTGTGAAATTTATATTGCTTCATAATGTTTAAATAAAGATGTTCCCTTCGTTTATATTTTTTCTTCATCTTTTTCTCTTCTTTCCCGGGTAAATTTTGCGAATACGAACCGACAATATGTTTATTGATTGTATGTTTATTTTAACCATTCGAAAAGCTGCTTTACTGTTTGTGCCGATAAATGAAGAAAGTGAAGATATTACTTATCCATGGAATTCGACATAAGTAAAAAAAATAAATAAAATAAAATAAAATGCCTTTTGTTTGTTCTGTTCTCTTTATATTTGTTCGAAAAAGTAAATATCGAAGTATTTAAATAAAAAAAATTATTTCTGAATGAATTCTTCCAGTTTTTGATAATAACATTTTATGAATCATAAAGAAATACTTTTTCGGTCAGGATTAAATATTAAAAAAATATATACTTAAATCTTTTTTCACAATTTTTTTAAAATTTGAAACTAGCAGGACGTCAGTGGCGTGTAGAATGGAGGGGGGCGACATATAAGATCCAAACTAGGTGAGGGGGGGGGGCAACCAATCCTTTTCAAACTATCTCGCTTGCTGTTGGCACAACCCTTTGATGAGATCTGATTGGTTGGCTAGAGTGACGATATGCGCAGAAAGAAAGAAAGTGTGTTCGTTACTGTCATACGGGTTAAGTTTTTCAAGGATTGAACATCCGGTTTTTGTCAGAAATGCCAAGTCGTAAACGGGGTTTGTGCGACCACGGCTTAGGTGTTTAAGAACTATACATCCAATTTAAGAGTGCCGAGTCATAAACAGAGATCGGCACGACGCCATTTCTCATAATATTTCTAAGTACTAGGACTTATACTTGAGTCTTTGGAACATACAATCAAGGAGTTGGCCCGGGGCATCCCCAGGGCATCACCAGACCTTTTCACGCCACTGCCTGTGAAAATTGAGAAAACCACGAATCGCAACTCCTAGAAAGAAATTGATCAGAAATTGACCAGAAAAACTCTTTTCACCGAAAATGCTAAGCATTTATCCACGACATAGAACATAATTGTGAATATAATTGTGGGTGATAGTAAAATGAAAACAAACATCGAATAAGAAAACAATAAAAACGAATAGTTAATTAATGAGATGTCCTTTTGCAACGCAATGTGCAAACTAGTTAACTGTCAGCCGTCGTTCGAATAGACATGACTAAGTACATTAGGAATCTGTTTTTCTTCTAATCAAAACAGTTTAATATTCTATAGTCTGGTATGTTTCAAATTGAGATAGCATTGTCGTTAGGCTGTTATGCTTACGTATGCTTCCTCTCTTAGGGGAGTTCTAATGTCTCACGAGTCACAATCACTTAAAATAAATGAACGCTCAAACATACCTTGAAGGGGCGCGTTTCACCATGCATCTCTTCATGTGATGTTGCTCAACAGAGGAAACAACACATTCGTTTATACCTCGAAAATAAGGACCAAGACGAGACAAACGGTTGAAGACAAGGAGAGGTTTATTCGCTTTGTTGTTTTTTCAAATCACTGACCAGTGTAGCGGTGGGGAATACAGGTCGATAATTACTGCTTAATCACATTTTATTCAGACATCTCTAAAATCACAAGTTCACACGTGTGTGTTTCCAAACGAACTGACGACGATTTCTCTCCTTCACCCTCTCTCTCTTTCTCTCTCTCTCATTGAGCCATGTGACGTCACATCCGTTTCTAGCATAAAGTAAGTTGAGCTGATATCTGAGTACATTAAGCTGACCTCCGACTGAACTCCATTTCCTGTTATTCGCAACTAACAAAATTATACTCGCTCAATATTTAACTTTGAAATAGCATTTTCGTTGGTCTATCGTACTTAAATTTAACATAACATTTACATTGTTTTGTGGTGCTTAGGTTTGAAATAATATTTTCATTAGTCTGTCATGCTTAAGTTTGAAATAATATTTTCATTAGTCTGTCATGCTTAAGTCTGAAATAACATTTTTTGTTGTTTCTAATGTTTTAGTTTAACACACCATTTTAGTCTCTCATGTTTAGAATATACTTTTCTTGAATCAAAAATAGAATTCTTAATTGTAATAGCATTTTCGTTGCTTTATGATGCTTACATTTGTCATAGCTTTTTCTTTGGTCTATCATGCTCAAGTTTGAAATGCCATTTTGTTGGTCTGTCATGCTCAAGTTTGAAATACCATTTTGTTGGTCTGTCATGCTCAAGTTTGAAATGCCATTTTGTTGGTCTGTCATGCTCAAGTTTGAAATACCATTTTGTTGGTCTGTCATGCTCAAATTTGAAATACCATTTTGTTGGTCTGTCATGCTCAAGTTTGAACTACCATTTTGTTGGTCTGTCATGCTCAAGTTTGAAATGCCATTTTGTTGGTCTGTCATGCTCAAGTTTGAACTACCATTTTGTTGGTCTGTCATGCTCAAGTTTGAAATGCCATTTTGTTGGTCTGTCATGCTCAAGTTTGAAATACCATTTTGTTGGTCTGTCATGCTCAAGTTTGAAATGCCATTTTGTTGGTCTGTCATGCTAGAGTTTGAAATACCATTTTGTTGGTCTGTCATGCTCAAATTTGAAATACCATTTTGTTGGTCTGTCATGCTCAAGTTTGAACTACCATTTTGTTGGTCTGTCATGCTCAAGTTTGAAATTCCATTTTGTTGGTCTGTCATGCTCAAGTTTGAACTACCATTTTGTTGGTCTGTCATGCTCAAGTTTGAAATGCCATTTTGTTGGTCTGTCATGCTCAAGTTTGAAATACCATTTTGTTGGTCTGTCATGCTCAAGTTTGAAATGCCATTTTGTTGGTCTGTCATGCTCAAGTTTGAAATACCATTTTGTTGGTCTGTCATGCTCAAGTTTGAAATGCCATTTTGTTGGTCTGTCATGCTCAAATTTGAAATGCCATTTTGTTGGTCTGTCATGCTCAAGTTTGAAATTCCATTTTGTTGGTCTGTCATGCTCAAGTTTGAAATACCATTTTGTTGGTCTGTCATGCTCAAGTTTGAAATACCATTTTGTTGGTCTATCACACCTAAGTTTGAAATGGAATTTTGAAAATTTTAGTTTGCAATAACATTTTTGTTTGTCTGTCGCGCTTGACTTTGACATGTCTTCATTGGTTTGTCATTATTAAGTTTGAAATAGAATTATCGTTGGTCTGTAATGCTTATAGTTGCTGTAGAAGTTTATTTGGTTTGTCATACTAAAATTAAAAATAGCATTTTTGTTGGTCTGTCACGCATAAGTTTTAAATAGCATTTTCATTAGTCTGTCACGCCTTAGTTTGAAATAGAATTATTGTTGGTTTGTAACGCTTAATTTTGAATAGTATTTTCATCGATAATAACATTTTCGTTGTTTTGTCTGGTTTAAGTTTGAAATATCTTAGTCTGTCACGCTTAAATTTGACATAAGATTTTCGTTGGTCTGTCATGTTCAGTTTGACATAGGATTTTCGTTGGTCTGTCACGCTTAAGTTTAACATAAGATGTTCGTTGGTCTGTCAGACTTTTGTTTGAAACAGAATTTTCGGTGGTCTGTAACGCTCAAGTTTGCAAGTTTACTTAGGAGAGTAGAAAGTTGACCTTTGGTTCATTTTCGGGAGCCTCGTAACTGTCACTTCCATTATTTTGTCCTTTAGTCCTAACATTCCATGAACGATGTTTCTGAAAAAGGGGGAATAATTGCTGTTTTATGGATGAGGATATATCCATCGTTGGCTAGTTTTTGTACCTTGAAGTAGTATTTTTTAGCTCCTTACATCAAGTGGCTTCATGTCTTGTCTGAAGCGATTTCCATTAAAAAATTGTTTCATTAGTCTGTCATGCTTAAGTTTAAAATGGCAATTTCGTGAGTCTGTCATGCCGAAATTAAAAATAGCATTTTCATCACTACACACGTATATTGAATGGAATCACCATAAGAATTTGCGTCCTTATTTGCGTGTATTGACACCTTCTTTTGAAATGAAACGACTGTGAGAAAAGTGTCTTTCAAAATTAAATTTGTTTTCCCGCCAGTCTTTGAGAGCGCCATTCTCTTTTTTCGTTTTGGTGTCTTCGTTCGATGATGGTTCAAACGCAACTTGTTATTTTGATTGTCTCAGATCAAAGCCGTCAGTTCGAGACTTAATTATGCTAACCATTTTAGCAAAGATGGCATCGCCAGATTAGCAGACAAATTCTGCTTCTTTAATTCTTCGGATATCAGCTAAATTGGATTTAATGTTTCTTCTCGAAAGAAATTACCATAATCAGAATTCTGCAATTCCAAGCTCTGGTGATCTATCGGTTGATTAGACGAAACAATATTGGGAGGCGAAAACAAAACAACGAAAAATTACCATTTACCCCCCCCCCCCACCCCCCCACCCCCCACCCCTCTTCTCCTGTCTTTCCCAAAGCAACTGTTGATTAGGCCAAGTTTTATTTATTTGAAACAACAACATTTTCGTCCTGATTGAGCATCGTCTTTTCTTTTGTCGTCTTTTCCTCGTTTTTTGGTTGATGATGCTTTATTTTTCTTACTAACTGGACGAATTTGTTTTAAAACAATCGTGGAAGATTACTAAATACTCACATAAAAAATACATTTGGACCTGGTGAGAAACTAAATGATGATGATGATGATGATGATGATGATGATGATGATGATGATGATGATGATGATGATGATGATGATGATGATCATCATCATCATCATCATCATCATCATCATCATCATCATCATCATCATCATCATCGTCGTCGTCATCGTCATCACAACCACTACCATCATCATCATCATCATCATCATCATCATCATCATCAGCATCAGCATCAGCAGCAGCAGCAGCAGCAGCAGCACTACAATTTACATCATCATCACTATCGCCATCACTACAATAATCATCATCATTAGCAGCAGCATAATCAGCAGCAGCAGAAGCAGCAGCAACAGCAACAGCAGCAGCACTACAATTTACATCACCATCACTATCACCACCGCTACAATCATCATCATCATCATCATCATAACCATCACACAACTTTTATTCTGTTTTTCGAAAATATATATTTATGAAGAATATTCTTGCAAATTTGTTTACTTTGCTTTCTGTGTTCCATACATTTTTATTCTAAGTCGTCGCCGATCTTCTGAAACAGATTGAAAATCCTGATTTTGGATCAAACAAACACAACGTGGCAAAGGCAGAACCAGTCAACTAAGACTCTTTAACCATCTTTTTGTCTTCACCAGGAGAAGGAAACCCCATCTTTTCAATTCTGACGCCCCGGTAACCAGGCCAAACTTACAGGCAGCACATCAACAACAACAGGGAGTGAGAACAAATAACCTCCCAGTGCAGTCAACCAGGTCCTGTCCATTGGTTATCGAGGCTGGTAATAGTGACCTCGGCAAAGAGGAGCGTTTGTCATTAGTGGTACCTGTGGACGCCACATATGCATACGAAGAGGAAGGAGGAAAGCTAAGAAACTAAATCATCATCATCATCATCATCATCATCATCATCATCATCATCATCGCACCCCCTAAAGTCATGCCCACCGTGGTAAGGTTGGTGGAAACGTGGTAGTATCAGAGCTGCAGGGCTCTGGTGTGAAGTCCAAGGGAAGTCGACATCAGAATCCGTTGTCTTCTGGTAGTCCCTGCCTGTAGATGTGGCAGCTAAAACAGGTTAGACGCGGAACCACAAATAAATGGCGTGAAAGTAGCAACGTTGCTTCTGCGCTATTTTTTTGTACATTATTGACTAAACCTTTCCTGACTTCGCATGCAATTAATACGCCTTGCTGTTCTCGGTGTCAGGGTAAACACATTCAATCCTGCTTAAGCTAACGAGATCAGATAATCCTGAGGCACAATCTTCGTGAGCTCTATGCACAAGTCCGACAAGCTAACAAACAAACAGTCATCATCATCATCATCATCATCATCATCATCATCTTCATCTTTGTTCTTGCAGCTGGCATATGTTGGATGGCTTTTAGAAATTAGGTTCCAAACTAACCGCTTTTGGGCCCAGTCTTTATTTGTCCCTCTTTCTTTTATACATCTTTACAACATTCTGCCATATTTTCCTTGGTATTCCCCTGAAAACTGACCCTGCTACCTCAACTGTTCTACATCTATTAACCCAAGGACTCGCATCCATTCTTTTGTCATCATATTCGGTTTAACGTCTTTTTTACATGTTGGCATGTGTTGGACGACTTTTAGAAATTAAATTCCAAACTCACCTATTTCTGACCAGGTCTTTATCCTTCTTTTGTTCAAATCCATCATTATCACTTTCTGTCATATTTTTCTTGGCTTTCCTCGGATAACTAACCCTGCTACCTCAACTTTTCTACATCTTCTAACACAAGAACTCTCATTGATTATTTCAATGTGACCAAATCTAGCAAAGTCTCCTGTTCTGCACAGATCTTCCTGTAGTACACAGATTTAATCTTCCTCTCAGGTCACCGTATCTAAGCCTGTCTTTAAGACTCATATTTCACATCAATCGTATCATTCTCATGTCCTTTCTCTCCATAAAACGCATGTTGTCAACCCTCACTGGCCAAGTTTCGCTTTCATACATCATAACACAAAGTACACATGCTTGATAGACACTTCCCTTGATCCACAGTGTAAACGCTCTGCTAGTTAGTAATGACAGAGGTTCCTTGATCTTACTCCATCTACTCCTAACTCTTGCAATCACACTAACACCTGCTCCATCCTGTGCTCCAATGGTATCACCAAGCTAACAAAACTTCTGAACATCCTCAATAGCTTCACAATCTAGATATACTTTCTCGACATATAAGTTCTCATCCATCCCCATTGTGTTACACTTCTTATATCAGTTACTAACTCTTTCTATCGCTTTGAGCTGTTAAAATCCAAATCAATCGAATTATAGATCTAGGACCAGTGGATTTCTTATTTCGCCTGAGAAACTTTGAGTTGAAAAAGTGATTTTATATGACTTCGGTATTAAAATAATTATATAATAATTATAATTACCACATTGTTTTAAATTATTTAAAAGATAATAAATATTGAAGTATCGATAATTCTGATTGTTAAATATTAAGCGAATATACCCACTAGTATATAATTTGGTTAGTTGAAAATAACAGGAAATAGAAGTTCAGTCGGGGTAAATTTAGTGAACTCGAAGTTTAGTTCGACCTACTGTGTGAATTGATAGAAACGGATGCGACGTCACATGGCTATAGGAGAGAGTGAGTGAAAGAAGTCTTCAGTTCTATTGAAAGCTTAGGAGTGCGAGCATCTTATTTGAAATTGTCCTAATGAGATATGTTTGAACAGTAAGTGTCGACCCTTCTCTCTCCTTCATCCCTCTGGTCAGTGATTTGAAACAAGAACAAGGCGAATTAACCTCTTCTGTCTTCAACAGTTTTGCCATGACTTGGTTCTTTTTGCAAGTAGAAATAATACACTGCCGGCCCCCTCCCCCGCATTGGCTTCAGTGGTCAGTAATTTGGAACAAGAATAAGGCTAATAAACCTCTTCTGTCGTCAACAGTTTTGCCTTGACTTGGTTCTTTTTGCAAGTAGAAATAATACACTGCCGGCCCCTCTCCCACATTGGCTTCAGTGGTCAGTAATTTGGAACAAGAATAAGGCTAATAAACTTCTTCTGTCTTCAACAGTTTTGCCTTGACTTCGTTCTTTTTGCAAGTAGAAATAATACACTGCCGGCTCCCTCTCCCACATTGGCTTCAGTGGTCAGTAATTTGGAACAAGAATAAGGCTAATAAACCTCTTCTGTCGTCAACAGTTTTGTTTTGACTTGTCCCTTTTTTCTCAAGGTATAACAACGATATAATTGCAGGCGTCGTTTCCTCAGTCTAGCAAGATCACAGAGACACGTACAGGAGCAAACAGCACACGGGCAGATTATGAAATTCCATGTATGACACAAGGTTTAAACGTAAACCTAACCCTAACCCTAACTCTAAACCCGATAAATGTATCTATCTAAATTAATAAATTAGCGCAATTTAATATTATGTATTAATCCAATTTTTTTTTTCAAATTCAAAGCATAATTAATTAAAATTTTAATCAAGACTTCATTAATATTTTTCGGTATGAGATGCCGCAGAGGAAGTTTGGGAAGCGCCATAGACAAAAGAATGTGTTTTCAAGGCAACGAAGATGAGTTTCGGAATTCTCCTGGAATTCTGCCTCGAGCTCAGTTCGCAGATAGAAGATTCCCAGTCCACAGATCACATTCAGGAAATGAGAGTCTCGAAAATTCCATTTGATGGAGTTGATGAAGGTGGCGTCCTTGACAACTTAAACCTTCCTTTTCTGGTGTGAAATTAACACCGGAGAAACCACCTGCATTAGCCAGGCTCTATTGTGTCGGATGAGGCGGGATGAATTGAAGATGGCCTTTAGGAGGAATTTACGTCCAGAAAGTGCACAAATATTAACGAGGAAAAGTGACGCGAATTAGTTAGATTTAAATCATCCCTCTCTTTCCCTCTCCCTCTCTCTCTCTCCCCCTCTCTCTCTCTCTATCTCTCTCTCTCTCTCTCTCTCTCTCTCTATATATATATATATATATATATATATATATATTCATATATATATATATATATATATATAAATGAACAATAGAATACTAGATTCCAAATACCATTTCTTTATTCACCTTTCAAGAAATCTATACACTTGACAGTCCGTTTCGTCTACACGTGAACAATCAAATATAGAGATATATATCCTGGATTTTTCATACGTGCGACTCTTCAGATGTCCAAGCATCGTGTCCCGAAACATTATGAAAAAAAACAAATGATAAAAACAAACAACACTTTTATTTCTATAGGATTCATGAATTATTTTAGTTGATAATAATGACAAAATACACAAACTACAGGAGCTTTTAGAAAAAAAACTCTGTTCTTAAATTTACCGTAGAACGAAATGTAAATAATAAAATCCCATTCGTTGATGTTCTTATTGCCACCTCTAATAATACGTTTAACACTTCTACGTATAAGAAAACAACAATAAACTTAAATTATAGTCTCTTAAATTATAAAAGTTTCATCGCTACAAAAAAAATATTCCTAAACACCTAATAAACCGTGCAAAACTAATCTCCTCCACCAAAAACAAACACAATTCATTGAATTGATAAATATAAAGCAAGACATTACTAATAACGAATTCCTTAATTATATCGTTAATGAACAAATAAAATTAATGATTTAAAACTGAAAAATATTACTACAAATAATAACAATATCCAACACAATAACTCAAACTATATTAACATATACTATTGTAATCAAATCCAACCAAACATTAAATTAGAAGAAAAAGCTATGAAAAATATTGTACACCGATGCATATCCCCAATTGACAACAATAATAAAATTAGACTCATTATTTACTATAAGAAATATACGACCAAACATTTGTAGTAAAAACAACTCCTCCCCAACCGATAAAACATTAAAAAGAACCAATATTATTTATAAGTTCAAATGCGCTTTGAGAGAATGCAACTCTCATAATAATATTAAATCCATTTTTACAAGCCTAAGAGGCAACCATACAAAATCTGAAAAACAAACAGTTCAAAAAGTGTAAAAACTGAAAGCCTATGAAAATCGATAAAAGATTAAATTTTCTTGCGTTTGGGAAAAGTTATTTGTTGTAAATTTGTTTATATCACCCTTTTTTCTTGTTAACTATACTGCACAATCACCAAAAAATGGTGATGTAAATAGTTGATTGTTTGAATGTCAATAAATGTTATTATATAAAGATGATTAATTAATTTGCTAAAAAATATGTAACATTTCTATCCGTCAATTTGTGACAGAGTCTATATATAGAAAATTGCCTGTCTTTCTTTCCGCTTTTCATGATGTCACCATCCTAACCTCCTAACCCTAACGCTACGCAGATCTAAAACAAATACTAGCATAATGTTATGCTGCAGTACAAAGCTGTTTTCAATGTTTGATGGAGGAATCCTTTCAACTTCACCAGATTGTCCGTAATCTTCTCATCGACAGAAAATAGCTGTTTACCGCTCGTTGACACGTTTTAAGTAGACAGCTAAATGGATAGTGATGTCTATCAACAGTTGTGATAGTGTCCCATGTTAAATTCCTGTTATTTCCATGATGTACTGTTATGTGGTACTAATTTATAACGCTTTATAGTACGCAAGTATTTTAATGGAATGTGCTCTGATGAACTCTTATCACTGGTGCCCCTTAACGGAAATACCCTCATCTCACCCGACAATTAGCAAAATCCCACCCCTTCACCGTAGAGGGCACAAGATGCCGGAAATCTTCCTACTTTAATAGTTTTTCCCTCGAACTGCTAGATTTTGGAATTATCTCTCTGTTTCCTGCTTCCCTTACTGTAATAACATGCAGAAATTTAAATATAAGGTGAACAGACATCTTGCTGCACCACTCCCCATTTAGGATGCTCCTGTATGTATGGCCCATAATTCGCATTAGCCCCTTACATCTTAGTGGCAATGTGCTTTGTTTGGGGTGAATAAGAGTTAAAAAAAAATTTAATGGGAGAATCCTTTCGACCCCACCAGATCGCACGGAATCTTCTCAGTAACAGAAATAGTTTTTCACTCGTTGATATGTTGTAAGTAGAGAGCTCAACGGATAGTGACGTCTCTGAGTAATGGTGGCAGCATTCCATGTTCGAGTTCTGTAATTTTCATAACGGTAGATGAAGGTTACTTTCGACCTCATCTGGTTGCCTTTAAGGTCCGTGTTGAAAAAAACAGCTGCTATATATAGAGTGATCAAAACACCAATTAGTTATATCCTGTCAACTAATGTCGTTGATATATTGTAAGTAGTTGGATCAATGAGTAGAAACGTTTAAGAAAACTGCTGATGTAACATCGACTTGAGCAAAGGTCACAACCAACGCCAGTCCGGTTATGACCAATGATAATGATAGTTCAATGTATGTACAGTATTAATGATACTTCAGTGTTATGTACAGAGTTAATGATACTTCAGTGTTATGTACAGTGTTAATGATACTTCAATGTTATGCACAGCGTTAATGATACTAAAATGTTATGTACAGTGTTAATAATATTCAATGTTATGTACAGTATTAATGATACTTAACTGTTATGTACAGTGTTAATGATTCTTAGATGTAATGTACAATGTTAATGATACTTAACTGTTATGTATAATGTTAATGATACTTAACTGTTATGTATAGTGTTAATGATACTTAACTGTTATGTACTGTGTTAATGATTCTAAAATGTAATGTACAGTGTTAATGATACTTAACTGTTATGTACAGTGTTAATGATACTTAAATGTTATGTATAGTGTTAATGATACTTCCATGTCATGCACAGTTTTAATGATACTTAAATGGTATGTACAGTGTTAATGACACTTAAATGCTATGTACAGTGTTAATGATTCTTAAATGTAATGTACAGTGTTAATGATACTTAAATGTAATGTACAATGTTAATGATACTTAAATGTTATGTACAGTGTTAATGATACTTAAATGTTATGTACAGTGTTAATGATACTTCAATGTTATGTAGAATGTTAATGATACTTAAATGTTACGTACAGTGTTAATAATACTTCAATGTTATGTACAGTGTAAATGATACTTCAATGTATTGTACACTATTAATGATACTTAAATGTTATGTACAGTGTCAATGATACTTTTAATGCTATGTACAGTGTTAATGATACTTCAATGTTATGTACATTGTTAATGATACTTGAATGTTATTTACAGTGTTAATGATACTTAAATGTTATGTACAGTGTTAATGATAATTAAATGTTATGTACAGTGTTACTGATACTTCAGTCGTATTTACAGTGTTAGTGATACTTCAGTCTTATGTACAGTGTTAATGATACTTCAATGTTATGTACAGTGTTAATGATACTTCAATATTATGTACAGTGTTTTGTATACTTCAATGTCATGTAAAGTGTTAATGATACTTCAATGTATTGTACAGTGTTAATGATACTTCAGTGTTATGTACAGTGTTAATGATACTTCAATGTTATGTACATTGTTAATGATACTTGAATGTTATTTACAGTGTTAATGATACTTCAATGTTATGTACAGTGTTAATGATACTTCAATGTTATGTACAGTGTTAATCCTACTTCAATGTTATGTACAGTGTTAATGATACTTCAATGTTATGCCCAGTGTTAATGATACTTCAATGTTATGTACAGTGTTAATGATACTTCAATGTTATGTACAGTGTTGATAATACTTCAATGTTATTCCCAGTGTTAATGATACTTCAATGTTATGTACAGTGTTAATGATACTTCAATGTTATGTACAGTGTTAATCCTACTTCAATGTTATGTAAAGTGTTAATGATACTTCAATGTTATGTACAGTGTTAATGATACTTCAATGTTATGTACAGTGTTAATGATACTTCAATGTTATGTACAGTGTTAATGATACTTCAATGTTATGTACAGTGTTAATCCTACTTCAATGTTATTCCCAGTGTTAATGATACTTCCATGTTATGTACAGTGTTAATGATACTTCAATGTTATGTACAGTGTTAATGATACTTCAATGTTATGTACAGTGTTAATCCTACTTCCATGTTATGCACAGTGTTAATGATACTTCAATGTTATGTACAGTGTTAATGATACTTCAATGTTATGTACAGTGTTAATCCTACTTCAATGTTATGTACAGTGTTAATGATACTTCAATGTTATGTACAGTGTTAATGATACTTCAATGTTATGTACAGTGTTAATGATACTTCAATGTTATGTACAGTGTTAATGATACTTCAATGTTATGCACAGTGTTAATAATACTTGAATGTTTTTTACAGTGTTACACCATACTTCAATGTTATGTACAGTGTTAATGATACTTCAATGTTATGTAAAGTGTTAATGATACTTCAATGTTATGTACAGTGTTAATCCTACATTAATGTTATGTACAGTGTTAATGATACTTCAATGTTATGTACAGTGTTAATAATACTTCAATGTTATGTACAGTGTTAATGATACTTCAATGTTATGTACAGTGTTAATGATACTTCAATGTTATGTACAGTGTTAATGATATTTCAATGTTATGTACAGTGTTAATCCTACTTTAATGTTATGTCAAGTGTTAATGATACTTCAATGTTATGTACAGTGTTAATGATACTTCAATGTTATGTACAGTGTTAATGATACTTCAATGTTATGCCCAGTGTTAATGATACTTCAATGTTATGTACAGTGTTAATGATACTTCAATGTTATGTACAGTGTTAATCCTACTTTAATGTTATGTCAAGTGTTAATGATACTTCAATGTTATGTACAGTGTTAATGATACTTCAATGTTATGTACAGTGTTAATGATACTTCAATGTTATGTACAGTGTTAATGATACTTCAATGTTATGTACAGTGTTAATGATACTTCAATGTTATGCCCAGTGTTAATGATACTTCAATGTTATGTACAGTGTTAATGATACTTCAATGTTATGCCCAGTGTTAATGATACTTCAATGTTATGTACAGTGTTAATGATACTTCAATGTTATGTACAGTGTTAATGATACTTCAATGTTATGCCCAGTGTTAATGATACTTGAATGTTATGTACATTGTTAATGATACTTGAATGTTATTTACAGTGTTAATGATACTTAAATGTTATGTACAGTGTTAATGATAATTAAATGTTATGTACAGTTTTACTGATACTTCAGTCGTATTTACAGTGTTAGTGATACTTCAGTCTTATGTACAGTGTTAATGATACTTCAATGTTATGTACAGTGTTAATGATACTTCAATATTATGTACAGTGTTTTGTATACTTCAATGTCATGTAAAGTGTTAATGATACTTCAATGTATTGTACAGTGTTAATGATACTTCAGTGTTATGTACAGTGTTAATGATACTTCAATGTTATGTACATTGTTAATGATACTTGAATGTTATTTACAGTGTTAATGATACTTCAATGTTATGTACAGTGTTAATGATACTTCAATGTTATGTACAGTGTTAATCCTACTTCAATGTTATGTACAGTGTTAATGATACTTCAATGTTATGCCCAGTGTTAATGATACTTCAATGTTATGTACAGTGTTAATGATACTTCAATGTTAGGTAGTGTTAATTATACTTCAATGTTATGTACAGTGTTAATGATACTTCAATGTTATGTACAGTGTTAATCCTACTTCAATGTTATGTACAGTGTTAATGATACTTGAATGTTATGCCCAGTGTTAATGATACTTCAATGTTATGTACAGTGTTAATGATACTTAAATGTTATGCCCAGTGTTAATGATACTTCAATGTTATGTACAGTGTTAATGATACTTCAATGTTATGCCCAGTGTTAATGATACTTCAATGTTATGTACAGTGTTAATGATATTTCAATGTTATGTACAGTGTTAATGATACTTCAATGTTATGTACAGTGTTAATGATACTTCAATGTTATGTACAGTGTTAATCCTACTTCAATGTTATGCACAGTGTTAATGATACTTCAATGTTATGTACAGTGTTAATGATACTTCAATGTTATGTACAGTGTTAATCCTACTTCAATGTTATGTACAGTGTTAATGATACTTCAATGTTATGTACAGTGTTAATGATACTTCAATGTTATGTACAGTGTTAATGATACTTCAATGTAATGTACAGTGTTAATGATACTTCAATGTTATGCACAGTGTTAATAATACTTGAATGTTTTTTACAGTGTTAAACCATACTTCAATGTTATGTACAGTGTTAATGATACTTCAATGTTATGTAAAGTGTTAATGATACTTCAATGTTATGTACAGTGTTAATCCTACATTAATGTTATGTACAGTGTTAATGATACTTCAATGTTATGTACAGTGTTAATAATACTTCAATGTTATGTACAGTGTTAATGATACTTCAATGTTATGTACAGTGTTAATGATACTTCAATGTTATGTACAGTGTTAATGATATTTCAATGTTATGTACAGTGTTAATCCTACTTTAATGTTATGTCAAGTGTTAATGATACTTCAATGTTATGTACAGTGTTAATGATACTTCAATGTTATGTACAGTGTTAATGATACTTCAATGTTATGCCCAGTGTTAATGATACTTCAATGTTATGTACAGTGTTAATGATACTTCAATGTTATGTACAGTGTTAATCCTACTTTAATGTTATGTCAAGTGTTAATGATACTTCAATGTTATGTACAGTGTTAATGATACTTCAATGTTATGTACAGTGTTAATGATACTTCAATGTTATGTACAGTGTTAATGATACTTCAATGTTATGTACAGTGTTAATGATACTTCAATGTTATGCCCAGTGTTAATGATACTTCAATGTTATGTACAGTGTTAATGATACTTCAATGTTATGCCCAGTGTTAATGATACTTCAATGTTATGTACAGTGTTAATGATACTTCAATGTTATGTACAGTGTTAATGATACTTCAATGTTATGCCCAGTGTTAATGATACTTGAATGTTATGTACATTGTTAATGATACTTGAATGTTATTTACAGTGTTAATGATACTTAAATGTTATGTACAGTGTTAATGATAATTAAATGTTATGTACAGTGTTACTGATACTTCAGTCGTATTTACAGTGTTAGTGATACTTCAGTCTTATGTACAGTGTTAATGATACTTCAATGTTATGTACAGTGTTAATGATACTTCAATATTATGTACAGTGTTTTGTATACTTCAATGTCATGTAAAGTGTTAATGATACTTCAATGTATTGTACAGTGTTAATGATACTTCAGTGTTATGTACAGTGTTAATGATACTTCAATGTTATGTACATTGTTAATGATACTTGAATGTTATTTACAGTGTTAATGATACTTCAATGTTATGTACAGTGTTAATGATACTTCAATGTTATGTACAGTGTTAATCCTACTTCAATGTTATGTACAGTGTTAATGATACTTCAATGTTATGCCCAGTGTTAATGATACTTCAATGTTATGTACAGTGTTAATGATACTTCAATGTTATGTACAGTGTTAATGATACTTCAATGTTATGTACAGTGTTAATGATACTTCAATGTTATGTACAGTGTTAATGATACTTCAATGTTATGCACAGTGTTAATAATACTTGAATGTTATTTACAGTGTTAATGATACTTCAATGTTATGTACAGTGTTAATGATACTTCAATGTTATGTACAGTGTTTATCCTACTTCAATGTTATGTACAGTGTTAATGATACTTCAATGTTATGCCCAGTGTTAATGATACTTCAATATTATGTACAGTGTTAATGATACTTCAATGTTATGCCCAGTGTTAATGATACTTCAATGTTATGTACAGTGTTAATGATATTTCAATGTTATGTACACTGTTAATGATACTTCAATGTTATGTACAGTGTTAATGATACCTCAATGTTATGCACAGTGTTAATGATATTTCAATGTTATGTACAGTGTTTATAATACTTCAATATTATGTACAGTGTTAATGATACTTCTATATTATGTACAGTGTTAATAATACTTTGATGATATGTACAGTGTTAATGATTCTTCAATCTTATTCCTAGTTCTAATGATACTTTAATGTTATGTACAGTGTTAATGATACTTCGATCTGATGCCCAGTGTTGATGATACTTTAATATTGTGTACAGTGTTAATGATACTTCCATGTTATGTACAGTGTTGATAATATTTCAATATTATGTACAGTGTGAATGATACTTTTATTTTATGTACAGTGTTAATGATACTTCAATGTTATGTAGTGTTAATTATACTTCAATGTTATGTACGGTGTTGATAATACATCAATGTTATGGACAGTGTTGTCAATCTAGCGGTTTTCTCGTTATATTTAGAGATTTTGTTTGGAATCTAGCTAATAAAATATAGATCTAGCGGCCAGCGTTTTTATTTTGTTGAATCTGCAGAATTCGTTTTCCACCCATAAAACCTCAATTTCAGATTTCAGTTAACTTACATCCGTATTCCTTTCCTAGTTAATCATCACAAAACACTTATTCTTAAGCTACCCTCCAGGCATGATACCTAGTATTCTGAATGATCCAAATAATATAAATTATCAATCCTCATCTCAAAAGTTCTGAAAGAAAACAAAGCGTGACTGACGTATACACGGACAGAACCTCTAATAGCGATGCCTGGGTGCATCTAAAAAATCGCTTCCATACTCAAAACGGAATTTAAAACGTGATTAAGCACGTATTCTTTCATTTAAACATTGCCGAGTTCGACAAGACACACCCGAAGAAGGTCAAGGGTTACATCAACCGAAACGTTGAGAGAATAATATCCAATATGATAACAGTGGTCCAAATAATACAAATAATACAAATAAATTAATTTGATTAATTTTTTTTTATATAATAATCAATTACAGGTGACACCATTAACATTCGTTTGTCCCCAAAACGAAAAAACTGCATTTTTGCAAATATTTTAAAGTACATTCATATTTTACTGTCCAAAAGTTATAATCTTTAAATAATTGAAGTTGTTTTTCTTCCAAATATTTTCTTTGTTTTATCCCAAAATTTTTTCCAACACAACAGCTTTAGAATTAATTATCGCACATGATTATAATAAATATTTAGCTATTCATTATTTCTGATTATTTGTATATCACAGTTATAGGTACAATTTTTTCTTGATTACATTTTCTTATATTGTGGTCTATAAGCAATTACATGGGTGGGCCTTTTCGCTCTCATTTATAGTGTTTTATTATTATAGTTGGTTAAAAAAGTTTGGGAAAGAAAAGAAAGTAAGAACTCCCTGGCATCGCCAGGTAAGTATAACGAGTAGTAAATGAAAAATTATAATGTGGTATAAGTCACGTAGAGGCGAGAAAAACACACATACAACGATGCACTAGAACTAGTAATCTGATTTTATTAATACAGAAAATTGTTTATTACTTTTGTACCAATCCGCCAAAAGTTACGATCAATGCTCATTTATATTAATCAATTATTGGTGACACAAAGAAATTTATTTTGCCTTCGAAATGAAAATAAAATGCACTTTTTTGCAAATACTTAAAATTTCATTCATTTCTTTCTTCCCCAAATCAACTAAAACTTATAATTAAATGTTTCTTTATATTATTCGAGTTTTATTTTTGTCGTGTTTCAAAGATTTGTCTTTCTTTTTCACTGATGATGTTTTTCCAAGATGAACAACTGAGTTTATTGGTCTACTTCTTCTAATTAAAGAATCTTCTTTCGTTATTTAATGTTCGTTTTTATTAATGGACTGACAAAGTGTTCAAACGATATGAAAAATAAGACGCCTTCTGAGCATCTGCGAAACCTTCGGCGTCCAAAAGATGCGACTCCGCTTTGAGAAAACTGAAATCCAGTTTGTAATTCATGCTATTGATATTTCTGATCATGGTTGAATTTATCATGCTGGAAATAATTAAAAGTAATTTATATTGGGTTTATGTCTAATTAAGATTACAAATTAGATTGATATTTACTCAAAAATGTTGACAGGAACGGAAAATAAACGCATCTGGCCTTAATGGCAAATTACTTTCGAGGTCAAAGGTGAAATATTTCTAGTCATCAAGTTTTTCGATTTTTAAAACACTGTATAACGAGGGGATGACGTATATTTTTTAAAGAATTATACAATAGGTAGACCTACAACAGATTATCTGGACTGCTCTCACATGATTAAAAAAAAGAGAAAGATTTTATCAGCTTATCCGTTATGTGTCTCTGGCGTCTTCTTGTCTATGATGCGATACTCTGACACATTGACCATTTAACTTCAAATTGGATTTTCCACTTTCCCCTTATTCTAGCCTTATATGGAAATTCCGATTAGAAATTAGATTCATATTTACTCTATAATGTTGACAAAAACTGAAAATAAATGCATCTAGCTTGGATGGCAAATAAATTTCGAGGTCAAAGGTTGAATATCTCTAGTCATCAAATATTTCGACTCAATATCTAGTGAAAGAATAACGATGATTTTAGATTCATACATCTAAAAATGAGAGCTTGTAAAATATGTAGCACTACATGCACTGATTCTTCGGTCCTAACAGATTTTCCTGACTGCTCTCACTAGCGTTTCAGAAAAAAGAGAAGGATTTCATCAGCTTACCGCTACATGTCCTTGTTTACTTGCCTTGAACACACATTTAATGCATCTAGCTCTTATAGCAAATTCATTTTTAGGTCAATAGTTAAATATTTCACGTCATCAAATCTTTCGATTTAAATACATGTATGAAGCTAGAAATTTGACCTTGTAAAATTTGTATCCCTACAACAGATTATCAGGACTGCACCTACTCACAGTTCAGAGAAAGAGAAAGATTTTATCAGCTTACGACTACGTGTACCTATTTACTAGGCTTGAAAATTAGATTGATATTTACTCAAAAATGTTGAAAAGAACTAAAAGTGAACACATCTGGCTCTAATGGTCAATTAATTCGAGGTCAAAGTTGAAATATTTCCAGTCTGTAGATTTCAATAATGTACAGGGTAGCAATGCGATGATTTTAGATTCGTACAGCTAAAATCAGACCATGTAAAATATATAGCACTAGCCGCACTGTGAAGAGAAAGATTTTATCAGCTTATCCGCTATGTTTCTCTACTTACTTGCCTCCCCACGAGTGCAGAGTTAAACACACAGCCAGTTTCTAACGTGGAGAAAATTCAGTTCTTTAAAAAGGGGCACTCTGGATTGACACAAAAGTAAAAATTGCATCAGTCTAGAAGGATCTCTTTTTACTGACCAAGAACAGAACAGATGCTAATTTTGATCCCAGCCCATACATACCGCTAAAATCAGCCATTGTAAAATATGTAGCACGACATGCAAGGATCGTCCAATCCCAACAATTCATCTGGACTGTTCTATTGCACAGGTCAGAAAAAAAGAGAAAGATTTTATAAGATTATCAGCTACGCATCTCTGGTGTATTGATGTTTATGACACAACATCCTGACACGTAAACTTCATTGTGATCTTTTAACTTCTACTCTCGCCCAGTGGTTCTCAAACAGTGCACCTCAAAGATTTTTCATGAGCGCTCCATAGTATTCCCAGAAAATTTCTCACGTGTCGATATCTAAAATAGCGCTGGCCAATTTTCACCTCATATTTATGTGAACTGGAATTTTTAACCCTCGCAACAATTAAGTGTAAAAAGAGAGACACTCTTCAATGTATTGATGAAGAAATGCGAGTGTGTCGCTCAAACATAAGACATTGTGTTAATTTTTTTTAAATAGAATCGCCTAATAAAGAATAAGGTGTGAAGAGAAAATAAAAACACCGAATAAAACATAATTAATAAAAAATATGTTTTTTGTTTAGTTTAATCGAAAGTGATCCAGAATAAAGAAATATTTAAGAAATAAGGGCGATGAAACAAACAAAAAAAGAACGAAGAGAGAGAAGAGAAGATAAGGGAGAATGTAGAATACTGCGGGTGTATAACATGTTCTGTTGTAATCCAGTTTCAGCTGTTGATAGAAAACTTCGGTGACGGTGGTTTGGTTTTAAAAGTTTCATTCAAAACAGAACAAAGACAGAAACCTGAAAACCATGTGTACGAGAGAGAGAGAGAGAGAGTGAGAGAGAAAGAGATAAAGAGAGATAGAAAGAGAGATAGTTTGAGGGAGAGATAACAATAACGCATAGACAGGCTGACTTTTTGCGACACTGCGCGCCATCGTCCCAGTCCAGAGCTGCAGCTGACAGGGACAACCACGTCTCTCGTCAGTTCGGGTCGGTTGTCGGCAGGCTAAGAGAAAGAACTGCTCTTCCTGGCGGAAGTCACGTGATTTCTCGACTTCTGCTTTTAAGCCATACCCCACCTTTTAGAGCGCCCTCTTTCCGGCACTCCCTATCTATCTAACAAAAGAGAAAAGAGAAAAAGAAGAAGAGAGACTAAAGAGAAGAAGAGACAGAAAGGAAAAAAGAGAGAAGAATGACAATAAGAGAGAATAAGGAAAATAAGAGAAAATTAAAATAAAAAAAGAAGGACGAATAATTATAAGAGAGATGAAAAAAGAAGAAAGAAAAAAAGATAGAAGGTAGACAGAAAAGAAGAAGTAGAATGTAGATAGGTTGAGTTGTATTTGTTCAGTGATACATATCAGCAATTCGTTTCCTCTCCTCTTCTTTCTCTTTTTTGTTGTCTTCTTCTTTTCAATAACAGCGGTCGAAAATGTTATTAATAAAGAATAGCATAAAATCATTTGGGGTTTAACAATCTATTTTGGGGTTTTGTTTTTCTCTGCAATATACAAACATAATAACCCACACATGGAAGAGGGAACAGCTATCCAAAAGCCTGCCTGCTTTCTCTGTTTCTCTCTTTCTCTATCTTCGTCTTTATCTTTCTGTCTTCCGCGGTGTTCAGCAAGAAGAGAAAGATTTGATCAGCTTATTCGCCACATACCACTTTAGATTTTCTGTCTATGATGCAACTTTCTGTACACGTAGCTCTAACTCTAACTTTTAACTTCTAATGGAAGTTTCCACTCTTTTCTCGCCGAAGGAGAGTCAGCATTTTCGATCATGTATGCTACAGATAGGTAAACCCATTGATTGGGAACAGTGATATAAGTCAAAAACTTCCGAAGTTTGCTAGATTTGAAGAAGGAATAGCAACAAGTGCAATCAGGCAAGAGATGAATTGTATGTCATTGAAGGGTAGCACGATGTGTAGTCAATATTGTACCTTATAAAAAAGTGTTCGTTAATCACACATATATGTGATACTGAGTGGAACAATTTTTTACCAAAGTCGCTTCAGACAAGGCATGAAGCCACTTGATGTAAAAGGGCTACAAAGAACGCAAAATGATTCTGTCGATTGACCTAAGTTTTGTAAAGACGAAGGTTATGAGTAGGAGGAAAACAGTCAGCAGGTAGAGAGTTCCACAATCCTTCAGTTCTTGGAAGCCAGCTACTGGAATGAGAAGCTGTATTATAACGAGATATCTTAACAGCGAATTGATGAAGACAACTAGACGAACGCGTTACACGAGCTGAAACAAAGGAAGCAGGGAATAAATCAGACAATTTTGAAGAACACATGTCATAATAATACTTATAGAAGAGACTGGGACTAGCGACATCACGTCTATGTGAGAAAGATAGAGAACAGAGAAGAAAACAGAGTGCATCCAACCAAATTACAGATACGCTTCTGAATCTTTTTAAAAACTCTCAAATTGATACAGAGATTCACCAGCCCAAATATGACAACATTACGCCATACAAGGAAAATGTTTTAAATGCAAATGTTTATTCGTCCATTGAATTTATCATAAGTAACTCTAATGAGCATACGATTAAGTTAAGCAACGTTGGGCCTTGTCAGTAGTAAAATGGGTGACTTTTGGGAATACCAGGTGCTGTTTTTACCCCGCCTAATAAACCGGTATTGTCCGGGCCTTTGGGTTTGGATTTATGCCGGTCTATTGGGGGTTGTCGGTCCTGTGCAGTTCTAGGAGGTGCATCCTCCCAGACTTTGCCTCCCCTCTTTGGGGAGGAGTAAGTTTATTGCTTACTGTCTGAGGCGCCTCGAGGAATGCCGAAGGGGCTGCCCAGGCAATTTTTAAACAGCCAGAGTGCTCAAATTCTCGAGCGCTGGTTCTTTCCCACTTTCCCGACCTTGTGTCACATCTTACCTTGTGGGAGGAAGATAAATAGAACCAGGTGCTATATGTTGAAGAGCTCTCTGCTTATCTTCACAATGTTTCCAGCCGTCTTGTTGCTGGAATCAAGCAGTGCTTATTCAGGGGAGGTATGGTAGGGATTACGCAACCCTTGCTTCACAATTGACTACTCTGTGCAGGCACCCTTACAGAGCGAACCCGCTGTCTCTTGAGACTTAATGAAAGCCTCAGTCTAAAGAGAACATGAAAGTTCGGAGAATTTTAAGGGAGGAGGTTTAATTAATTACATACGTTTCATTAAATGTCATCTAAATCAAGTATTAATTAACTATGAACCAAGAAAAAAGAGTACATCTTCTTTGTTGTTTTTAATTAACAAAACAATTTATAATTAAGCTTACAATATATCAAATCGCAGTCGACCTTTTGGATCTGTTTTTTCTGTTTCCCGTTTTCGTAAATCAGTAAATTCGCGAAATTAATAACTAACTTGTTCATTTCAGCCATTTTGTTTAAAGGTTAGGGAATTTAGAAATGATTGCAGTCAACCAAATTAATTCAATAAGTTTTGGAGTGATCACAAAAGCCTTTAAAATATTAGAAAATGTCATCTCATAAATGTTCCTGCCTTTCAGGTGATGCATTGATTGAGTTATCTCCCGTTGGAAGAAATTGCTTTCTATACCAGAGTTATGCCCCTTGGTAAAACAGTTTAGATCTCCCCCACTGGTAAAAAAAGTCTAGACGCCAAATATCGTTATGAATGTTGTGAGAATTCGCATACCAACACATGTTAAATAAATCAGACTTGCTCATTTGCTGGCTAGATGAACTACAGACAACATCGGCTTTGGGGTACTTCTCATAACAGAAAAAATGTCATAAGGAAATATAAGTTTTCACTTTATCGTTTTACATGAATAACTTGTGCATTCTTATTTCTATGGGAAGAATATATTCGGCATGTTTAATTATATGTCTAATTTGTCTTGTTTAACAGTCTTTATCGTTTGTTGTAGACAAACAATTAATACATGAAATGTCTTTGTCGCTCAAGTTATTTTAACATATATTTACTTTCTGATACATACGGTATTGCCAACATGGCAAATAATACCCTACTTGAGAGTTCATCATTCAAACTCCTTGGCCTAACCTTCACAGGTAACATGAATTAGAACAAATACATTGAATACATTGCCAAGGCTGCCGCAAAAAAGGTTGGCTCCCTCTACCGTGCTAGTAAACTCCTCACACCTGACATTATCTCTACAAAGCTACCATCCGCCCATACATGGAGTATTGTTGCCACATCTGGGCTGGTGCATCATCTACTACTCTCTCCCTCCTTGACAAGGTCCAAAAAAGAGTCGCCAACCTAATAGGTCCCTCACTGTAAACCAAGGTCCAGTTCCTGTCCCATTGCCGCAATGTAGCATCCTTGTGCTTGCTTTATAAATGGATTATGCTCCGATGAATTGGCTACTCTGGTGTCCCTTCGACGTAAATTCACTAGACCAACTCGACAATTAAATAAATCCCATCCATTCACTGTGGAGGTCCCCAGGTGCCGGAGAGCTTTCTACTCAAATAGCTTCTTTCCTCGTGCTGCTGGCCTCTAGAACTCCCTCCCTGCCACCTGTTTCCCCGACAGTACTAACATGCAGAAATTTAAAATTAATGTAAACAGACATCTCGCTGCGCAGATCTCAGTTTAGCTTGAACCCCCCCCCCCCCCCGCCCCAACCTTCTCCCCTTTTCTTTCTTCTCAGTAGCCCCTTACGTCTACAGTGATGGCCTGCCTTGTTTGGGGTGAACTATGTTATAAAAAAAATTAAAAAAACGTGATGGCTTAGTTCATTATGGTAATGAGGGGTGTTATCACTCTACCACAATAACTAGAATTACTTTCATAAGCGCTGCAAACTTATCTTCTCTCCGTATCTCAAATAGAAGATTTCTATTCAGTCTGTTGCTAAGGTTGCTGGGAAAATGGTAGGATCATTCTACAGCTCGAGAAAGTATCTAACTCCTGATGCAATCGTCTACCTATACAAGAGTCAGATAGGCCCTTAGATGGAGTACTACTGCCACATCTGGAGTGCACTCTTTCCTGCCCTGACAGAGTACAAAATCGACTTTGCCATCTAGTGGGGGGATGATCTCTTCTGGATTATGGTGAAAGATCCCGGAAATCTTGTAGGAACTCTCGTACTAATAGGAGAGTCGAAAGTGACTAACTTGAGTTTACTTTCGGCAGCCTTGTAACTCTCGCTTCCCTTATGTTATCCTTCTGTCCTCACATTTCATAAGCGATGTTTCTGACAAGGGGGAAAAGTTGCTGTTGTTTTTACTTTCTGACTCATATGGATTGCCAAAACATGCTGACATAGTTTATTATTGTAATGAGGGGTGTTATCACTCTAATACAATAACTAGAATGAATTTTATTAGCTCCTAGGACTGATTTTCTCTCCGGATCAAAAATAGAAGACTTACAGCCAATCTATTGTTAAGGTCGCTGGAAAAATCGTTGGATCATTCCACCGCTCCAGAAAGTACCTCATGCATGATGCAATCCTTGATCTATATGAGACTTATAAAAGCGCTAAGACGGAGTACTGCTGCCACAGTTGAGAAGTGCCGCTCATAGGACCCTTTTTTTCCTTGACAGAATACAAAATTGACTTTGCAATCTCGTGGGGTCTGATCTCTTTCCTTCTCTCACAAAAGAGACATTTCTAGACTTTCTATACTCTTAGTTGTTTCCATGGAAGATACTCGACTGAGCTCCTATCTCTGGTTCCATCTTGTAAGACATTCAGAGCAGGAACTCTTTTTTTCACTACAATTGCAAATAACTTTTCTTTCTTGTGCATAACACCAAACAAAATTTCAATAAAAAGAGTTTCTTTCCCAAAGTTTATTTTCCTCTTCTTTCATTTTAATTTTGTTCTTTTCTTCTTTTTTCTTTTTTTCTTTCTTTTTTTCTTTCTTTCTTTCTTTTTTTTTCTTTCTTTCTTTCTTTCTTTCGTCGTTTTCAATTTATCTTTTCTTTCCTTAAGATTTATTTTTCTTTCTTTTATAAATTAGTACTACCTCTTTTATGGTCTGCCTGTCGGCAACTAAACAAGCACCATCATCGGGCAGGTCTTGCCTTCTCCGATAGGGTGGGTGTATAGACACTAAACGCAAGAGCTGTGTAGTCGGTCGTTTTTTTTAAGGTGGTCATTAAAAAAAAACGTAAAAAAACGAAAGACTTTTCCTAACCCGACTGGAAACCACCCTCTGAATTTGGGTTAGAGGTACCGTAAGCCGCCAAAATAATTCGACCACCATCTTTGATTTAGTCGTATTCCGCTAAGTGAAAGTAATTAAATACATTTTGAAATAATAAAACTTACAAACAATTTCAGAACTTTAAAACTATACAGGTCGGTAGAGAATTAAATGATAATGCGTTTGGCAAAATTTATTTCTTCTATATATTGTTTCTTTTCGAGTTCTCGGCTGCTAACTAAATGATTGTGAAAACACTTATAGAGTCAAGTTTTTGATGAAGACTAATAATTATAATTTGAAAATATTTTCCAAATAAAGGATTTCGCAATAAAGCCGACAAATGTTTGATTGACTCATGTTCGGCGAAGTGAAAGTTACTAAATAAATTTTGAAATAATAAAACGTACAAACAGTTTCGGAACTATTAAACTATACAGGTCGGTAGTAAATTAAATGATTATGAGTTTGGTAAAATTATTTGTTTTATATTTTGTCTATTTTCGATTTCTCGGCTGTTAACTATACTGCAGGATTGCCAAAAGGCTTATAGAGTAAAGTTTTCGATGAAACTTAATGTAAGACCATGCGCATCCCTCTCGACAATCACCAACCCGAACATTGTGTGCGCCGTTGTTTTCTGATCGTCTTCATCTTTTGTTGTTCTGGTTTACAAGTTGAGAAAAACAAAACAATGCAAACTCACAAGAAAAAATACAAACTCAAATACATTGTGTGTGAGTCAGTTGCACTCTGGTTTTGTGTGACACCATCGCAGACTATCGAGACACCCATTGTCATTACTCAAAGCCGTCAGCTCATCTTGGGTCTGCTAAGTCTCTGCCCGATCTGCTCTGATCTGATCAGAGCGCTTGTTTGGCAAATACTTCAATGGATTGTGCTCTGATAAACTGGCTGCCCTGGTGCCCCTCGATGAAAATACACCAGACCAACTCGACAATCAGCTAAATCCCATCTATTCACTGTGGAGGCCCCCAGATGCCGGAGAGCCTTCTACTCGAATAGTTTCTTTCCTCATGCTGCCGGCCTCTGGAGCTCCCTTCCTGCTCTCTTTTCCCCGAATGTACCGACATACAGAGGTTTAAAACTAATGTAAACAGAAATCTCGCTACACAGCTCCTAACTAAGGATGACACGATAAACTTACATCCTAATTCTCAGTAGCCCCTTATGTTTACAGTAGCGGCCTGTCTTGTTTGGGGCGAAATATGTTAAAAAAAAAATGTTCTCTTCGAGCCGCCAACTGGCGCACTAACTTAAACTTGTCAACTGCCATGAACTAAACAGTCGTAAAACTCAACTGTCGCAAACAACTGTTACTCCTAAACATCTTAATTCAATCCCATGTAAGGTCTTTTATCTTAGTCACTGACAAGCGGAAATGACTCGCCTTCTGAACAATACAAACTAACTACTTCCGCACTCGCCTTATCAGCCACACTCATCTGACTATTCATCCTATTTCCAATACTTATGTTTGTCTAATGAATTATTTCTTTCCATTGTCTTTTTATCTATCTTACTACTGACAGATCTTCCTCTTTTTGTGAATCATTTCCTCGGCTCTAGAGAGAGGGGGGGTAAAGGCCATAGTATGACATAATGATAGTGATTTGAAAATATTGCATGATTAAAAGATTTCGCAATAAAGACGACTAATTTTTGATTGACTCGTGTTCGGCTAAGTAAAAGTAATGCAACATACTGTGAAATAATAAAGTTTCTCATTTTGGATTTTATCCTCGCAACATTTCAGCCGATGTAACCGCAAGGACCTGTGGCGTAACGGATTAATATCCGTTGTGCTAAGTAATAATCAGTTCTAAGTGACAGTTTTTCAGAGGTTAAGGTTCAATCCTCAGGCGATACGAAGAATACAATTACGAATTACTTAAGACTTCTAAAGAAGCTATCCCCGTGGATTAAATAAAGAGTTCCATTCGAAATTCCGTACAGATTCCCGAGTTTGGCAGAAAGATTCCCGAGTTCGACAAGATGCACCTGAAGAAAGTGAGAGATTACATCAGCCTAAATGTTGTAAGTATAATATCCAAGATGAGAACAGTAGTCCGAATAATACAAATTATCAATTCTCATCTGAAAAATTCCGAAGCTTAAAAACAGTTTCAGAACTTTAAAATTATACAGGTTGGTAGAAAATTAAATTTTAATGTGTTTGGTAAAAGTTATTTGTTGTATATAGTGTTAATTTTCGATTACTCGTCTGTTAACTATACTGAGTGATTGCCAAAACGCTTATAGAGTAAAGATTTCGTGAAGTCTAATAATTATAATTTCAAAATATTTCGCTAATAAAAGATTTTGCAATAAAGCCGACTAATTTCAATTTCATAATCATGAGGAAACTATAATTAAGATGTATTGGCGGAAAGGTTAAAGTTTCCCGTGCGTGGCTCCATAGCTGGCCGTTGGTTGCCACTGTTTATTGCTGAAAGCACCTTTGCGGCTTCGTAGGTCTTAACTCAGCCGAAACTGGACATGCCCTCTTATCTCTAATTCAGTTTATTAAAGATTCAAAAGTTCTCTATGCTATCCAACAGTTGATGTTGGTTAACTAAGTGAACTTTCGCGATCTGCAGATCCTTCGGTTGACATATATTTACGGAATAATGGATAATTGTTTTGGGTCAGGTGCTAATCTATCTTCTGTTTGCTATTCCGAGATGATGATGCAGAGATAATGAATAGAGGTAGATGAATCTGTCACGGGTCCGACTTGTTTTCTGGGTATAATTTGTCATTGTTGCGGTGTTGGGGGTTGGTCTTGGGGAAGTTGGGGTAGGTTCGCAGAAATGGCTGTTAATTGGAGGAATAAAGAGAGAGGAAAAGAGATAAGAGAAAGCTTATGTTTTAAAAGGGATGAAGAAAAAAAGAAAGGGGTAGAAAAGAAGGGTGCCGAAGAAGGGGAGAGGGAAAAAGAAAAGGAGAGGAAGGAGAACAATGGAAACGAGAAGATGAGCAGAGAGGGTGAATAGAAGGTGGTAGAAGAAAGAGAAGAAGGAGGAGGTGAAAATAAAGAGGGGGTTCGTAGATGGGAAGAAAAAAGAAAAGGGTCCTAGGAAGCTGGTATATGTACGTAGAAATGACTGTTAATTGGAAGAATTAAGAGAGGAAGAAATACAAGAAAAACGTGTGTTAGTGAAAGAGTGGGGAATAAAAACACGGATAGAAAGAAGGTAAGAAAAAATAAGGGAAGAGAATAAAAATGAAAAAAGGAAGATAAGCAGAGGGGGACAAGAAGGAGGAGGAGAGGGAAGAGGAGAGGGAAGAGGAGAGGGAGGAGGAGGATAAAATGAAGAATAAAGAGAGGGTGCTTGACGAAAGAGAAAAAGGGTCTTGGGAATATGGAAGAGTAGGTCCCTAGGAATGGCTTTTAATTGGAGGACGAAAGAGAAGAAGAAAAAATAGAGAGAGAACATGTATGTCAGTGAAGGAGTAGAGAAAAAAAAAAGAATAGAAAGATGATAAAGAGAAAAGAAAGTATGAGGAGGAGAGGGAGGAGGAGGAGGAGGAGGAGGAGGAGGAGGAGAAAAATTGAAAATCAGTAGGAGGGGATGAACGATGTGAGAGAAGAGAATATGAGCATAGAGGGGGAAAGGGAAGAGGGGCAGGGAGGATAAGATGAAGAATAAAGTGTGTGGGGGGGGGGGGGTGTAGATAAGAAAGAGAAAAAGGGTCTTGGGGAAGGTGGAGGAGGTAGATTCGTACGAATGGTTGTTAATTGGAGGAAGAAAGAGAGAAAGAATAAATGTAGGGAAAACGTATGCCAGTGAAGGGGTGGAGAAAAAAGACAGAGATAGACGGAAAAGTACGAAGGAGTTAGGGGAGGATGAGGAGAAGGGGGAGAGGAAAAGTGGAAAATAAGTGGGAGGAGATGTACTGTGTTGGAGAAGAGAAGATATGATGATGATGAGGATGATCTAATAAATGTGTGAAAAAAGACAAACGGAAAACAGGTTAGAATGCAGGAGAAAAACAAAAACAAGATTTGACCGGTTTCGTTCGTATTATCGAACGTCTTCAGAAAAAGTGAAGATTTGGAAACAATTTTATTTTGAAGGCACACACATGGGAGAACGAAAAGATTATCCGATTGGACCATATGAGAAGATTTTCAGCTACATTGAAATATGATTTGACAAGTAGGTGACATATTCTTCTTTATTTCTTATTCTTTATTTATATTTTTTAATTTTCTTTTTCTTTTCGATTTTTGCACCTACCGAGCTAGTATAGGGAAGGCGGTAGGCGGAGGGGCTAAAGGCGATAAGAGGGAAGAAGACAGATAAACTAGCCAGGATAAACACACGTAAAGGTGAACATATATATATAAGCATGCATACAATTATGTATGTAAATATATATAAGTATAAATAAACACAAACTAAACCATTACAATATAGGAGTGGGCATGGCATTGATACACCGAACACAAGCCTCCAAAAATTAATCGGAATATATCAGAGATAGGTCTGCTTATTCGTCTCATTTTAAGTTTATAAAGCAATAAAAATCTTAAATTGGCAGTCTAGAAAATTCTACTTTACAGTCAAACCAATGTGAATGATGTCTTATTATGAGAAAATTGGGTAGGCCGGTCTATATTTCTCTATGGCTTTTTTTAAAGAAAATGATGATATGAAATACATGTAAGAAAGAAATCCTTAGTTTATGGATAGGGTTAAGTTTGAAGGAAATGTATTTAAAATGATCTAATTAGCTATAAAACTTGCTATTATCTCAACAATTGTTTATTTTTATTTATTTTTATTATTATTGATCTAATAAATGTAGCTTTATGAATCTGTAGCATTACCTACCCTTTTCTACACTTACACATACAGTCACTAGAGGGCGTTTCAGACACAGATTATGTCCGCGATGGTAGAGGGTGCTAGAATCTGTGATATAAAAAGGGACGCATAAGAAAATTCACACTCTTTCTTCCGGTCTCACTTCTGATAAACACACTTACCAGCAGACGGGAGCTATGCAAACACCATTCACAGTATGTAAGACATTTCCCTCAACTTCAACACACACATACAGACCCGTTCACATTCTTTTAAGACTTTATTATACACATTTCTATGGACATAACCTCAAAGAAAAACCTATAGAGTTTGCAAGGAATACATTTTTTTTTTTTGCATACATTATCGTTTCCGTGTTGTTGCTTCGTTTCATTTGAAAATGCTTTTATTTGAACATGTATAAAGTAAAAGCGTTGCTCAAGCGTTGGCTAACATTTTTCAAATCTGTCACGGGTCCGATTTATTTTCTGTCTATAATCTTGTCACTCTGCACTGTTGAGGGTGGTTTTGGAAAGGTGGATGGGTAGGTCCATAGAAATAGCTATTAATTGGAAGAAAAATCCAAGGAAAGAGGCTATCAGGCATGTGTACACATTATGATACTGTATGGAAGTGAAACCTGACCAGTGAGGGTTGAAGACATGCGTTGTATGGAGAGAAATGATACGAGAATGATACGATGGATGTGTCATGTGAGTCTTAGAGACAGGCTTAGTTTTGATGACCTCAGATGAAGATTAAATCTGAACAATATAGGTGTGTGCAGAAGAGTAGACTTTGATGGTATGGCTATAATGAAAGAAAGGATGAGAGTTTTGGGGTTATTAGATGTAGAACAGTAAGGGAAACAGGTTCAGTTCACAAGGAGAAGGACAAAGAAAACATAGGAGGAACTGATACAAATTGATCTAAGTTAAAGAGGGATAAATAAAGACCTGCTTAGTGATATGTTACTTTGGACGTCAATTCTTAAAGCCATTCAATGGTTGCAAGCATTTAAAACGGACGTTAAACCAAAAATACTTAAAAAATAAGCATTTATGGAAGTAAAACACTGGGAAAATAGCCTTCTGTGCTTTATAAGGGGAGCCCTTCACTCTTTATAGGGGGCATTTATTGAACTACTTTTAAAATAATGTTTCAACCTACTGAGATGGTGTTGCAAAAAAAACAGAACAAGGCTCTGCAGTAAAATTAGAATTGCGAAGAGAATTTTAATGCTTACTACACACTATCTTCGAGTGTCTTCAGTCTCTCTGTAGAAGGGTTTGTCAGGACAACCTGGCATGAGGATACTTCCCCCCTACAAGTAAACCCTGACCAAATATTCAAAATAACATAGTATTCAGAGCCCAAATATGATCCCCTTGGTATGGCTACACACTGACTCATACGAGAAATTATGCACCTTCTCCAATTGATGTTACCTCAAGTAATTACACTTGGCTTGATACTCCACCAGACTAGACCAATTCTTGTCCTGCAATCCGGTAAGACCAAGAGACCACAAGAAATAAATACTATAACATAGTTAACTGGTCAATTATGAGAAGAAAATTAATGTTCTGAACTTCTTTACTAACTCAAAATCTTAGAAGTAAAGGAGAAACTTAATTGGACACTCAGACATCTATGTATTTCCTATAGAGATCAAGTGTTAGGGGCTTTTTGATTTCTTAGATTTAAGTAAAGTGAAATAAAAAAAGAAATGCAGTTAGAGTAGACTACTTAATAAAGACAACATTCACTATAAACCTGTGAGATTGAATGAAGTTGAACAAAGTGATGAGGGCTAAGAAATAGCTGTAGTTATGACACTTAAAATATCTAGATAAGAAAATAAGAACTAAGGCAGAGAGACGAAGCATTCTTGATGAAAGTCGGCTTTGATTACTTCGGCTTACTCTGTTGCAATTTAAATTGACTAAGTTAAATTAATTATGGAATAATTAAAATAATTAGGATTTACTTCATAAGGTTATCTTCCTTGTACTTGAGTGACAACCTAAGAACATATATGATTTAAGTGAATTTTCAATAGTTTTGAAGAACGATTTTCACTTATGCTTCAAAAAGTCAGCTTCTTTGTACTTAAGTGAGAACCTAAAAACATATATGAATTGAGTGAATTTTCAAGACTACAGTTTTGAAGGTTCATTTTCACTTACATTTCAAAAGGTCATCTTCCTTGTACTTGAGTGACAACTTAAGAACACATATATGACTTAAGTGAATTTTCAAGACAATAGTTTTGAAGAATCATTTTCACTTACAATTTCAAAGGTCAACAGAGTCAATGTTCTACAGTAAAATCAGATTTCATTGAGAAAGTGTGGTTAGATTAGACTCACTAATAAAGACAACATTCATTATAAACATGTGAGATTGACTCAAGAACAAAGTGAGGAGGGCCAAAAACTATCCTGGAGGCGTGACACTTTAAATTTAAAAACCTGGTGTGGTATCAAATTCACAAGCGGCTCCCGGGTGATGGAAAGATGATATACAGCACCTAGCATTCCCAAATGGTCACCCATCTGGTACTGGCCAGGCTCCACATTGCTTAACTTTGGTGATCTAACGAGAACCGGTGTGTCAATGCGATAATGTCGTACATTAAATTAAATTAAAGAGATAAAGAAAAATAGGACTGAGGCACAGATGGAGGTTGGCTTCTGATTGCTTCGACTCCTCTGTTGCAGATTCAATTTTAATTGATTAATTGAGTTCACTTAATTAAAACAAAATAGGGTCCACCCATTTTTGGGTGAAAGAGATTAACCAAATTGTATTAAACTCACTATTTAATTCAAAAGGTCATCTTCCTCATACTTGAGTGACAACCTAAGAACACACACATTACTCGAGTTGAGAGAGAACAGCTTAATTGAAAGAATGGGGAATTCTACAGACAGTGGCGGCATTAGTTTGCAGAGTTTATTGCCCGGTGAAAAAGAAAAAAGGAAAGAGACATTTCTTCGTGTATTTCTCTGTGTCTTTCTCCGTGTATTTCTCTGTGTTAATGATGAAAACATATTTCTCGTCTCTGATTTTAGATCAGTATTACTCATCCAATAAGATTTTGTCTTTTTCCTCTTTGCTGTCTTTGAAGCATGTGGTCATACAACAGATTCCCACTTTTTTATGCAGTCCTTTGCATTATTGTTGTACTCTGCAAGACCTTTCAAGCTGCACCGGTTGGACAGTAGAGGGCAGACAAAGAGTTTTGCATCCTCTCCACATTCACAGATGGTTTCATCAGTTTTGTAGCCCATATACTCATAGCAACTTTTGATTGTCCCATTCTCGTTCTCAGTTTTCTAGCACCATAGAGGGAGCCCACTTTCTTTGCAGCAGCCGTGGCAATGTTTCTATGTATTTGTTACAATTCATGTTACCTGTGAATGTTAAGCCGAGGAGTTTGAACGTTGGACCTTCAGGTAAAGTGTTATTTGCCATGGCAATCGGTGGTTAAAGGGGTTTCTTGTAGTTGTTGAAAGAAAAGGAACTTTGTCTTAGACGCATTAAATGTGCCCATCCATTTATGAACCCATTCCACTTCAGACTGGAGGTCACTTTCTAAAGATTCAGCAATTGCCTCGGATATGTGCGCGCCCGTTTTACCCACATAACGAAAATAGAGTGTGGTGTCGTCAGTAAATATACTCATCTTAGACACAATGTTATCAGGTAGGTCGTTTATGAAAATCAGAAACAATAACGGTCCAAGGATTGATCCCTGGGGTACACCTGCATTTATGTCATGTAGTTTGGATGAAAAGCCATTGAGCACAACCTGGATAACCTTAGATAAGAAGAATTTAATTATTTTAAATATTCGTCCAGTAATACCATATAAATTAATTTTTATGAGAAGACCTTTATGCCAGACCTTATCAAAGGCCTTGGATATATCAAGCACTACCCTTCTAACTTCACCTGCCTTGTTCTGTGTATGGCAATGCGTTCAGAAATGACCGTAAGGATATCCACAGTAGACTGTGCTTACCTAAATCCATACTGATGGTCAGAAAGAAGTTTAGCATTAACGAGGTCATGGACTATCACTAGATTGATTAAAAGATTTTAGCAAAGAACGGGAGTAATTGTGAGGGTCAGTTCTATCTCCAAAATTCTTGAAAACTGGTACCACAGAGGCAATTTTCCAGCTACCAGGGAAGCAAGATTCGGCAAGGCATTTGTTGTACAGTTTGAAGAGGACAGGGGCTAGTTCAGCAGAGCATTTCATTATTACTATTACTTGAATAAGATCAGGCCCACATGCTTTGGAGGTGTCAAGGTTTTTAACGATGTCCCGGAGATGAGATGGGGTTATTAATTGTGGCTTCAGTCTGCAATGGGAAATTTATGAGAAAGTTGTTAGCAGAGTCGAAATATTGGGTAAGTAGTTCAGCCTTATCAGTTGCCGTAGAAAGGACATCATTGTGGTTAGATAGCGGGGAAATTATTTATTTCCCATTGTTCACCACACTATTGAAGATTTTCCAGAAATCGTGAATACCTAGTTTCTGTGACTCAATGCGTTTTCTGGTCATCTCTGTATACCTTTTCTTCGCTTCATCTATTTCAGTTTTACAATGATTATTTGATGCTATTATTTTTCTGCATATTTGTAGTTGACTTGTGGCAGTTGAATTGTTGGAATGCTTGCTGCTTCTGAGCAATAGCAGCTGCACAGTTTGAGGTGAACCATTGTGAAGAGTGGAGATTGGTGTAAAATTTTTGCATGGCGATATGTGCTTCAATGCTTGTTTTGACCCATTCGGTGACCTCATTTGTGCACTGATCAGCAAGGAGAAAAAAAGTTTCACTCCATAGGGCGTATCTAATGTGATCTGTGATAGATTCCCAATCAGTCCACTTGTAGTATCTCATCGTTTTGAGCAACGGCTCATCGGCTTTGAGACGAGATTTTATGGTGATATAAATCATTACCACAAGGTGATCAGCATTCCTGAGCAGGCTATAGGCATTGGTCGCAACAACCCTTTCGGCAGTGAGGTCAAGAACAGGTTGAAAAGTGAGGCTTGCTGGTCCACACGATCAGGGAGGCAGGTCAAGAAAGTAACAGTGTGTGAGAGGGAGTGCTCTATGGAGAATCTATAAGTGGAGTTACGAGCTGTGTCTGTATAGCTAGAGAATCCAAGCCAGTTATGCTGATGTATATAAAAATCCTGTTCAGTTTCAGGAGGTCTACTCTCCCAGGCTTTACATTCTTTTTAAGAAGCGGTTAGTTTATTGTTAATCATCTGAGATGCCCCAACCGGAAAATGCCGACGGGGCTGCTCAGGCATATTTTGTAGGTCAGAGCATGCTAATCCTAGTGCACTGGCTTTTCAAAACTACACCTGAGCTTAGGTCTAACCTCCCCTGGAGAGGAGGTAGATAAAATACATACACATATATCTACTCATATCCAATTTTAAAAAGCAAAAATGAACTCAACCAAAAACAAATACATTTGGGATTCAGGATAAATAAATATTCACATTTCAATATTCATAACCTTTGGAATTTCATTAAACTTCTTAAATATCAAGACCAGAAATGAACATTTTCATATTCATAACCTTTGGAACTTCATTGAACTTCTTAAATATGAGACCGCCCAAAAAATATTTCAATATTCATAACCTTTGGAATTTGATTGAACTTCTTAAATTTCAAGTGAAAAAAAACATTTCAATATTCATAGCCTTTGGAATTTCATTAAACTTCTTACATATCAAGACCCAAAAAAACATTTAAATATTCATAGCCTTTGGAATTTCATTGAACTTCTTACATATCAAGACCCAAAAAAACATTTCAATATTCATAGCTTTTGGAATTTCATTAAACTTCTTACATATCAAGACCAAAAAAAAACATTTCAATATTCATAGCCTTTGGAATTTCATTGACTTTCTTACATATCAAGACCCCCCCAAAAAAACATTTCAATATTCATAGCCTTTGGAATTTCATTGAACTGAGTTCTTCTTTTGTTCAGCTTATTATTATAATTATTATTATTATTATTATTATTATTATTATTATTATTATTATTATTATTATTATTATTATTATTATTATTATTATTATTATTATTATTATTATTATTATTATTATTTGTACCCACTAGGAGTTCTCACATAGGTCATCAGTGATTGGTCACCGACATCCAGTGGCATTCCCTGGAGCTTGAGTGACAACAAGTCTCCCCAGATTTCCAGTATTCTCTACCTCTTTTCGATAGCCACTGCAAATAACCTTGCAGCATGGCAACAGCTGTTTACTATTGATTTCTTGCTGGTAAGGACCATTGGTCTTCCTTGGGATTTGGGTGGCAATAAGCCTCCCCATGTCCCCCGCACTCTCTGCACTTCCAGTAGAGGTCTGGTTTGTGCTGTCCCTTCTCGGTCTCCACATCTTCTTTGACCCTATGCAAATATTTTGTGTGGTGTCAACCTTGGCTGGTACCATTTTTATTTTTTTTATTTTTATATTTATTTTTTAATTTATTTTTTATTTATTTAAAAAAAATTTTTTTTCATCTTTTCTTCTAAAAAAAATCTTTTTTGGGGGAGCGGGGTGTTGTATTACTCGTTATTGACTTCCCAATAACTCTTTTAGTTCTCGTAGAACTTCGCTGTTGATTCAAAAGGGGTGATATGTCGTATTTACTTAGATCTATTTCTCGATCGCCGTCGCCCTATACTGACCCCTAGTACGCACCTTTCTGTCTGTGTTGTCGCTAATATTCGTACTGCCTTTTCTCGCCTGCAACCATTGTGTCGCACTGCCTGTTTCTGCCGCTGTGACTATTTGCGCTCTTTTTTCTTCTGCAACCTTTTGCCGTCGGGACTGCTATAGTTCGTCGCTTGTCCCCGCCGGCGCCGCCACCATCATTCTTCTCGGGCTGTTGCCCTCACTCTCTGAAATCAATTTCTTAAAGTATAACAAGCATTTTCCTGTTTTAAAGAGCCGCTTTTATTTAACTACTTTAATTGGCCGACCTGAACTAGTTCGTTTATTGAGAGAGAGTTTACGCTAACGAACTTCACGAGTTAATATTCTTAATTGCTTGAGAGAGAGAGGAATAGGAAGATACTGTTTTAAGCTCTTAGATTTCCGTCATTCGGAATCTTTCTCGTAACCGCTACATATTTGGCGATGTTGACTCTCTCGCTTCCAAGTCAAATCTGATTCAATCTCGATTTTAATTCTCCCACGCCGAACTCTCGCTACCAAATCTCGCGACCAACACGCAGATGTGATGTCAACTTCTGACCTCTCGTAACCTTAAGGTTACTCAGTTGTCATCGTGGGAACCATCGAACCCAACTGTACGGAATGACTCTGCTACAACCGCGTAAGTCAAACCCGTCTCGAAGATGCGTCTAAGCCATTATCTAAAATTCCTCCCTTCCGTATACGACAGAACAATCATAAGATTTTTATATTAACACACCCCTCCGCGGGTCTGGTCAGCACCAAGTCAAAATGGCTGGACCTCTAAAGTCCACTTCCAACCGGCCGCTCTTCGGCCTATGGCGTAATCTTCGTCATAACATTACCGGGCGACATCGCCCATCATCTACTCAGCTCGCCGCTGAGTCCACACTGTCTGACCTCCGACCCCCGGGGTATTCACACATAGGCATACACTCAATTCACCTCACAAGCATCGGCATACAACCGATAGCAACTTTTCTAATTGGCGGACATTAGCGCGAACTACAGAAACCCCGATTTCAAACATATAATCTACTGGTCAGCACACGATTTTAATGTTACGTGCCGCTCTCCATAAGTACTTGATCTGCACTCGGTGCGAGACCCTCTGTGCAAACAATGTGTCTTCTGGAGTGGCATCTCCGACACCACATCGGGCCCCAATCCGATCACATCTCCTATCTATTCCTATCACTGGACTCTAAAATACGGCACGTTGTCGACCCGTCTATGGTCATTGCCGTGCCCGACCCACTCACGAAAACGCCTCATCACCTCCAAACTTGACTCCAAATCCCGTTGATGCGGACTCGCTTGCATCGCGTACTAACTTGCACCCTTCCCGTGATTCTAACTATGTCATGGGGGGTGGGGGGTGAAAGGTTCTCCGTGCCGGCCGGTCACATTCAAAACTCCGAACGGGCCCATCCTTAACTTAGAATTATCACCATTCATGCTTGATTGACCAATGCAAAATGCGGCAACCCTGAGGTCCCTCCAAAAAAAATACTCATAATCATGCTACTGTTTTCATAGCTACAAATCGCCTCCTTACGCGTGTGACACCGAATAAACTCTTGTCCGTATAATCGCAAACCCTTTCTTTGGCTACCCTCTATGAGTCACGCGTAGCGAACACACTCCATTCCAACCCTCTGTTGGAAGAGACATTTCCGCCCGTTTATACTATAAACGGCATTTGGAGGAACGACCCCTTAAAAGGGCTCAACCGGACTTCACACAAAAACTTCATCGCATCCAAAGGTCAATCTTCTCGTCTATCCCGTTTGTGCGTGGCCGACTCTAATCTGTACGATATAAACTGTTTTTTTTTCTTAATTGAATTTCAGCTCACGCAACCAAAACCTCATTTTTTTTTCTGGTTACGTAAGAAAACACTGGGGAAAAATATAACGCCTTCTCTCTCAATAGTATACATAGCAACATTTTATTCTTCTTAAAAACAACAAGAAAACAATTAAAACGAACTCGTTCAGGTATCAGCAACACCAAAATCAATAACAACAAAACAAAACATATAAAAATCTCTCCCTTCCTCCCGCTCAAGGATAATACGCCTTAATCAATCACAAAACAAGAAAGTCAGTAAAAAAAAAGTTCATCAAAAGTCTATCGTCTCTTATCTTCTGTAGAGTTCACGCTTGCGTGTGTGTGTGTATTTTGTTCTTTTCTATTTTCACTATTACGTGAAATATGTATATATTTTTTTCTTTTCAGAACAATCTTTCTCTTTTCTTTTTTTCTTTAACAATTTTTGATTTTACGTGTGTGTTTTTCAACTTAATTCATTGTTCAAATTACATTTTCTCTTTTCTTTCTTTTTTTCTTGTCTCTCATTAAAAAAAGTTCGCCTTGAATAAAGCAACAACGAAAGTTCTTACCTAATATTTTTCTGGACCCATTTTCTGTTGTGTTTCGTGGTAACTCAGCTCTTATCTCTCCTCCTCGTGACGGGGAGGCAGGCCACATGCACAAAATCGCCAATGTTGTATTACTCGTTATTTACTTCCCAATAACTCTTTTAGTTCTCGTAGAACTTCGCTGTTGATTCAAAAGGGGTGATCTGTCGTATTTACTTAGATCTATTTCTCGATCGCCGTCGCCCTATACTGACTACTCGTGCGCGTTTTTAAGTCTCTGTGGTCGCTAATATTAGTACTGCCTTTTCTCGCCTGCAACCATTGTGTCGCACTGCTTGTTTCTGCCGCTGTGACTATTTGCGCTCTTTTTTCTTCTGCAACCTTTTGCCGTCGGGACTGCTATAGTTCGTTGCTCGTCTCCGCCGGCGCCGCCACCATCATTCTTCTCGGGCTGTTGTCCTCGCTCTCTGAAATCAATTTCTTAAAGTATAACAAGCCTTTTTCTGTTTTAAAGAGCCGCTTTCATTTAACTACTTTAATTGGCCGACCTGAACGAGTTCGTTGATTGAGAGAGAGTTTACGCTAACTAAATTCACGAGTTAATATTCTTAATTGCTTGAGAGAGAGGAATAGGAAGATTCTGTTTTAAGCTCTTAGATTTCCATCATTCGGAATGTAGCCTATTTGGCGATGTTGACTCTCCTGCTTCCAAGTCAAATCTGATTCAATCTCGATTTTAATTCTCCCACGCCGAACTCTCGCTACCAAATCTCGTGACCAACACGCAGGTGTGATGTCAACTGCTGACCTCAGTTGTCATCGTGATCGTGGGAACACATCGAACCCAACTGTACGGAATGACTCCGCTACAAACGCGTAAGTCAAACCCGTCTCGAATAGATGCGTCCAAGCCATTATCTAACAGGGGGAGATGATGGTATTATTATTATTATTATTATTATTATTATTATTATTATTATTATTATTATTATTATTAATAATAATAATATCTGTATCTTGTTTTTCTTTTTACAGTGAAACAAATCAATCTACTACATATCTGTTGTATTGACAGTAAGCAATAACCGCCCAACTTTTTATTATATCTTATTAAAATATGAAAATTGATTGGATAGAGGGAGCGTACAAAATAGTTAACAACCCCGTCCTACCGTCCTTGTGTTCAGAATAGTTTGTAAATAGTAAAATTATTATTTAGAAACTCATTCTTAACAGGGGAGAGAGGAATTTATTAACTATTCTGTTCCTACACCATCTTCTTATTTTGCAGACAAATCGTCGACTATTTTCAATTGTTTATGAACAAAATCTAAATAGTATTTTGTCAACTAACGACGAACTAATGCAAATCGTCTTTGTTTGAAAAAAAGAAATACATATTTTGTTGCTTCACTATTTTCAATCCATCACATGGAAAACATTTGAGAAAAATGTGTATAAAGATCTACTCGTGTAATATACCCCAACCCAAGTGTACTTTTTAAGTTTGCGAAAATATATGCGGATATTACACGTAGGTTTACAGTAATTCTAAAAGTAAAAAAGCAACTAATCTAATGAAATATTTAGAAATTTAAAAAGGATCGGAATCGGTAAGTGTATCGGAATCAGGAATTTAGAATAGAATCGGTAATTGTATCAGAATCACGAATACACACATACACTTATATATATATTTTTATTAATGTATATATGTATATATATATATATGTTTAGGGAAAGAGAGAGAGAGAAAGAGAGAGAGAGAAAAATCCTCTTTAGAATCACACTACTTATGTTTACATTAAAAATAGGCGATTTTCTCTAGTGTTAAAAGTGTGATCGAGTTAGTGACGAAACGAGGGTCCATAAACGTGGATTCGGGGTTCGAATTGTTCAACCGGTGATGCGGTTACGTAATTCCATACTAACAAGCGTACAATAAAAAAAAAACGCAAAACGTATATATATGTCTATGTATATAAACATATTTATTTATTAATTATATCTATATCTATATCTATACATATATATATATATATATATATATATATATATATATATATATATATATATATATAAAGGAATTGACGTAGTTTGTTTAATGTGTGTATATAAAGATAAATTAAAAGCGAATGCAATGCAGAGGTGTAACGGATAGACACAAATTGAAGCAAATTAAGACACATAATGGTGGAATGAATTAAGCAGTTTCCACCTTTTATTTAATACAATATATATATATATACCTGTTCCTTTCTCCCCCTCCACACCCCTTACTCGTTTTTTCCCTGCCTACTGGTCGCATATGAGTTTTTGCTTTTCTTCATTTCAGGCTGGCTTTCTCAACGGGCTAACTTTAAAATATTTTCGCTGCCTTTTTTTCCCATTTTAAAACACTTTTCCTTGATATCTCAGCCCAGGAAGTATTTTTAATGGCGAATATTTTCAACCTCACTCTTCTCTAAGCATGCCTGCATCCACGAGCGTACCTCTTATTGGACTTTTTACCCTTTTGGATTTTCTATTTTCGCCGCACCTGAAGTTGTGGTTTCTTGGAATTTAACTTTGAATCCTCTCTCATTACATGTCGTGCCTTTAACGACCTACCTATCTACATCTTACTCTCTCCGCTGGACTTTTCGACACCGGACTTTTTAGCAATCGGACATTTACTTGCATTCGGGCAGAGTTTTGCCCTGTGTTTCTTTCCCTACAACTTTTTTTTTTTTTTTCAAATTTTAAATCTTGGCCTTTGCCAACTTATCTATCCCAGCGACTTCCTCTGATGATAAGATTTTGATCTTTGAAAAACCTGGCTTAAGGAAAATTTAACTTGAATAAATTGCATTTTTGCGGAATATACCTTGCTCTGAGCAATTGAATTGAATTTTGATTTGGCTTTTGCTTCTCTAATTCTTTTCCATTCTTCTTCATATATATATATATATATATATATATATATATATACATGTCTGTCTGAATCAACAGACGATTTCATTTTTTCTATCTATTTACCTATCTATCTTTTTATTCTATCCTTTTACTACATCTCTCTCCTTTCACTTTATTTGATTTTATTTTATATTTGGATTTTGTTCAAACAACGTGACTTCCCAAACTTTGAAATTTTAAATTTCTTTTCTTTCTTCTTTTTTTCCCCATCTCATTCTTTCCAAATATGATCTAAGGTTAAGATAGGATTTTAACTCTGCCTGATGAGATCTCAGTTTATAATAACTGTTGATCGATAACATCGACATGCCAGTGTCGCAGAAATAGTACATGTCTGTGTAAATAAAAATAATTATATACATATATATATATATATATATATATATATATATAGTCTCGGAAGTTTTTAACCATTTTAACTATATGGTAAAAAAACAACAAAAAAACGCATTAGTCCCAAGTCCTTCGGTGGAAAATAAATTTTTTTGTAAGTCAATTTACTTTTTATAGTTACTATATTAGTTTGCTTCCAAGAATTTACGCTAGTCTTAACATTATTTAAAGGATCATCAGTTGTTAACCATGAAAAACTGTTTCGGGAATTTAAAAACAAGACAGTATCTTATCTCATGGCTTCCCAGCAGAGTTGATCAGACCCCACTTCCCTTAAAAGACAAGAACAAAAACGTTCCGTATATTAAATCTAAGTTTTGTTCTAGATAAATGTTTTGCTAACTTATTTTGTTATTAAAAAATGTCTTCCTTACCTGTGTTGTTCGTCTGTCTCTCTCTCTCTCTCCCTCTCTCTCTCTCTCTCTCTATCTCTCTCTCTCTCTCTCTCTCTCTCTCTCTCTCTCTCTCTCTCTCTATATATATATATATATATATATATATATATATATATATATATATATTTCTCATATTATATAATAATCCTACTTGCGTCAGGGTGGTCTGATAAAAGTTCCTTATAATGATATTTCGGGAAAATACCCTTCGTCAGATGTGTGTTCAATCTTAATTCAAACGTTCAATGAAGGTCGCTTCCAATATATATATATATATATATATATATATATATATATATATATATATATATATGTAAAGACCCAACTATCTCAACCATTAAGCAAACACATATCCTAAGAACTTCCTTTTCTCCATAAGCCTCTCCTACCAATCCATTTCACGTTTACGCTAAAACTAGACTTTCCATTATTTCCTATTCTTTTCTTATTAATGAAACTATCTTCGCCATTGTCTGCGGAGTCGCATATTTGTTTGTCTTCGTCGAATAAAATCTTTGTTGCTACGTTAAACAGCAAAAGTCATTAATTAACCCGCGGATCATAAAATGTTGCTAATTAACTTTTCTCGCAGACTTTTCGTTCTTAAAAAAACATGCGACTCGTTACCGTTTCCGCTTCTGCGCATTGAAGCTGCTTCTCTGATTGTTCTATCCTTCCGTCGCTCCCCGCCCCCCCCCCCGCCACTTCACGCACCCGGGTGAGGGCAAATAAGATGCACAACAAAGACGATGTGCATAAAAGGCGACTGATGATGTGTTCAAAACGCTTTTTCTGTTCAAATTCTGTTCAGATATTCAGAAATTCTAACAAATATTCCAAACAATCGACTTATACAGCGTGACTCTGTAACAGTCATAAATACTGACTTATTTTCTCTCTCAGAGAACTGTCCCTGTTAGATGATTTGGTTACACACTGACCAATCAGCTTGCAGGGCGTATTTATTTCATCAGCCCCTCTGAAAATCACGGACGATGATGGGTAGTTCTAGGTGGTTCGCCCTCCCAGGCCCTTGCTTCCCTCTTTGGGAAGGGGTTTGTTTATTGCCAATTGCCAGCGAGGCTGCCCAGGCTATTTTTAGAGGTCAGCCAGGCTTTTCCACTAGGGCGCTGTTTTCTCCCATCTTCTGACCTTGTGTGACATCTTCCTGCCCTGTAAAGGAAGTAAATAAAACGGATGATGATCAGAGAGAGTCGTAAAAGCTACAGGGGGAGGGGGAGACGCTCCCTTTCTCTCGCCTGTCTCTGTCTGCTGCGCGTCTAAGCATCGACTATCTTCGCCTATCACAGACTTACGGCAGCCTAAAGAACTATCTGAGTTTTTCCTTTCCTCACTCGGACACTGTTCAACCTCTTCAATCTATAACAAACAGTGTAAGTAACTTGAATGAATACACCCTTTCTTTGTTGTCATAAAAAAAGGTTTTGTTTTTCCTTTGTACGGTTTTCGTTACTTACAAATAATATCATGCCTAAGGGTTGGTTTTAAGAATCCAGCACTTATACCTACAAAATGTCACTCATTAAATCGGTGATAAAATTCACAATCCTTTCTGCAATCCAACCATATTTCGTACAAATACACTTCACTGAAGTGTTGCATACTCTATTTTTTGTTTTTCTTCCTCAATGTTGAATATGTGTTGTGTAGTTCCTTATTTCTTCCTCTTCGCCGTGTGATTGTCCATTTTTTCTCTCTTCCTCATTGTGGCTGTGCCATTCTTCATCGTTTCTTTCTTTCTCGGTATGTCGTCTATGGCTAGAACAAGTTGTTCGAATAACTCCATCGGAGTTATAGAATTAAGATCAGACATGGTTAAGAAATGGAGATTTATTGAGAGAATTAATTTAAATGATCATAAGTACAATTTACACTTCCTAATGAAGAAGAGAGACAGTTATATTCCTAAGTGACTATTAGTGTGATAGATAGACAGACAGATTGACAGATAGCCAGATAGACCGGCGCCCATCGCTGCGTGCGATTCTCAATAGTTTTTATGTCATTAAGGAATGTTTTCAGCGACCGTTCACTTCGAGCTCACGCAACACTGTTTTAAAATCTAATCGTTCTTTGTCGCTCTGGTCCCATGTGACGTCACATCAGAAGAATCTTATATTACTTTGGGTCTGGTTCTCCTTACCTTCCCACGTCAAATCTCAACCTTATGTCAGATCACTTCAGAATACACCCTGAGAACTTTATTGCTTCAATCACAGGTAAGGTCACTGTGGCAGTAATCATTCACCTAAGCCAAAATCAATACTAGCAAATCCGCCATCCATAATATAACATATGTCTGACTTGACCATCATGTTTTATCCATGAATATCCAACAGTATTACTTATATCGCTGTTCAATTATATGCTCTAAATGTGCATCTCTGCGTTGCAAGCATTAACCAACTTCATTCTCAGCAGAGAAATTACCAGAAAAGTCTGGATTCTTTAAAATATGTTGAAATAATATTCATGAATTTTTTTTAAGGGAACTTTTGATATGAATGAAATTTTAAAGTTAGGCATAATGAAACGTATCAACTTCCTCATGTTCGCCATATTTGAAATTATCAATTTTGAATCGGTGTTAATCAAAAGAAAATTGTTAATGATATTTTAAGTTGGATTTTTGGGCGGCAAAAAATCATATTTTTTCAACAATTTTTTCAATTATTAACAAATGATAAAATCAAACTGTTTTTTGGAACGTATTTAAAAAAAAAACTATTTCACATAGTTTAATCATTAATTACTAACAAAATATAATTATATCAAAAAGTAACATACACTTATTAACAAATAATAAATTAAACATTTTTATAAATAAAATTTTGTTTCTATTTTAAAAATATTTGTTAAATAGTTTAATAATTAATTATAAACTAAATATAATTATATTACACCATATTTTTTGCGTTTCCATTCAACCAAAGAGCCGCGAAGTTACATCAGACGCGGACAATACCTCAAATAACAAGCAAGGACGTTTTACCGATAAACATAACTAAAAAAAGTTTGTTTATTTTTATGAAAAAAAAGAGAAGAAACTCTGATGATGAGGTTTATCTCCGAAATTGATAAGATACATGTAAAAAAAAAGAAATAAATATATCGTGCATTGAAAAATGGGTTTTATTCTCAATTTAATACTAATTCTTCGATGCTTATTGTTGTGGACCCGTTTAGGGGTACCAACAATGAAATAAAAGAACAACAGGTTTAGAGATAATAATAACGAATTGTATTAAACAGAGAAATTATACACAAGTCAGTGTTGGCAGTGCTAGTGCCTAAATGTGGTACAAATGTTCTCCCGGCAAAAGCCGGTATTTATGGTAGCCGGTTGCTACCATTTAGTTATTATTAAAGGGTAGGTAGGTCACCCACAACACCCCTTCCGAAACTCATTCCCCCGGAATCTCAAGGTATATCTTTTTCCTAGGATTCACCTCGAAACTCCCGGTTAACTTACGTTTTTGGTGTTGGCAGCTCAAATGCGTCGTATAGATCTTCCATGATGGTCTCACTCTGATCCGATGGGCCTTCCCCTGGGTCGTTCGACATGCGACGACGCATTTGGTTTTTTACAGATGCTTCTAGGACCCTCTACAATGTACACCATCCGCCCCAATCTTTTTTGTACCTTTCCCACTTCCCACATGGTTTTGTTTCCATAGTGTTCATGGAAGAACACCTTCTCTCCATCCTTGTAACTCTTCTTTGGTGCCGTAATGTTGGTCGCTTTCACCTGTTTTGGTAAAAGTTTTGTCGAATATCGACTTTATTTTTCTTCCAAATATTACTTCCGTCGGTTGTACCTGGGCTGGTGTGTTCTCGTTGGGTGTAATTCTATACACTTGAAGGAACTGCTGGAGTGCCTTTTCTCTCGGCGTGCCCGTCGAGTTTTTCAACGCTCTCTTCAAGGTATCAACAAATTTTTCTGCCTGTCCGTTTGACCTCGGATGGTAAGTCGGAGTGGTGATATGTTTAATTTGAAAGTCTTCACAAAATTCTTTGAACTCTCGTGAAGTAAATTGTGTAGCGTTGTCCGATACAACAATGTCCACCACTCCGAATCGAGCAAACAGTTCATGCAACGCGCATATCGTGACATCCGTTGTTGGGTTTTTACATCTAACAACTTCTGGCCATTTTGAGTAACTGTCGACTATAATTAAATAGTAGAAGCCTTCCAATAACCCCGCAAAATCTATGTGAATCCAGGACCATGGTTGCTCTGTCTTTGGCCATGGACAGTACTGAATAGGTGGTGCTTTCGCTGCCGACGCGCAGCCCGCACAGGCCTTCACCTTCGTCTCTATGTCCCTGACCATGTTTTTCCAATACACATAAGATTTCATTAGGATCTTCATGAGTGTCGCTCAGGGATGCCCCTTATGGAAATCCCTCAGGATTTTTTTTTAGCGTAGCTGGGATTACTACTCGCTCCCGGTATAATAATGTGTCGCAACAGACTGAAAAAGCTTCTTCCGTTTGCTCATCGTCTGTTTGTAATTTATTTTTAATTCCGATAATAAAATTATCTTCTCTTGCCTCTTTTTGTATATCGCCAAGTGTGACTGACAGCTCTTTTATTGTGTTACACAGTACTTTACTATAGTCATATTCAGACCGAAAGGATACTATAACTGTATCCTCGAGCGGTTCCGTGTACTTTGGGATTAGCCGCGATAAACCATCTGCGTGTCTTAGTCTTTTTGACGGTAAAAATTCCATCTCAAAGTCATAATTTAACAGAATTATACACCATCTTTGTAGGCGGTTTGCTGTGTTGGTTGGCAAGCCTTTATTATCCAAAGATGGTGATACGTGGCTTATGGTCTGTTTGTAAGATAAAATGACGGCCGTGTAGATACCTCTGAAATTTGGTCATTGTGAACACAATACCCAACGCTTCTTTTTCAATCTGCGAGTAATTTGACTCTGCAGGAAGTAAAGTTCTTGAAGCGTGCGCGATCGGTTTCATCGAGCCATCCGGCATTTTATGTAAAATGCACGCCCCAATGCCGTAGGAGCTGGCGTCACTTGCAACAATAGTTTTTATCTCTGGATTAAAATGAGTAAGAAATAATTCTGAAGTTAACTTCGTTTTTAGGTTGTCGAATGCAGATTGACAGTCGGCGGACCATTCCTATTTACTATCTTTCTTAAGTAACTCATTTAAGGGGGCTCGTAATTTGTGCATACTGGGAATGAATTTTTCGTAATAGTTTGTGAGACCCAGGAAGCTTTGTAGTTGGGTAACATTGTTCGGTTCGGGCATATTCTTGATGGCCATAGATCTTTCTGGGTCGGGACGTCTTCCATTCTTATCAATGACATGTCCCAAGTATTTGATCTCTTCTAGAAAAAATTCACACTTTGACTCCTTGAGTGTAAAACCAAAATCGCTTATTCTTTCGAATACTTTGTTTACGTGCTCACAGTGCTCCCCGACGTTCGTACTTTTCATTAAGATATCGTCAAGGTAGCCGATCGAAAAATCGAACCCGCTCAACATCGTGTCAATTACCTGCTGAAAAATCGACGGGGCCATTTTAATTCCAAAAGGGAGACGATTGAACTTTAGTAGTCCCCTGTGTGTCGAAATACAGAGAAGCTTAGAGCTACCTTCTTCTACAGGTATTTGCAGATAGGCTTCACTCAAGTCAATTTTTGAGAACAGTTTTCCACCGTTTAATTTTGTGAAAACCTCTTCTGGAATCGGCAGAGGATAGTGATAATCTTTCAGCGCATCGTTCAAACCGGTTGAGAAATCGGCACACTCTGATCTCTCCAGATTTTTTCTTCACGTAGCCGCCCATTCCGAGTAGTCAACTGGTGTTAAAATACCTTTCTCAACCAACCGGTCTACTTCTGCATTAATTTTGTCAAGAGAGGCAAATGGTACACTTCGTTTTCTCTTAAAAACGGGATTCTTATTTTCAATTAGTTCAAAACTCGCCTTCATTTTAGTACAGCGTCCTAATTCATTAGAAAACACCTTGGGGAATGACTCTTTCAAATCCTTCTTCAATTTTTCTGCTTCAGCAGAAAAGTTCTCTATTCGTTGACAATAGGCGCTTATCGGCGAATCCCAGAGCTGGAAGTGCTGAATCCAATCTGAACCGAACACATTTCCTGTATCTTTCATTACGAACATGCGTAATTTTAATGTCTTATTTTTTAGTGTCACTTTTGAAATGACTTCCCCTTCAAAGTTTATTTTCTCTCCGGTTACCGATCGAGCCATTTTATCTGTGCGTAGCATAGTCGGTCTGCCGATCTTTTTCCAGGTATTAATATTAATAATTGATAGGTCAGACCCTGAATCAAGCTGTAGTTTAACATCTTGATTGTTCATTTTTACCGTAACATACTTTCGTATGTTTAGGTTGCCACCATTAATTCTGGTTGTTTTTATGTAACTTTTTTTTTCTAGTGTTACTTCTGCAATGTGAGGCTTTGTGTCCCATTTTATGGCATTTGTCACAATTTTCTCGTTTAAAAGGACACTTCTGGTACCAATGTAGGTCCCCGCAACCCCAACAAGGGTGGTTTGGCAATTTTTCATCCGACCTTTGAGGCAAATCCTTCCTGAACTTTTCCTTTGAAGAGTATGATTTTTTTAAAAAACGACGAACATTTTTAATATTAGAATTTGCTGCTTCCTCTATTTCTGTAGCTTCCCTTTTCTCGGAAATATGTCGTTGACAGCTTTCGGCCAATTGTTGCAATGTTAAATTTGGCTCGGTTTCAAGTTTGCTTATTGCACGTCTTCTTAACTCTACATCGTTTTGCGAGACGAGCCCTTGAACAAATATTAATACTTTGAAATTGTCCGCTGTCAAGGATGATAACTTAAAGTCGTCACAATGTTCATTGGCGATCGAAGCAAACGTTGAGTAATCCTGGCTTTCTTTTCGCGTTAGGTTCATACATTTCCACCTTTTGTGGAATAAACTTGTTTTGGGGCAATATAGTTCCATTAACATTTTAATGGTTTCATTGAAAGATAGTTCGCCCGTTTTCTTCGGCAGAATATAATCGACAAATTCTGTATGCTCTGCCGTACCTAGTCTACGAAGAACTAAACAAACTTTTTCTTTTCCGACCATGTGCTACAATCAATGTCGAAAAACCCTGATATCGACGGTACCATGGTTCGAAGTTTAGGTCCTCTTTAGGCACATAGTTGAAGGTTTCTATAGCTGACCATATTGCATTTTGGTTGAACACGTCGCTGTTGTCATTCGTCGTATTTATCATTGCTTGTGCAAGCTGTTCAAATTTTTTCTCTGATTAAGTCTGTTGCTCTAATTGTAAATTTTTTTTATCCCAATCAATTGTTCGTCTAAAGATTTTCTATCTTCTCGCTTTTGTGCTAAATTCTTTTCCTAAAAATATTTCAACAAACTTATTTCTGCGACTGAAATTCTTTCTGTAGAGACTGAAGTTTTTCATCGTTTGCCTTCTGTTGTTCTGATTGAACTTTAATCATCTCCAATATCTGTTTCGAGAAATCTTCCATGATTAAAGAAATACTTTCTTGAAAAAAAATTAGTCATTAATAGTCCTTCACTATTTTTTTTCTTTTCAAATGCTTACTGTTTAATAACAAACTCACCCCTTCTCATCACTGCGTCATTCGGGTCTCGAATGCGACCGGCACTTGCTAATCTTTTTTTTCTTCTTTCAAAGTTCTTTGAGAAAAAAAAACGATTTTATTAATCCGGCTTATTGGGTAATTAATTTAACAAATTATTTGTATTTTTGTTCGCATCTGGAACTTTTTTTTTTTCAATACGTCCGTTTGCCTTTCAGTGTAGGCTGAAAATGCAAAATAGCAAGTAATGGCTATATAAAAAATTGACTAGTTATTCAAGAAAGTAACTTGGTTTTACTTGTCAGATTTTTTTCCGACTATACGATTTTACAGTGACAAGTCTGTTCGCCAAATACGTTTGACTATATCAGACACGAAAAAAGGTTTTTGTAGTATGGAGTTTTTTTTTTCAAACCTTTCAGTTTTATAAGCACATGGTATTCCAATTTCATTTGTTGCACGAGGTAAAATCCCGTATTGAAATACGAAGAACACAAATAGTAAAATCTGTCTTACTTTTTTTTCTTCCAGTAATTGTTTAAACTGGTTATTTCTTGTAAGGCAGACTCGTCCCAAAATTAAATGTATTCGATGTTTCCAATATCTTCCCGAAAATTGTAAAGCACAGGGTTTTTTTTCCGAAGGTTGACTGTGTTGTAGACATTGGTTTATCACTCACAGGTTGCAAGGTCCAAGGTGTTTCCAACGAAGTCCTTTACGAATCACTCGCCGCCAGTTGTTGTGGACCCGTTTAGGGGTACCAACAATGAAATAAAAGAACAACAGGTTTAGAGATAATAATAAGGAATTTATTGAACAGAGAAATTATACACAAGTCAGTGTTGGCAGTGCTATTGCCTAAATGTGGTACCAAAAGTTCTCCCGGCAAAACCGGTATTTATGGTAGCCGGTTGCTACCATTTAGTTATTATTAAAGGGTAGGTAGGTCACCCACAACACTTATGAAAACAAAAATGTTGAACTACCAATATCCTAAAATACCAGCATGCTGCCCGATGCGTTTCCGTTCAACCAAAGAGCCGCGAAATTACATCAGACGCGGACAATACGTCAAATAACAAGCAAGGACGTTTTACCGATAAACAAAACTAAAAAAAAGTTTGTTTATTTTTATTAAAACAAAGAGAGATATCTCTGATGATTAAGTTTATCTCCGAAATTGATAAGATACATGTAAAAAAAAAATAAATAAATATATCTTGCATTGAAAAAGGGATTTTATTCTCAATTCAATACTAATACTTCGATGCTTATAAAATAAAAAATAAAAAATGTTGAACTACCAATATCCTATATATATATATATATATATATATATATATATATAGTTATCCACAGACACGTGTTTCGTTGTTTCTGTAGTGCGGCTAGACCTAGCTTGATTCGAAACCAAGACTCCAGTTACTGAGTCTAATGCTCTCCTAAGCTACGGACCTCTTAGTTCTATTAGAAGTTTTATCGCATTATAAATTGTGTAATTTATTTATGTATTTATACTTTTATTTGCGATAGTCATAATTGAAAATATTCAATTAATTTTCTTTGGAAAGCATTGCATCAATTCTAAGTAGAAATAATTATTTCGGCCGTAGAATATATATATATATATATATGTATGTGCATGTCGATATATATATATATAATTTATGATTATTTCATATATACAGGGTGGGCAAAAATAAGGGTCCTATTTTAAAAAATTCATAACTTTTTTATTTATTGATTAAAAAATTTTTTTTTTTAGAATAAGTAAAGGACCCCTTCCGAAGCAAGCATGAGCCGTATTAGCCCTAAGGAACGTACCCTCATTTAGAAAACATTATTTTTGCTTAAAAAACTCAAAACAGTGTAAAAAACAATACTTTAGTTTTTGTAAGTTTTAAGAAGTGTTTTTCGGCTAAAATTTGTTTTGTTTATTTCAAAAAATCTCTGAAGGGTCAGTCTACACACACATAAAGTTTGGTGAGTTTAACTTTTATTTTGTGGAAGTTATTCAAATTCAAGTTATTCAAATTTAAAGATAGGACCCTTATTTTGACCCACCCTATATATATAATTTATGATTATTTCATATATATATATATATATATATATATATATATATATATATATATATATATATATATATATATATACATACATATATATATATATGCATGTCGATATAAATATATATATATAATTTATGATTATTTCATATATATATATACATATACATATATATATATATATATGTAATTTATGGTTATTTTATGTATACACATATAATATTATTAGATAATATATTGTGATTGTGAATAGAATGTTAGTATTTATTTCAAAAGTTCTCAATACGTGAGTATAGCGTAGTTATAGTATTATTAAAACATATCTATGGCAATTAAGCTACAGAAAGACGTATATATTTTATCGCAGCAAGGAATCATCAGACACTTCTGTGTTACTTAATTGCCAAAGATACATTTTCACACTTCTATATAAAATTAATACATCTATATAGTAAAGTATGAAAATCTATGTTAAATCGACACACCTACAGAAGGGATGTGACGCACCCAAACAAAGCAAAAAAAGATGTCAAGTAAAGGTCAACCGGGCTTTTGTTTGAGAGAAGCTCAGCCATTGACCAATGAAAACATCAGGCTATGGAAAAGAAATAGCAAAAAAAAAGATGTCAAGTAAAGGTCAGTCGGGCTTTTGATTGAGAGAAGCTCAGCCATTGACCAATGAAAACATTAAGCTATGGAAAAGAAATAGCAAAAAAATAAATCAAGTCAAGGTTAGCCGGGCTTTTGTTTGAGAGAAGCTTAGCCATTGACCAATGAAAACATTAAGCTGTGGAAAAGAAAAAGCAACGAATCTGATTGCTCAATTAGCTAGACTAAAAACAACATGGATATATAAACAAACAAACAGTAACAACATATCTGTGCACTCTGAGGGGATAAAACGCGGACGCCTCTGTGTAGCTTAATTGCCATAAATATATGTTCATACTTTACAACTAAGCTCTCTACTTACGTATTGAGCAGTGTTGAAGTAAATACTGAACATCTATACACAATATATTCTATAATCTTATAATATATGCATATACATGAAATAATAAAAACATATGTACATATATACATATATATATATATAACTATTTTTTATTTACATAGACATGTACAAAATCTACGATCATATTTGAAAAGAATGAAACGAGGAGAAAAGGAAAGCAAAGAAATTTAAAAGAAAAATTTGGAAATTCACATGGTTAGAATTGGGACCGTTAAAAATATAAAATAACATAATATAAAGTCAAAAAAATATCAAATATAAAATTGAATAAAAAGAAATAAAAAAGAAATAAAATGGATGACTATATATATATATATATATATATATATATATATATATATATATATAGTCATCCAAAGACAGAGTGTTTCGCTATATCACAACGCTTTAGTGCATCTGGACCAGCACCTCTCCCTAGTCAGGGATTGAACCTTTAACCACGGAAGAAGCACTCGTAAATAGTATCTAAAATGTCTATTTGTATAAACATTAGCCGCCGCTTCCATCGTGCTCGATTTGTTTATTTAGAAAGAGCTTAGCATTACGTTTAGAAGCAGCAGGAGACATCACCCAACAACAGTGCTCAACCCGAAAAGAAGAGCGGGGCTTATATAGTCATCCACAAACAGACAGCTTAGCTGTATCACAGATTTTCAGTGCGGCTAGAAGAGCACCTCTCCCTAGCCAGGGACCGAACTCTTATAATCTATGTCCTAATGGGGGTATTTTTAATAATTTCTTTATTATTTAGTTCAGGTATAGTTTGGTATAGTTTGGTGATTGTTCTGATACACATGCATTGCCTCCGCTCAGTCTTTAGAGACAATGGATACACCCTGTATGGATATGTGTGTTTGTAATAACATTTTTTTTTTAACATAGTTCACCCCAAACAAGGACAGCCACCACTGTAGACGTAAGGGGCTACTGAGAAGAAAGACAAGAAGAGAAGGTTCGGGGGGGGGAGGTCAACCTAAATTGGGATTTGCGCAGCGAGATGTCTGTTTACATTAATTTTAAATATCTGCATGTCAGTACCGTTGGGGAAACAGGGGGCAGGGAGGGAGTTCCAGAGGCCAGCAGCACGAGGAAAGAAGCTATTGGAGTAGAAAGCTGTCCGGAATCTGGGGACCTCCACAGTGAATGGATGGGATTTAGTTGATTGTCGAGTTGGTCTAGTGAATTTACCTCGAGGAGGCACCAGAGTAGCCAATTCATCGGAGCATAATACATTGAAGTATTTGTAAAGCAAGCACACGGATGCTACATTGCGGCGATGGGACAGGGACTGGAGCTTGGTTGACAGTGAGGGACCTATTAGGTTGGCGATTCTTTTTTGAACCTTGTACAGGAGAGAGAGACTAATTGTTAAGCAAGGGTTGCACAATCACCAACCACACTTCTCGTGAGTCGGCACTGCCTCATTCCAGTGGCAAGGAGAAGTTCAAGACGACTGGAAGCAATGCTGGGATAAGCGGAAAGCACATACAGCACCGGGCATTCCTAAATGGTCACCCATTTTAGTACTGACAAGGCTGAATGTCACTTAACTTGTCAACGTGATTATGCCATACATTGATACACACTATATTTGAAATAATCCCACAGATACAAATCTGGCAGGTTATGGTCTGGTTAGTGTGATACACAGTCTATATCTCTTACTGATAAGACTATCACCAAAGTGTCCCCATAGCTATCACAATGAGTTACTCACAAAACCTTTACTACAAGATTTGGATCTGTGGGGTATCTCAAAGATAATGTCTATCAAAAAAATTTTCAGGGTATTCGTGAAGAGAGTAGCGTGTCAGAGTTATTCATAATTTGGCATGTCGTATCCAAGTGTAATTATCATTGAACAGCAATAAAGAGAAAGACTGTTGGACATACATGATTGGAACTTGGTGGACAAGTCAGGTATAGACTGAAGTTTATTTGTACCAAATATGGTTGCATTGCAGAGTGAATTTTTAATTGTATTAATGATTTTATGGGTGGTACTTTTTGGAGGGAGTCACCCTGTACCATTCCGTCCCAGAGTGTATCTGAGAGTAATGACAAATAAGAGGTACTGTATCAGTCATAAATGAGCTTTACTTCTTAATGCGTATCAGTGTCCCTGTGAGGTGGTTTGGCAAAATGTTGGTCAAGCAGCTCGCAGGGGACATCGATATCATTAGTTCTCTAAAGCACTATTTAAGCCCCTTTAGATATTGCATGATGCTATCTTCACCGAAGATATATTCATCTACGAAGCGGCAGCAGACGTTTTTACTTCTCTCAATTCTAATAAACCATTTCGTTGTTGCTGTTATAAAAGAAGTGTTGTTTATTTTTTATATTAATAAAAGATAGAAATTGATTTCTATATTTAAATCTTTAGTACACAACACTCCCCAAAGCTTTAGTACACCACACTCCCCAAAGCTTTAGTACACCACAGTCCCTAAAGCTTTAGTGAACCACACTCTCCAAAGCTTTAGTGAACCACACCCCCTAAAGCTTTAGTACACCACACTCCCCAAAGCTTTAGTACACCACACTCCCCAAAGTATTAGTACGCCACACTCTCCAAAGCTTTAGTACACCACACTCCCCAAAGCTTTAGTGAACCACACCCCAAAGCTTTAGTACACCACACTCCCCAAGGCTGTAGTACACCACACTCCTCAAAGCTTTAGTACACCACACTCCCCAAAGCTTTAGTGAACCACCCTCACCAAAGCTTTAGGACACCACACTCCCCAAAGCTTTAGTACGCCACACTCCCCAAAGCTTTAGTGCACCACACTCTTCAAAGCTTTAGTACACCACACTCCCCAAAGCTTTAGTACACCACACTCCCCAAAGCTCCCAAATTGGGGCTCAACCCCATATGTAGTTGAATCGCATACACAGGACTTCAACCAAGACGAAGTAAACAATCAGAAACAGCTAAACAATAACCATATCTCAGATTGGTTAAGGGTTAGAGTTAGGGTTAGGGTTAGGATAAGGGTTATCTCAGATATGTTTCATTCAAGACAACTACTTTTGAAAACACGGTTTCAATTCTTCAAAAATCATTCAATCTTTTCTGAGCTTGCAAATGTCTGTCTATTGAGACAATGTTTTTTGTTTGTCTGTCTGTTGAGACAATGTTTTCTTGTTTGGTTTAGGTTTTCAATTCTTACAAGTCACACGTTGCTTTAGATCGGAACACAAAAAAAAAACGTTTGTTCAAATTGTTTCTTTTTGTTTCTTTTATTTCTTGTTGGTTAGCCGTCAATGTTTTATCTGTGATAATTTTTCCTTTTTACTTTTGTCGTGTATTTTAATTCTCTGCTTTCATTCTTCAAATGATTTACCTTCGTTTGTGCAAACACACACACGCAAAAAATGATGGTGGACGAAGAAATGTTTGCCTGTCAGAGGAAGGAAATGTCAGATAGAGACCGATGAATAAATTCTAATTCCTGGAATCTTGTCAAAGAGGAAATTCTAACTCATCGTCAAGCAAACAAAAGATGGGAGGCTTTTTTTTTTGGTTCATGCTATCTTTGAAAAGTCAAATAAATATTTTCATAGACGTTTTCTTTTTCTTTTCTTGCAACTATTTCTCTGGAGTGAAAGGAAGTTTATGATTATGAATAGTAGAAAAATAATCTCTGAAAATCACGAAACATAAAATCTTTTTCCTTCTTTTTTTTATCAAGAAGTTGATTTAAAGACAGTGGTTTCTATTATTTCGACAGACGACAGTATATTAGTTTTCAGCCATCTTGTATATCCATGATGTTCCTATTTATCAGCCAGCCCACGAGGGCCAGCTGTGACACAAGGCTTGATGTTTAATGTGTGTGGGAGCATAAGTACCACAATGACGTAATAGGTGGGTTTTGCTTCTTTTTTTTGCTTATTTGGTATCTTGCTTTCTTGTTTGTATTTATACACAGTGAAAGACGTCATGAAAGGATGACGTCATCCATAAACAAAAACGAGAAAGAGAGAGAGAGAGAGTAAGAGAGGGGGGAAAGATTCTTGATGATGTCATAAATAATAAATGGTAACATTGCTTGCTTTCTTGTTTGTATCTGTACACAGTTGATGACGTCACAAAAGGATGACGTTATCTGTTAAAACAGCGAGAGAAGGAGGAAGCGATTCTTGATGACGTCACGAAGGATGAATCTTGAACTTGCTTGCATGTTTTTATCCTTGTACGGTGTATGACGCCATAAAAGGATGACGTTATCGTTAAAATGAGAGAATGAGGAAGAGAGTCTAGATGACGTCATGAATGATGAATGGTGAACTTGCTTGAGTGTTTTTTTTTATCTTTGCACAGTGGATGATGTCACGAAAAGATTCCGTTAAACTAAAGAGAGAGAAGGAAGAGATTATTGATGACGTCATTGATGAAGGTTGAACTTGATTGCGTGTTTGCATCCGTGCCCAGGGAATAATGACACGTAAAATCTTTTCTTGCTTTGGTGGCGGACATTATATTAGTTTCCAGACATTTTATATATCCATGAATGTCTCTAGTTAGCAACCTACCCACGAGGGCCAGATGTAACACAAGGGTCTTGCTTGCTTGTTTGTATTACTGCAAAAGGATGATGTCATCCGTTCAGAGAAAAGAGAGAAGAGATTCTTAAAGGCAACATATATGTTGAATGTTGAATTTGCTTGTATCCGTGCACAGTGGATGACGACACGGAAACAGATGATGTCATGGGAGGAAGGGAGAATTGAATTAAATGGCAAAGAGTAAGAGAGGATGAATGAAAAAGACTGGGAAAGAAAGAAGAAAGAAGGAGAGAAAGAAGGAAAGACAGAGCGAGTGAGAAGAGAAAAAAACGAGAGAAGAACAAAGACAGACAGAAGAGGAAAGAGAGAGAGAGAGAGAGAGAGAGGAGAGAGAGAGTGAGAAAAGAGAGAGAGAGAGAGAAAGAGAAAGAAGCCACAAAAAATGAACCATTATTATTTAGAAAGAAATATATATGTTGCATATCTAGAATGTCCCTATTCATCAACCTGCCACGAGGGCCAGATGTGACACAAGGGTCGAAGCTTGATGGAGGTAGGCTATGAGCACAACAAGGATACCTAAGGTGAGGTTGCTTGGTTGCTTGCTTGTTTGCTTGTTTTGTAGAAGGGAAAAGAGAGAGTTGGGGAAAGACACAGCGAGGGGGGATATATATAGAGAGAGAGAGTGAGAAAGAGAGAGTAAGAAAGGGGAGGAGAGGGGGAGAGAGAACAGAAAGATATAGAGGGGAAAGAGAGGGGAAAAGAGAGAGTTGGGGAAAGACAAAGTGAGAGGGGAAGAGAAAGAGAGAGAGAGAAAGAGAGAGTAAGAAAGGGGGAGGAGAGGGGGGAGAGAACAGAAAGATATAAAGGGGAAAGACAGGGGAAAAGAGAGAGTTGGGGAAAGACAAAGCGAGGGAGAAGAGAAATAGAGAAAGAGAGAGAGAGAGAGAAAGAGAGAGTAAGAACGAGAGAGGAGATGAGGAGAGAGAACAGAAAGATATAGAGGCGAAAGAGAGGGGAAAAGAGAGAGTTGGAGAAAGACAAAGAGAGGGGTAAGAGAAAGAGAGAGAGAGAGAGAGTAAGAAAGAGAGAGTAAGAAAGGGGAAGAGAGGGGGAGATAGAACAGAAAGATATAGAGGGGAAAAGAGAGAGTTGGGGAAAGACAAAGCGAGGGGTAAGAGAAAGAGAGAGGAAGAGAGAGACAGAGAAAGAAAGGAATACATATAAAGGAGTAATTATTATTAAGAAATATATATATATATATATATATATATTGTATATATGTATTGTTGCTCGGGATTGAATGAGGATCACTACTATGTACTTTGTCACTATGGTACCTTCCTCTCATTTGGACTTTTACATAGTCGGAAGAAGCTGAAATGTTAGAAAACTGTCCGAATTAGTGTCTTATACATATGGCTTAAATTTCATTAAAATTATTTATATATATTTGAAGTTTTAAGGGGTTCGACATATATAACGTGACATAGAGATTCGGGACCACTTTCATTGTCTTCCCCTGAGAATTTAATACAATTATATAAATGTCATCAAAATAGGATACATTTAAGTTTTAACAGCCTCTTTAGAGATGCACTTAGAGATTTACGACCACTTCCATTGTCTTCCTTGGTAAATTTTACATGAGAATATATTTTTAGATTTTATGGCCTAGAAACACAAATTAATTTGTGTAGGATGATTTAATGTTTATAGAAATTTTATTTGTATATACATATATACATTTATATATATATATTTCTATATTATTATATTCTTTTAGTATCTCTCTCATTCTCTCTCTCTCTCTCTCTCTCTCTCTCTCTCTATATATATATATATATATATATATATATATATATATATATATACTTGAATAATATAAAGATAATTATTTTTGATTTGATCCTTATTTTTTTTTAAACAATTGGCCACCACTGTAGACGTAAGGGACTACTGAGAAAAAAAAGAGAGAAGGTTTTTTTTTTTTGGGGGGGGGGGTTCAATATAAATTAGGATCTGCGCAGTGAGATGTCTGTTTACATTAATTTTAAATTTCTGCATGTCAGTACCGTCGGGGAAACAGGAGACAGGGGGAGTTCCACAGGCCAGCAGCACGAGGAAAGAAAGTATTAGAGTAGAAAGCTCTCCGGCATCTGGGGACCTCCACAGTGAATGGATGGGATTTAGTTGATTGTTGAGTTGGTCTAGTGAATGTACGTCGAGGGGGCACCAGAGGAAACAATTCATTGGATCATAATCAATTGAAGTATTTGTTAAACAAGCACAAGGATACTACATTGCGGCGATGGGACAGGGACTGGAGCTTGGTTGACAGTGAGGGACCTATTAGGTTGACGACTCTTTTTTGGACCTTGTCAAGGAGGGAGAGATTAGTAGATGATGCACCAGCCCAAATGTGGCAACAATATTCCATGCATGGGCACATGGTGGGTTTGTAGACATACAGGATAATGTCAGGTGTGAGGAGCTTACTAGCACGGTAGAGGGAGCCCACCTTCTTTGCTGCAGCCTTGGCAATGTCTTCAATGATCCTATCATGATAGGGAGATACTCGATATTGGGGATGTGGTATTGTTATTGGAAACAATTGAATAATGCTATTAATTACATTTTTATTTAACTCATCTGCTAAACTGAACACACCATATTTTATTTGCATGCCAAGGAAGCTTAACATATGGCATGATGTTTCTATATATATATTGATTTTTATAGATTTCTGGCTTTTCGATCGTTTCTAAACTTGATTGGATTCCAATACCGTCCACTACATCATACCATATTCTAATTGAATTTGTTGTACAATTGCATTGATACAATGACTTTCTATTCATTATTGAAGTTTTCTTTGAACTATTTTTTGTACAATTGCATTGATACAATGACTTTCTATTCATTATTGAAGTTTTCTTTTGACTATTTTTTGTACAATTGCATTTATACAATGACTTTCTATTCATTATTGAAGTTTTCTTTGAACTATTTTTTGTACAATTGCATTGATACAATGACTTTCTATCCATTATTGAAGTTTTCTTTGAACTATTTTTTGTACAATTGCATTGATACAATGACTTTCTATTCATTATTGAAGTTTTCTTTTGACTATTTTTTGTACAATTGCATTTATACAATGACTTTCTATTCATTATTGAAGTTTTCTTTAGACTATGTTTTGTACAATTGCATTGATACAATGACTTTCTATTCAGTATTGAAGTTTTATTTGGACTAATTTTGCTTTAGGCATGTCTTAATTTTTTTGCTAATTTTCAAATTAATACTTACCAATGATTAAATATGTATTGTTTGTTTCCTTCTGAGGATAAAAGTAATTTTTTTGAAAATCCATGGATTAAAGGTCATTTCATTATATTGCTTGTTTAAAAACCTGATAATAAACTTGTAAAGTATGTAACTTTACTTTTTTCATGACTCAATTATTTCATATATATATATATATATATATAAGATATGAAACTGGCACACGCTAGGAAGTAAGTGTAGTATCTGTTCCGATGGATACTGCACCCTGTCCTGTGCAGTTCTAGGAGGTCCACCCTCCCAGGCTTCGCCTCCCCTCTTTGGGGAGGAGTAAGTTTATTGCTTACTGCTTGAGGCGCCCCTACCGGGGAATGCCGACGGGGCTGCCCAGGCAATTTTTAAATGGCCAGAGTGCTCACCTCTCGAGCGCTGGCTTTTAACCCCACTTACTCGACCCAAGCTGTGGTCACATCTTACTTGTGGGAGTAAGATAAAACTGGCCTTGTGCCTAACTCCTGCAGAGGAGTAAATAAATATAAGATATGAAACTAAAAGTATACTTTTAGAGAATAGAACCTATAGTGAAATAGTTTAAGATCAATATACGATATAGAGCAATTATAAAGATAAATGAAAGAAGAGTGATAAATATGTACGAATGACAAATTTATTTTAACTTCGATTGTTCAATGCAAGGTTTACTCGATAAAAATATATTTATTTTTCTTTCCTTAAGCCAAGACTTTTCAAAGATTAAAATCTTATCATCAGAGGAATTACATAGATAGATAAGTTGGCAGTGGAAAAGCCAAAATTCAAAATGTTAAAAAATATAAATAATTGGACAGTAAGAGTGTGCGTGTAAATAAAATATGGAGTCTCTCGATTTGGTGAATGTCCGTAGATAAGGTGTCCGGTGAAAGGAGATTTAAAGATGGAAAAAGGGGGTTTCGTGAAGGCAGCGTTGAAAATGTTCAAAAATGAAGTAAATCCAATAGAAAGATGTTTAATTCAATCGTAAGATAGTAAGATGTTTAATCCAATAGAAAGATATTTAATTCAATCTACGATTGAATTAAATATCTTTTTATTGTATTTACTTCATTTTTGAACATTTTCTAGGCAACATGGTGAGTAACGTGGCGATATCATTCGTATTTAGATGGTGTTTTATAAAAATATAAATTAAAACTAGTTGTATACATATTGCTTATACCCTTTCTGGAACGTGTATTTAGCTAGTCTTGATATATAGTCCTCTACTTAGGTATTAAGTATTAGTGAAATATCTATTTGTGTGTGTGAAGAAAGATAAATAGTCGATTCTCTTAAGTCTGTCAGTTAAAAATTTATTACCATGACTTTCCATATTCAGTTACTAGTTATATTGTATCCATTTTGAACCTCAGCGATATCTCAAAATGTCTCTCGGTCAATAACACCTAAGCTTGGCTCAATTTCTTTATTAACACCGGACTTGCCGGTGACATCTATAAAATATTTCACTCTTTCCTTCGATGGGAAATCTATAGCCCCGAGCGCTGCGTACAGTGTTTGAATGTTCGTTGAACGTGACATACGCACAATTCGCTTCTTTCTCGCGAGCTTTATGAAGCCATCATTCATCGGTCTTTCATGAAATCCATTATCAACTGAGACGGCGTTGTAAGGACAGGGATATTCAAAATGTTCTCCTATAAAGCTTGTATCAAATGCAACTTCCCCAGGCAGATATGCCATCGAGACCGTGTGGAGACCCTAATCTTTTCTCCTTTGTCTTTTTTATTCATCGTCTAACTTGCAATTTACGCTAATGTCAAAATTTTAACACGAAAAATGTCAAATAATATATGCTGATTCCAAACATAAAAAAAGTTGAAGTAAAAATAAATTAAACAAATGGGAAATAAAAAAAAACAGTCTATTGAGGGTTGCTCATGTGCAGTTCTAGGAGGTGCACCCTCCCAGGCTTTGCCTCCCCTCTTTGGAGAGGAGTAAGTTTATTGCTTACTGTCTGAGGCGCCCCTACCGGGGAATGCCGACGGGGCTGCCCAGGCAATTTTTAAATGGCCAGAAGGCTCACCTCTCGAGCGCTGGCTTATCTAATCCCACTTTCCCGACCTTGTGTCACATCTTACCTTGTGGGAGGTAGATAAATAAAATTAAAAAAAAAATTTTTTAGTTAAAAGAAAAATAATAAAATAAAATAAAATAAAATAAAAACAGTAAATGAAGAATGCGATTGAAAAGTTGACTTTGGTGATAAATATCATAGAAATAATCCATTAATGCCCCACAACAATTCATAAAGACATGTGTTGCCGGGGTTGAGGAATAGAGAATATAAATATTATACAGTTGAATACAAATTAAACAAAGCTAGACGTAAAAAGGGGAACGCAAAACGTATTTTAATGCGAACAAGCACAACCACAAATAATTATAACAGAAAGAATACATTAATATACAAATAAAATCGATTAAAAAACGTTTCTAATGTCGGGGAATAAAGAATATAAATATGAAGTTGAATTCAAATTAAATTAACCAAAGAGGAAATAAACAAAAGGAAACGTTGAATGGGATCTCTTCTTAGTTCCGTTCCACTCTGTTTAAATGAATGACGTCACCCTTTTGTAACGTCATCTTTTCCTTTCTACACGAAGACAAATAAACAACTGTACAAGTTATTTATCTTCCTCCCACAAAGGTAAGATGTGACACAAAGTCGGGAAAGTGGGATTTGGAAAGCCAGCGTCCAAGAAAGTGAGCACTTTGGCCTACAAAAAATGCCTTGGCAGCCCCGTCGGCATTCTTCTGTAGAGGCGCCTCAGGCAGTAAGCGATAAACTTACTCCACACCAAAGAGGGAAGGCAAAGCCTGGGAGGGATGACCTCCTAGAACTTCACAGCACAAACCCACAAACCGGCGGAATCAAGACCCGAAGGCGAAGAAAGTACCGGTCTATAGGGTGTAGTATCCATCGGAACAGATTCTAAACTTCGATCTTGACCAAAATGCCATTTTACAGAGTTTTATTCCGTCTATTACATGTATACAGTCACTGTAAACATATACGACCGTGATCTAAAGGGTAACGGGTCGTCTATGTATTCTTTTTAATGGATGGCGTCCTTTTTTTACTTAAGTATTTATGACATCGCAAGACGTCTCGTTATAGCGGCCATCATTCTATCGGGCATCTATGGAATCCGTTATCAACTGAGATGGCATTGTAAGTATAGATATATTCAAAATATTCTCCTATAAAGCTTTTATTAAATGCAACTTCCCCAGGCAGAGATGCCATCGAAACCGTGTGGAGACCCTAATTATTATTCCTGTGTCTTTTTTTATTCATCGTCTAACTTGCAATTTACTGTAATATCAAAATTTTAACAGAAAAAATGTAGAATAATACATGCTGACTTAAAATATTAAAAAAGTTGAATTAAAAATAAATTACACAAATGAGAAATCAAAAACAGTAAATGAAAGGATGCGATTGGGGAGTTGGCTTTGGTGATGAATATCATAGAAATAATCCATTAATGCCCCACAACAATTCATAAAGACATGTGTTGCCGGGGTTGGGGAATAGAGAATATAAATATTATAAAGTTGAATACAAATTAAACAAAGCTACACGTAAAAAGGGGGAACGCAAAACGTATTTTAATGCGAACAAGCACAACCACAAATAATTATTACAGAAAGAATACATTAATATACAAATAAAATCAGTAAATGAAGAATGCGATTAGAGAGTTGGCTTTCGTAATAAATATCATAGACATAATACATTAATAAGCAATATTTAAAAATAAAAATAAAGTAAAGAATTGCTCCAAATCAAATATTGTGTTATATTATGTGCTAAAATGTTTAACCAGATCGGAGCACGCCTGCATAAGCAACATTATTGCAACAATTGATCAAGACATGTGTTACCGGGATTAAAAATAGAGAATATAAATATAAGAAAGTTGAATACAAATTTTAAAAAGCTACACGGAGAAAAGGAAGTAAAAACATACATACACAAAGAGGTTAACCACAGACAGTATTATTTACTATAGAAAATATACATTAATTTCTTAATAAAATCGTTAAAAACTCGTGTTTCCGGGGCCAGAGAATAGAAAATATTAACATTATAAAGTTAACTACACATTAAATTAAAAGAATACACGTAAAAAGAATAATTCAAAACGTATTATATACGAAGAGGTAAAACCAGAGATAATTAATACCAGAACGAATACATTGAAGTGCTAATACAATTGATGAAGACATGTGTTGCCTGTGTTGGAGAACAGAGAATATAAATACGAGAGAGTTGAATACAAATTGAATTAAAAGAATACACGTAAAAAGAATAATTTAAAACGTATTATATGCGAAGAGGTAAAACCAGAGATAATTAATACCAGAACGAATACATTGATGTGCTAATACAATTGATGAAGACATGTGTTGCCTGTGTTGGAGAATAGAGAATATAAATACGAGAGAGTTGAATACAAATTGAATTAAAAGAATACACGTAAAAAGAATAATTTAAAATGTATTATATGCGAAGAGGTAAAACCAGAGATAATTAATACCAGAACGAATACATTGATGTGCTAATACAATTGATGAAGACATGTGTTGCCTGTGTTGGAGAACAGAGAATATAAATATGAGAGAGTTGAATACAAATTGAATTAAAAAAATACACGTAAAAAGAATAATTTAAAACGTATTATATGCGAAGAGGTAAAACCAGAGATAATTAATACCAGAACGAATACATTGATGTGCTAATACAATTGATGAAGACATGTGTTGCCTGGGTTGGAGAATAGAGAATATAAATAGGAGAGAGTTGAATACAAATTGAATTAAAAGAATACACGTAAAAAGAATAATTCAAAACGTATTATATGCGAAGAGGTAAAACCAGAGATAATTATTACCAGAACGAATACATTGATGTGCTAATACAATTGATGAAGACATGTGTTGCCTGGGTTGGAGAACAGAGAATATAAATATGAGAGAGTTGAATACAAATTGAATTAAAAAAATAGAGAATATAAATATGAGAAAGTGAAATACAAATGAAACACAATACTTAGGACAAATCATCGATGAACAAGGAAGAAGGCCAGACCCAGATAGGGCAATGGCGATACAGAACATGCCTGCTCCAGAAAATATTGCGTCTCAACAAAGTTTTTTAGGGTTAGCGAATTACTACAATGTGTTCGTACAAAACATGCATAAACTAAGATCACCCTTAAATGAACTGTTAAAGATGGACCAAAAATGGGTCTGGACGCAAGAGTGCGAAGAAGCGTTTCAGAAAATTAAAGATATCTTAACGTCTGACTTGTTTCTGGCACATTATAATCCCAAGCGCGATATTGTAGTTGCAAGCGATGCCAACAACTATGGTATAGGAACATGCATATTGCACTAAATGGATGATGAAAAATTAAAACCCATAGCCCATGCATCCCGAACACTTCTACCAGCCGAAAAAAACTACTCTCAAATTGAGAAAGAGGCTCTAAGCATTATATTCGCGATAAAGAAATTTCATCGTTTCCTGCACGGTAGACAATTTCTGTTACAAACAGACCACAAACCCTTATTAACGATTTTCGGATCGAAAAAGAGACTACCACAACACACTGCGAATGGACTCCAAAGATGGGGTACCATTCTTCTTAAATACAATTTTCAAATGGAGTATGTACCATCTAAGAAATTTTGTCATGCAGACGGGTTATCAAGGTTGATACCTAAACAGGAAAAGGGCGATACAATGCATGATATATACCAAAGGTTAAAACCACAGACATAATTATCACAGAATGAGTACATGGATACCCTAATACAATTGATAAATGTGTTGCCTGGGTGGGAGAATAGAGAATATAAATAGCATGAAGTTAAATACAAATTAAATTAAACAACGGGGAAATCAAAAATAGTAAATAAAAAAATGCGATTTTAGACTTGACTTTGTTGATAAATATTACAGAAAGACTACATTAATTCTCCATAAAGACATGTGTTGTGGGGTCGGAAAATAGAGAACATAAATATCATAAAGTTGAATACAAATTAAATTAAATCACAGGAAAATTTCAAAAAAATTAAATGAAAAATGCGATTTTAGAGTATGCTTCGATGATACATAGACGTAGAGCGGAACACAATGCATGTAAGGGGTAAATATAACATACAAAAGGGTAAAGCAATAATCACAGAAATAATACATTAATGTCCTAATACAATCGATAGATATATGCGTTGCCGGGGTCGGAGAATAGGGAATATAAATATTATTAAGTTGAATACAAATTAAACTAAACAACGAGGAAATTAAAATAGGTAAATGAAAAATGCGATTTGAGAGTTATCTTCAATTATACATTTAAAACTGAACGTAGAGAAGGGGGTACGATAGATGTAAGGGGTACTTAATATGATATACTATAAAGGATCAACGAGTTAATATGAATACACAAGTCGCCTGTACTGTAAAATTTGTAACACTTTTTATTCTATATACGTGAATCTGTAGCAATCACCAATAGGGAGTACTTTTGAATGCGTAATCATTGTCCCTGTGAGCTGGCTTGTCCAATCAAATCACATATGTTCCCTTAGGGTTCGAGGAAAAAGATCAAACGATCTTCCTGGCACCAGCTTGAACACATCGCAGAGAGCACCAGCGAGGAACGAGGAAACGCTCTCTCTCCTGCCGCCGTCGCACGACTCGACGACTACTACCATCTTCACCTGAAGAAATCCACGGGCAGCCCTTAAGAACTCTTATATTCTTCCTCTTCCTCAGACGGACACCGTCCCACTCTCATCTACCTATACCAAACGGTATAGGTAACCTTGAGTTAATAAAACCCCTTTTTGTTATAGTTACAGAAATACTTTTCGTTGTTCCGTTTCTTTAGGAGGAGATAAAAGGATAACCCCTTTCATCCTCTCATCATCTCCTTACAAATCAAATTCAGAGACCCATAAAAGTTGTTTATAGCTTAATGCACCTAATTATAATAAGTGCTCCTCTTGTAGCAGTTATGCCCTCCCTTCAAAACATAACTGCACTAACCGGCCGGTAGGTGTTGCTGTTCACCGTCAGGTGGCGCTGAAAGCGACCAGGAGTTATCTGCACTTGGGGATATATAACCAAGGGATACCGGAAAAGGCCTCTTCTCTACTCAATTAGCCTCGCTGAACGACGCTAAGACATCAGCGCTCCGTCAACACGTGTTCAACAACGGTAAGAGTTCTAAACTCATTTTCTTTGTATACGGTTTTCAAGGACTTTCCCACGCCGGACACATTTCTTCACATACTCTTTTCAAGAACTGTTTTCTATCGACACACATACATACACCACACACGTCATCATGCCATTTACACACATTTTCAATAAACATTATTTGAACTACCTCCTTTTGTTTGTTGGTCCCCCGATTTTATAAATCGGGGGACCTATGTTTTGAGGCATTTCCGTCCGTCCGTCCGTCCGTCCGTCTGTCCGTCCGAATTTTTCTCCGCAACCATCTATTGAATTTCTCTGAAATTTTGCATGAAGTTGTAACTTTGGTCAGGTTAGAAAGTGACATTCACCGATTTTTGAAAAAAGATCTGGTTATGCCCCCAGGGGGTCAAAAGGCCCCAAAATTGAAAAAAATTACATTGTTTGCCCCATAACTTTTCATCCATCCATTCAATTTCTCTGAAACTTGGCCAAAATGTGGAGGCAATTGTTCCCAATGGAAAATAAGTATCGCTGACCTTGGAAAAAATCTGGTCGCGCCCACAGGGGTCAAAAGCCCCTAAAATGGCAAAAAATGACCCTTTTCTCCCATAACGTTTGATCCATCCATTCAATGTTTTTGAAACTTGGCCAAAATGTAGAGGCAATTGTTCTGGATATAAAATGAGCATCCTTTACCACAGACAAATTCTGGTTCGCGCCCCCAGGGGGTCAAAGGGGGGTCAAAAATGCCCTAAATTGCCCAAATTTATTGCATTTTACACTCGCCACATCGAGTCACATACAGAGGGGACCACGCATGCGCGTCTTGTTAATTATTACTCTATTTTTGCATGCAACAATTGCTTGATTTTGTGAACTCACTTATAGTCGGGAACACGACCCGATTCTAACACTCTTAAGAATAGAATTATATTCTCGAGGTATACCGTTACTTCTAGGTATATCCAGATTAACTTTCTCATAGAATTTTTGTCTTCGTATTTTTTTTATTTCTATTAATCTTCCTCGTATATAAAAAATTAAAATATATTAAATATATATTTTCTGTTCTCTTTTTTATTAAATAACTTGTATTAATTATTGTCAATATAAGCAAAACAATTGCTTTGACGTCGCGAGAGAGACGGGGCATAGGAAGAGTGGACATGAGGGGAGAGCATTCTCGGGCGCTGGCTTTTCAACCCCCACTTTCCGACCCGACCTTGGGTCACATCTTACTTGTGGGAGTAGGATAAAACTGGCCTTGTGCCTAACTCTTGGAGAGGAGTAAATAATACTTACCTGACCTTTTGGCTAAGATCAAAGTGTAGTATCTGTTCCGATGGATACTACACCCCATAGACTGGTATTGTCTTGGCCTTCGGGGCTTGATTGACGCCGGTCTATGGGTCTGTCCTGTGCAGTTCTAGGAGGTCCACCCTCCCAGGCTTCGCCTCCCCTCTTTGGGGAGGAGTAAGTTTATTGCTTACTGCCTGAGGCGCCCCTACCGGGGAATGCCGACGGGGCTGCCCAGGCAATTTTTGATGGTTAGAGTGCTCACTTCTCGGGCGCTGGCTTTTCAACCACCACTTTCCGACCCGACCTTGGGTCACATCTTACTTGTGGGAGTAGGATAAAACTGGCCTTGTGCCTAACTCCTGGAGAGGAGTAAATAATACTCACCTACTCCCTCTGTCTAGGAAATATGCGTCGGTATATATTTCTTTCTAGCTAGATGAAGTGGATAAGTTTTACTTGAATGAGCTTGACGTTCCTTGAAAATGAATGAATTTATTCTCTTTTTTATTAAATAAATTTTATTAATTACTGTCACTATAAACAAAACAATTGCATATACATGATAAAAATGAGACAATAAAATTACAAATGAAGTACACCAAGCATTAATTTATTATAGACAGTTTACAAAAATAGATATGCAAATTAGGATTATTAATAATTCTAATTTGTATCTTGTTTTATTAATTTAAATAACTGCAACCTTTTTTATTGTAATATAGAAGTAATAAATGAAAATTATTTCGCATTTATTTATTTAAATAATTTATTACACCTTTAAAACAAGTACTGAAAAAATATATTGTTGTGGACCTGGGTAAGGCCGAATGAATGACACAGGAACACATGGTGTAATTGAACAAAGGTATATATTATATGATAGAAAGAAAGAGATACAAGGAGATGTGCTCTCAACCGCCATTGCCGGTTTGCCTGGGAAGAAGAGAACAAGTGTCACGTGCTTCCCGTATTTATAAGGTGGACGAGTCCATTAGTTCTCCGTAGGTAGGTACGGCACCATAACATATATATATATATATATATATATATATATATATATATATATATATATATATATATATATATTTGTTAAATATATAATTGTAGTATATTTTAATTTTCTTTTAATTTTTGCGATTCTCCTCTATAGCCATAATTCTTTAAATTGTAAATGTGTAAAACTCCTTATTCGCTTCTTGCATGTGACTCGATGTGGCGAGTGTAAAATGCAATAAATTTGGGCTATTTGGGGCATTTTTGACCCCCCTTTGACCCCCTGGGGGCGCGAACCAGAATTTGTCTGAGGTCAAGGATGCTCATTTTATATTCAGAACAATTGGTTCTACATTTTGGCCAAGTTTCAGAAACATTGAATGGATGGATCGAACGTTATGGGAGAAAAGGGTCATTTTGTTCCATTTTGGGGGCTTTTGACCCCCTGGGGCGCAAACCAGATTTTTCCAAGGTCAACGATACTTATTTTCTATTAGGAACAATTGCCTCCCCATTTTGGCCAAGTTTCAGAGAAATTGAATGGATGGATGACAAGTTATAGGGCAAAAAATGTCATTTTTGCCATTTCGGGGCCTTTTGACCCCCTGGGGGGCTAACAAGATTTTTTTTCAAAAATCGGAGAATGTCACTTTCTAACCTGACCAAAGTTACAACTTCATGCAAAATTTCAGAGAAATTCAATAGATGGTTGCGGAGAAAAATCAGGACGGACAGACGGACATGCCTCAAAACAGAAATCCCCCGATTTTAGAAATCGAGGGACCAAAAAGGGGAATAAACTCTTATCTTTCTATGTTATTTTCCTTTATTTTTAATTTTTAACAAACGTTTTTATCTAATTTATTTCCCCATCAATTTATATTATTTTAATCGCTTCAAATTGTTTTTTTTTTTATCTAACAGTCATTATTTTTTAATTATCCTATTCCCCAATTTTATATTCTTGTATACCTTATCTAATCACTCATTTTTATATATTATTTCATTTTATACTATACTAACATTGTTATCACAAAAAAATGTCTGGTTCGCTCCTAATAATGTTTATTGCTACCATTGTTTACATCTCTTTTTAAATTCTTTTCACTCATGTATTTTTCTCTTATGTAATTTCTTCCCTTCGATTCGTCCTATGATCAATGCTCTGAATGTTTTGAATGTTTTTATAATTAATTAACTAATTGAATGTCCTTCTGCTGCTTCGAAACTTCCTCTACTCGTACTCCTTTGGCCTTTTGGCTAAGATCAAAGTGTAGTATCTGTTCCGATGGATACTGCACCCCATAGACTGGTATTGTCTTGGCCTTCGGGGCTTGATTTACGCCGGTCTATGGGTCTGTCCTGTGCAGTTTTAGGAGGTCCACGCTCCCAGGCTTCGCCTCCCCTCTTTGGGGAGGAGTAAGTTTATTGCTTACTGCCTGAGGCGCCCCTACCGGGGAATGCCGACGGGGCTGCCCAGGCAATTTTTAAACCCTACTTTCCCGACCCGAGCTTGGGTCACATCTTACTTGTGGGAGTAAGATAAAAACTGGCCTTGTGCCTAACTCCTGGAGAGGAGTAAATCAATACTCGTATTTGAATTCAACAAACAGTATATTAAAAAAAAACAACAGAATAGAAAAACAATTAAACTGCATCTTCCTCAAGTGCATACCAAGACATCTTATCATTCTCTCATCCCCATCTAACGTAAACCTTCGGCTCTTATACTCCTTAACAAAATATCTGGCAAAAATCGCACTTAAACAGTGCAATATACCTCGCTACTGTTTTATCAACTCAACTACTTATTCTTTATTGCATCTTATCCATGCCTCCATTTTTTTTATTTTCCGTTCCTTCTGTTTCTTTCTTTTCTATTTTTTTCCAATTAAAGCATTTTTCTCACGCGCCACATATCTTTTCAAATATTTTCCTATGTTTTGCCATTTTTTAAATGAATCTAAAATCTTGAAACCGGTCAATCTTTAATTTGATTTTCATTTCTTACTGTGTTCAATTGTTTTTTCTTTTTGTTATCTTTTCATACATTCTGTATCCATGACATTTTGTTTCATGATATATTTTATCCACACACACACACACACACACACACACACACACACACACATATATATATATATATATATATATATATATATATATATATATATATATATATATATATATTATGTTTAAGAAGGCAATGAAGAGTACTGAAAGGAACAAAAATAATAAATCGAAATGGGACTTACTATTTATTTTTTCTTAAAATCTTACATAAAAGCAAGTGTGGTGTTGGCTGTTGATGTGTTGTCCCGATGTTTATTAAAAATTATTTATTTAAAATTTCGGGAAATTTTCCCTTTGTAAAAAATAATAAACACCAAAGGAAAAATTATGTTTTGTATATAAATGTAGTGTTAAAAAAAACCCAAAACACTACATTTATATACAAAACGTAATTTTAAAATTTATTAATTTCTATTCTCTGCGGGACTGGTTTGCCCCAGCCCTACTCTCTGGCATCCATTTTGGTGAATTCTCTGCACAGATGGATTTTTCCTTTGGTGTTTATTATTTTTGACAAAGGTAAGATTTTCCTGAAATATTAAATAAATGATTTTTAATAATCATCCGGACAACACACAAACATCTAACACCACACTTGCTGTTATGTAAGATTTTAAGAAAAAATAAATAATAAGTCCCACTTCAGTTATTATGTTTGTTCCTTCCAGCTTACATCCTACCCGGCACTTTGCATTGCCCTCAGCCTTCTTAAACATACTACTACTATTCCAAGCAATGCTTCAAGCAAACTACCATTATATATATATATATATATATATATATATATATATATATGTGTGTGTGTGTGTGTGTGTGTGTGTGTGTGCGTGTGTATGTGTGTATGTGTATGTGTGTTATGTGTGTGTGAATGGAATTGTTCCGTTATTATTGCAAATTCTTTATCATTGTCGTTTTCCATTTTTGATCTGTCCTCCGATAACATAACATTGAATACAACGTGTGTCACTATAACACCGATAAAATACAGGGTGATTCATAAGTCACTTAGCTATTTATTTTTGAAATTCTTAAGTTAAAAAATACGGTAATACAAAACAGAAAGTTTATTCAACAAATTCATTCATTTGCTGTAATTTTAATTACAGCAAATTTTCAAAATTTCCACCTTCGTTCTGCATGCATAGCTCCATTCTTTTTTGCAATGAATTTGCAGCTCTTTGTAGCATATTTGATTGATTTATTTTAACAAACTCGGCAGTGATTTTTGATTTGAGGTCGTGATTGCCTTTCAATAAGTGTGGGAGATTCATCAAATTTGGCCATATGAATAACAATAAAAATTCGCTCTTCAATTGTAAATGACATACTGCCTGAAAAAAAGCACATATGATGATTTACAAAAATTTAAATTAATAAAAATAAATATATATAGAAACAAATATATAAGCGAACAAATTTAAAATAACAAATAGCTGTAATTAGAGAGTAAGATAACAATTATCAAACGTTCATAGTATGTTTGTGCTTCATATGGTAATCATTTTAAATAGCTAAGTGACTTATGAGTCACCCTGTATAATATTACATATTTTAATTTGTTATTGTTATAATTTTTAAACGCGCAGATTGCATGGACACATCTTAAGAAATACTTCTTATTTGTTCTTTTAAATAATTACCTTTTCGTTTCGAACTCTCCCACCGCTATATAAAACTTTCTTTTGAGTCATTTCTCCAGGATTATTTATATATGTCTGTGATCCTTTTCTACTGGTTTCAGAATTGATCTCAGAATAGTTCCCAAATACATCAAACTAAGTCGTATCGACTTTATAACGCATAAGCATTCTCCATAATTTGTTTTCCCTGGCAACTCATGCTTATTTGGATTGTGTTTAAATGCTATTAATGTTGATTTTTCGTAAATAAATACGTCTGTTTTAATGTATAATATTTTATAATGCTCCCTTTACGTTTGTCCTTGACAAGCTTTCTCTTTTAGAAATATATGTATGTATAGATTACTGATTATCGAAAAACGATGGAACACATGTGTATGTGGATAAGAATTAAAATTATTTCTCACAATGTTATGTATATATATATATATATATATATATATATATATATATATATATATATATATATATATATATATATGAAGAAGAATGGAAAGGAATTAGAGAAGCAAAAGCCAAATCAAAATTCAATTCAAATGCTCAGAGCCAGGTATATTCCGCAAAAAGGCAATTTATTCAAGTTAAATTTTCCTTAAGCCAGGCTTTTCAAAGATCAAAATCTTATCATCAGAGGAAGTTGCTGGGATAGATAAGTTGGCAATGGCCAAGATTTAAAATTTGAAAAAAAGAAATAAAAGTTGTAGGGAAAGAAAACGCAGGGCAAAACTCTGCCCGAATGCAAGCAAATGTCCAATTGCTAAAAAGTCCGGTGTCGAAAAGTCGAGCGGAGAGAATAAGGTGTAGATAGGTGGGTCATTAACGGCACAATAAATAATGAGAGAGGATTCAAAGTTAAAATCCAAGATGCCACAACTTCAGGTACGGCGAAAATAGAAAATCCAAAAGGGTAAAAAGTCCAATAAGAGGTACGTTCGTGGAAGCAGGTAGGCTCAGAGAAGATTGAGGTGGAAAATAGTCGCCATTAAAAGTACTTCCTGGGCAGAGATAACAATGGAAAGTGTTTTAAAGTGGGAAAAAAAGGCAGCGAAAATGTTTAAAGCTAGCCCGTTTAGAAAGCCGGCTTTATATATATATATATATATATATATATATATATATATATATATATATATATATATATATATATATATAAGAAAGGGTATTTAGACATATATTTAAAACCATTGTTTCGTAATAGTATTATTTTTTTTTTGAAAAAACCATAACAATGGTGGTGTAAAATAAATTAAATTTATTTTAATCTTCCCTTTCGAGAATATACTTCTCCTTTTCAAAGAGTGTTTTTCTTTTCATCTTTTTTTTCATCGTCCGATGGAAATGGACTTTTTGGTCAGAAAATCACGTTATGTCTGCAGGCGAGGTGACACCGGTTTGAATAAGAAAGGGTATTTAGACATATTTTTTAAACCATTGTTTCGTAATAGTATTATATTTTTTTCTAACCCTAACCCTAAGATTAAAATAAATGTTATTTATTTTACACCACCATTTTTATGGTTTATAAAAAATAATATATACATATATATATATATATATATATATATATATATATATATATATATATATATATATATATATATATATTTCTAGAGATGTTGCTTTTTACTAATTTACTATTATTAAAATTCAATATGTTGAACGTACTGCGTTCTTCGTTTTGAATGACTAGAGTAATGAAATAATGTCACCCATGTGCGGTGTATTGATATGCTAAAACTTTGACGATCATATGCTTTTTGAGGGGGGAAGGGGAGATGGGGTAAAAGTCGGCTAGGTGTTGTTTAAATGTTTTTAGAGGCTGTTATTAAAAAAGAGTGTTTGATTTGATTATTTACGTATAATTGTTGTGAGACTGTGTGTGTGTGAATGCAACCGTTCCTTTATGGTTTTTTCGTCATTGTCTTTTTTTCTTTTTTATTTATTTCTATCGCGTTATATCCAGGATAACATAACTTATTGAATATGGCGGCTGTGTGTTGCGGAAGAGCCACCAATACGCGCGTCACTATAAGAAACGATAAAATAGACTATCATATATTCTAATTTTTATTGTTTCAATTGTTGAAAGCAAAGATAGAATAGACACATATTAAGAAATATTCTTTCTTTCTTTAAAGACATTTTTTTTTCGTATACAACTTTTCCACCCCCATATAAAATTGCATTGGAATCTTCTTTGAGTCATTTCTTCCACATTATTTTGATATTTCCTTCTTTGACTCACAAATCTGATTTTTATTTCTTTTATTAAAGCAATTTGTAACTCAGGAATTCATCCGTAAGTCTCTACGTTATTATTTTTTTCCCGCCAAAAGTACAAAAAAATCTAATTCCTCAATCCCAGAAACTCGATTCCAGGAGAAAATCTTTGAGGCATCCAACCAAATCTATTGAAAATAAAAATTACTCATCATTTTTTAGAAATATCGTTTTACGAAAAACATAGGTCCGTAGGGGAGGGGGATCTGCCTCCTAGTTGTGGGTCTTGCATATTTGGCTTTAGGAGAAATGCCAAGTGTTGGTGAGCCGAAACCTGCTGGAGGGCCCTTGAAGGTATGCTTTCAGTAACGCTGTAGAGGCTTTTTATTTATCGTCTCCTTACCTGGAATGTTGCATGGAAAATATATAATAATAAAACGCTAAGGCAATTTCATGTTCATACGTACGTTATCACCCTCCACCACTTTTTAAGAAGACGTGATTACCCGATTGCCTAAGCAGTAATGCAAACTAAATTTTCAAAATTCATTTGATGTCGCTGTTGTGTAGAATGTGAAACTGAAGTACACTTTTTTACCTTCAGGCTAGGATTAAAGTGTAGTATTTATTTTTTCGGTAGCTTTCTTGGCCTTTTGGCCAATATCTAAGTGTAGTATCTGTTCCGATGGATACTGCACCCCATACTGGTATTGTCTTGGCCTTCGGTCTTGATTTACGCCAGTCAATGGGTCTGTGCTGAGCAGTTCTGTGAGGTTAACCCTCTCCCAGGCTTTACCTCCCCTCTTTGGGGAGGAGTAAGTTTATTTCTTACTGTCTGAGGCGCCCTGCCCAGGCATTTTTTTTAAGAAACTCTGTACTCTTCCTCTAGAGTTCAAATTCTCACTTTCCGACCTTGTGTCACATTCTACTTTGTGGGACATAGATAAATAGGAGTATTTATTTTTTCTGTCCAAAGCTGGTTCAATAATATCGTGGGGTCTACCATCGCACCGAACATCAATAGAATGGATATATGTTACAAACTCATATAGGAAGAAAGGATAGAGATTCTACATATGAATTAAAAGTGTACTTATATGTAAACTTTTTCGGGGAAGACAATGGAAGTGGTAACGAATCTCTAAGTTCCCTACTCAAGGACTATGAGGCTAGAACTACTCTTTAAGCGCAAAATATACCCTATTTTAATGAAAGTTAAATAGCATGTATAAAAATTACCACGGAAGATAATAAAAGTTGTCCCTAATATCTACGTGCTTCTAAATGTGCCACATGTCTATGTGTTCCGTTTCAGGAAGATAGGAGGGCAGAATCCTCTCTTAAAACTTGAAATACGTATGTCTGATTTTAATGAAATTGAAACCATATGTATAAGACACAAACTTAGAGTGTTTTCTAAAATTTCAGTTTCTTCTGATTGTATTATAAGGCGAAACGGAGGGCAGTAAAAAAGTATAAAGTAATATGGTTTCATGAGCAGAGTGAAAAATGGCATAGTGTTTCTCATTAAATCCCGAGCAACGTCTGTTCTTCCTGCTAATTATACATATTTTTCTCTTGATAATAATTATTCCTTTATATTTACTCCTTTCTCCCTCCCTCTCTTTCTCTCTCTCTTCAACCGTCTCTCCGTCTGTTTTCCCCCTCTCTCTTTTTCTCTTCCCTCTTGCTCTGTCTTTCCCCAGCTTTCCTCTCTCTATGTAGTTGAGTTGTAGAAACAACTCAACTTGCTCCAACTCCACTGTATATTTCTATTATTCCTTGATGACTGACAGATAGACTTTCGAACTGTAATTTTTTTTTCTGTCCGACAAGAAACACGTGTAGGTCTACAAATTGATTAACATGAAAAATCTAATGGTTTTTGTATGTAATACGAAAAAGTAAATGATAAATCTCCACTGAAGTGCAGAAATAAATAATTAAAGGAACTGATGTAAATTATGTTTTTGGATTGCTTTTTACATGGACTTTGGAATTGAATTAATATAATATACATATATGCTCTGAATTATGTAATAAATCTTCATTGAGCTTGTATTTTGAAATTTTCGGATATTGTAAGGAATATAGAATTGAAAACATATTTTCCTCATAAAAACTCAATAATATATATATATATATATATATATATATATATTTATATATATTTATATTAACTTACAAAAGATGCTTTATAAAATGAACTTTCCTAATTTATATATATATATATATATATATATATATATATATATATATATATATACATACATTTATTTAAGAACTATACGTTATATATTCCAGAGACGTACTATGGTTTCATTGACATGGATAGACCTTTCCTGTTTAGAAAAAGCCCTTGTAATCTATCACACATATTTGGCGACTCATGAAATGAAGGCAATTCGAAAAATGGAAATACACAATCAGCGGTTTCATCGCTCGGTAAATTCGCTCAAGAGTCCCTTAAATTTGTGCAGTTAATTAACGAGGTCCAGTGAACAAATCCTAACATTTTGTCCCTTTTGCTTTTTTTTAATCAACGTCAAACTATTGATTGGGAAGTGTTCAATTCTTATAGCAGAATCACCCCATGGAAATTCCTCGGTTGTTTTCTTCATTCAAATTGTGTTGAAAGATCCAAATACTATGAGATTTAAGAATTTTAGGTCAATTTCATTTTCTAGTAAAAGTTCAGGTAAAATATTGATTTTGAAGGAAACATTTATGAGCTTGTTTTTAATAAAAAATACTTCATTAAAATAAAATTTGTTTAATTTGTAGAGGTGTTTTCTTTGCAATTAAATGAACTTGGAAAATAATCAGTTGTCATCTGCTTCTTGTTTACACATGAAAAGAAATCTGTGTTACTACTCCTACTGCATCGAGTTTGGATGAATTACATCCCTTTGATTTAGTGCATACGTTTTAGAAGAAATAAGGGTCATGCTAATTAACCAATGGGGAGAGGAGCAGAATTGTATCAATATTTATCAATATTCTCTTACACAATTTGTCGTTTGTTTGGTAAAAAGGGTGGGCAAAAATAAGGGTCCTATTTTTAAAAATTCATAACTTTTTTATTTATTGATTTTTTTTTTTTTTTTTTTAGAATAAGTAAAGGACCCCTTCCGAAGCAAGCATGAGCCGTATTAGCCCTAAGGAACGTACCCTCATTTAGAAAACATTATTTTTGCTTAAAAAACTCAAAACAGTGTAAAAAACAATACTTTAGTTTTTGTAAGTTTTAAGAAGTGTTTTTCGGCTAAAATTTGTTTTGTTTATTTCAAAAAATCTCGGAAGGGTCAGTCTACACACACATAAAGTTTGGTGAGTTTAACTTTTATTTTGTGGAAGTTATTCAAATTCAAGTTATTCGAATTTAAAGATAGGACCCTTATTTTGGCCCACCCTGTATAACAGTTTATCATTGACATTTAAGAATTTAATTGAAGAGGTCTATATGATTGTATGCGTCCTAATCGTAACTTAGTATTACTTACAAATAATTTAATTGCTGATTACAGATGCTGTATGGTCGTCTGTTTCTCTGGTGTATTTATATTTAAGGGTGATGGTGTGTAGTATAATTTATTGATCAGCGTGTGGGTAAAATTCAGGTGTGGCCGACTGTTATTCATTTACTGGATGGAGGTGTATTACTGTTATTAAAGAGTTTATATGTCATTTTTTAATTTTTTTTTATCAACGTTCACCCCAAACAAGGCATACCGCCACTGTAGACGTAAGGGGCTACTAAGAATTAGGGTGAAAGTTTTGGGGGTCTCCTAAATTGGGAGCTGTGCAGCGAGATGTCTGTTCACATTAGTTTTACATTTCTGCATGTTGGTGCAGTCGGGGAAACAGGGAGCAGGGAGGCTGTTCCAGAGGCCGGTAGCATAAGGAAAGAAGCTATTGGAGTAGAAGGCTCTTGGGCATTTGCGGACCTCCACACTGAATGATTGGTCTAGTGTATTTACATCGAGGAGGCACCAAACCAGCAAGTTCATCGGAGCACATTCCATTGAAGAACTTGTAAAACAAGCAGAAAGATGCAACTTTGCGGCTATGGGACATGGGCTGGAGCTTGGTGAATAGTGAGGGACCTATTAGATCAGCAACTCTTTTTCTTAACCTTGTCTAAGAGAGAGAGACTAGTGGATGGTGCACCAGCACAGATGTGGCAACAATACTTCATGCATAAGTGGATGGTGTCTTTCTAGAGATATAGGATAATGTTAGGTGTGAAAAGTTTACTAGCATGGTAGAGGAAGCCCACCTACTTTGCAGCAGACTTTGCAATGTCTTCAATGTATATGTTCCAATTCATGTTACCTGTGCATATTTATATTTATAGTTTTTTGGGGGTGGAGGGTTTCTTATGGTATAAAACTGTTATTTAAATTGTAGTTTATAAGCTAAGGGAGGGCTTCGTGTCTAATGGAGGAGGAAGTTTATCTTATTAGTGAAACATTGCTTAGGGGTATCAAATCAAGCGGATGGGCTATTATAGACTTGATGTGGGGGTTTCCCTCTTTCTTTCTTTTTTTTCCCCATTTTTTCCTATTTTTGGATTGCACCGGACTTGATTCTTGTGGGGGCACATCACAACTACCACATATTACCGAGTTGTTTGAGCTGTCTTTTTAACTTGTTTTCCTTTTTGTCTTCTTTTTTTCTTTCTTCTTAAGATATTTCAACTGGGCCAATCCCCTGTGGGGTATTGTCAGTTGTTGAGGTCAATATCTTAGAATTGTATTTCCACTTTTGAACTGCCTAGCAAGGTGATTGCTAGGTAGCGAAACACGTGTAGGGAACTATAGCTTTACAAAATAAATAAATAATAAAATAAAAGATCTTTTCGTTGGGATGAATCCCCTCTGGAAGAAAGGGGAAAATATCTTGGTGAACTCTCCTAATATATATATATATATATATATATATATATATATATATATATATATATATATATATATATATATATATATAATTATTATGTGTGTGTACTAGAAGTATACCTCTCCCAGGATGGCTAAAAGTAATTCTTCGAACGAAACAGTTTAGGACCACTTTTGTGTCCTCTTATACAGATTAATATCAATATGTACTGATACTAAACCTTATGTCTAGAATCCTTACTCCAATTTCGATCAAAATCAATTAGATAATGTTGATTCTAGAAAATATATACAGGCCTAAGCTTAATAAGAAATTGAAATTCAGAGAATCAAATTTATTGCTAATCTGAAAAAATTGAATTTTTATATAGGCGGTTGTGCCCCCACAAAACGCTTAAAGCAGAACTTGAAATTTTGGGAATATTTATTAATTGATGTCTAATATCTATTGTTAGAATTTCACACAAATCGGTAGTATCTGAATTTTCATGCAGGGCTTCCACCGCTTTTTTGCATAAAACTTAATTTAACATAATATAGCCCATATTACCTACCTTTACGCCTGGCAGCGGCATTCCAAAAGTCATAATGATTGGTTCATTAGTTTAGAAGTTTATCCTGTACAAAGAAAAAAATATATATAAACATATACACACCTAACTTTATCTACTTGCTCTACCTAAATTTTAAAGTTTACAAAAAATAATATTCCCATGTCACTCATCGTGTTGCCCAGGATATATATTCCAAAATTCATAGGTTTCTAATCTAGGACTGATAAAAACCCTGATGGTGATGGTGATATATATATATATACCGAAGTCCTACACTCGAGTTTCACCCTCTATTGTACTCATCAGTAGAACATATCCGAATTCGAGTCATATGCATGTGAGGCGAGTACTCTGCCACTGAGCCATGACGCCACATACAAGACAGTTTTCTTAACTAACACAGACTAAGCAAACTGTGGCGAATGCCGACTATGGAATGTACCTACTCTTCTCGAGAAGGGGTGTCTTCATCCAACTACTGAGAACCTAAGCCGTTGTCTCACAAGTAAGATTTTATCCTGCTAGGACGATGTCATCCCAGCGAGCAAACTAAGATTAGACTCAGGTTTAGAATCCTGAGTTCGGATATGTTCTACTGATGAGCCAAAAGGAGAGCAAAATTCGAGTCTAGGACTTCTAGTCGGTGACTTTCATGGTTTGTGTAGGCTGCACATTAAAATATCTTATATATATATATATATATATATATATATATATATATATATATATATATATAGTATACATTTTTATTTATCCAAACATTATTGGTTACATATGTGCATACATGTTTCGGTTGTACTCTTCACAGAAAGTCAACCGCTTCAGTCCTGAAGAGGTTGACTCTCTGTAAAGAGTACAACAATGTATGCACATATGTAACCATTAATGTTTGGATAAATAAAAATGTATACTTAAGAACGGCTCTACTTGTTATTGAGCACTTTTTATAAACACTGGAGTTTCAACAGATTTACATCTACAGAAACTAATACAATACGTGTACCATATATATATATATATATATATATGGAAAATGATAAAGGAAAGCCAAACAAATATATTATTTATGTATTATATACTATTCATGATGAATACATAAATAATATATTATTTGGCTTTCCTTTTTCATTTTCCATTGCGTCAGATCATTTTATCTGTCTTTATTCATATATATATATATATATATATATATATATATATATATATATATATATACTAGTGGTACTCACCCGGCGTTGCCCGTGTAGAGATATATTGCTGGTCTGAAATAATTTCAAATATAATCATGTTTACAAATTTTGCCTTGAAAGAAAAGTCAAAAATAACATTTGCTATTCGAGGTCAAGTAATAAAAAAAAACTGTTAGCGCAGTCGTGTTTTCTTAAACTCTACTTGTTGACGCTGTGTTTCATGCAAACAGCTGTAAAACTCTAAACAACTTTAACGAATTGAAACGAATTTATTCATTTAAATACGTTAAAATACCAATAAAAATAATTTTGTTTAAACCTTTTTAAAATTCATTGAGATTTTCTTTGTTTCATTGCAGTTTTATTTCAGAAAACGAAGAAAATCTATTTATAAAAAATGAATTTCGCTTGTTTCTGTTCTTATATATTTAAGTTATTACATTGACCTAACCGATAATTGCCCCTAGTAACCCCAGATAGGATCGAAGGAAAATTTTAATTGTGTCTTTAGATTTTAATGTTCTAACTGTTGACATATCGACTTTTATAACACAGAAACAAAAAAAACAACATTTACTTTATTAAGTTTATATATAGAGAGAAGATATTGGTATAGGCGAGCGTGTGTGGGTGCCTTTAATTCTTCCTTGTTCTTCCAAAGAGAAAAGTTTGAAATCTTTCTTTTTGCCAAAAAGATTATGCATAACAATTTCGGCCCGGTCGGACATAGCCACTTTGAGTTACACAAACTGATTTTTGCAAACAAAATGTCTCGGGTTCAAATCGAATGTCAAGCCTCCACTGATTGGACTGAACGATGGAAGTCCGGATGCAAGCAGAGACCTCGGGAGACGCGCCCTTAATCCGATTGTTTCCGCAAACAAAAAACACACCTCGTCTCAAAGCAGACGGTTCAATATTCTGAGATGAGATCACATCTGATGGATTATCTATCATTGATCTGGCCCGGTGTCAGGGGTGGGGGTCGGGTGGGGGAGGTGTGTTTGAAGGAGAGAGATAATCCGTTTGATGATAATGGATTTTCTTCAAGGCAAGTTTTCAAGCTTACAAAACTTGTATGAAAAGGCCACTTAATAAGATGGTCAGTTTTTGAAAAAGAAGTTTGTGTTCGTGTTTTTTTTTGTGTTCGTGTTTTTTCTGTCCACTTTGGTTTGGGGAATAGACTATTGCTCATCTAGTAATCGTGTTGTTTTGATAACGCTGGTTTTATAAGAAAGGGGTTTAAGCATAAAAAAGTTGTTCTAACTAAATTAGTTTGGGGTGAACCAATCAGAAACGCAAGAAATATTAATTTCCAAAATTTTGCATACAATATAAAAACCCAAACACAACATTTTTCTACCTCTGTCGCGCTCTTGTTCCAAAGACAACACATGTGCGTACATCATAATAAAGTCTGACCCGACAGTCTCTCGGTAACAGCACCCACATGACAAATGACATTCACAAACTTCTGTATGCGCAACAAAGGACACACAAGCCGTTCACTATGTGCTAGTACACAATTTATACATACACTCTCTCACTAACAACCCAAGCACGCTGATACGTATACACACCAACCTACATGCCTATCTCATTTACATAAACGTAAACGCACAAGGCGACAGCCGAAATTAACATGTTTACTCAATTTCTCCTTACAGACAAAAACAACTCTTCTTACACCAGAACGTTCTCGGGACTCTCTGAACATTCATATTCTAGAAGCTCTTTTTTTTAGACAGATTTGCGGAGACACCACAAATCTATTATTATACTAAATGTTAGTTAATCAACGTTTGTTGTTTTTTTCCTATATAGTTTAATAATACAAAATACATGGTAAAGTATACTTTAGTTATGCGATTCAGTTATTCTGTTTTAATAGTTCTAATTAGCCGTAATTTGTAATTAACTGAACAAGTCAATACCAAATAGGTGACTATTTGAGAATAACAGAAGATGTATGTGAGTGAACGGCAAAACCTCCCGGCCCACAAAATGTAGCCCTGAATAGTATTTAAGCAAATACTTCAGTATAACTTGCTAATCACCCCTCGTGCTGACACAATAGAAAAGAAACTGGAATCTTAGGAACATCTCCATCATACCAGTAATTATAAGAGCAAGAGACCTAATGAAGAAGAATTTCAAGAGCTATCTGGCGAGTATACCCGGTGAACCGAGTGCAAGAGAAATACAAACACCTGCACTTTAAGTGACGGTTAGAATCTTAAAACGATCTCTAGGCTGGAGTGTCTGGCATCCGGTAGGATGCCCCATCTCCAGCAAAAACAGAAAAGTATGAAAGCTAAAAAAAAAAAAATAGAAAAACAGCCGTATACACGAAATTGTTGTACTCGATCATGAAGCGAAGTTCTTCAGATAATATAAGCAATTTGGTTTGTTTTATTCATCTAAACTTGTCAATAAAAATAATTATTTTCTAGGGAAGACTGTTTTTTGAAAAATATCCTATCCAGAAAAAAAATCGTTTTTGTCTTACAAAAACTTTGATATAAAAATAATCGGGTTAGTCGATGACCTTATGCAACCACGTTATAAATTACATTCAATAAGAATGAGAGTTAGAAATGAAAATTAGCATGCTAAATACATTGTTCCTATTTAACAAAAAATGCACAATCTATTCACTTAAAAGGTAAAAAGAAAGCGGACGAGCGAAACATGAAACACAGACTTACATTTTCCCGTGGTGTCTTTTTTGATAGTTTACATACCCAACCCCCGTCTGCTGGATAGGACGTCCAAAAAGGATAGCGAGAACAAAGTAAGAGTTACTGCCCCTTATTTACCTCTCATGCAGTAAAAGACAAAAAAAACTTTTTTCGTACATTTAAAATACAAGCACCAAAAACTGATATCACGTTAGACATCCACTTATGTCGTAGGGTGTATTTAACTTTCGTGATATTCCGAATTTTCGTGTCGCAAATTTTAGCTGTCGTTTCGCATGCATGTGCAATTCACATGCAATTTACATGTTAATGCACTTTTCTTTCTTGATATTTTATTCTGGCATTAAACAAAATGCATTGTGTCCGGGCGGGTCGCCAATTTGCACGCCATTCCGGAGCACAAATGAATACAACGAATAAAAGCTGTTCCGCTAATGCTGGTTAATTCCTATGCAAAGTTGAGGGTCTCGAAGAATTAAATTTTCCAAAAAAAAGAAAAAAAGCAAGAAATCAAAAAATGGAATATCTCAACACATTGGCATCATCCACGTATCGTTGTTTGGCTTTTATTTTCTTTAAAAGAAGGAGATGGCTATCGGAGAGGAGGGGGAGTGGAGATCGTTCAATTATGTACGTGGCCAACTCTGATCACAGAGGTGAATAATAATCTAATTCTTCTCCGCAAACAAAACGCCCTTTATGCAGATTTCTAAGGTGAGAATTAAAAGCCGAAATTTATTCAAACCAAAGAATATTCTCTCCTATTTCGCAAAAGCAAGATAGTAAGACGATAGAACAAAAACAAGATAGAAATTTGAATAATGAATTGTCTTATTGTAAGTTTCGATGTTCGGAAAGAGTCCGATTTAGAGTTTAAAAGAAAATTCCGGAATTTGTAATTTTGTAAATTCCGGCTAAATTATAAAATGGCTTCCTTTAATCAAAGAAATGGATAATAAAAAATGAATTAATTAGATTTTAAAATACATTTTAGTCAAAATAACACACATTAATTCCAAAAGCTAAACGAGGCAAAAGTGTGACATATTTCTATTAAAAGTACTATCTCTGTCTTCGCCCTACTCACCTTTCGATGTATATGTAAGTTATCGTTAAAAATTATTCTGTGTCACTTGGATTCTAACGCTCAACCTCCTGGTCGTCGTTCTTTATCCGTAACCGTTATGCTATCGACACAAAGAACAAAATCTATAGGAAAATAAGTCACTTTAACGTTGGTAATTACGTATTATTTGATGACTTAGTAGGATAGAATGAAAGTTAAAATAAAAATTAGTACAAATAGCGATTTTATCAAATTACTGCAGTAGTTAAGTATGATTACACCGGGGTTACTCATACGTTCTTGATAGATTTGTACTCTTTAAGTAAAAGAAAAAAAGGGATAAAACGATAAAAATAGAGGAAAAGGAGAAAAAATGATTAAATAAATAAAATAACGTGTGAATTAATTATTATTAATTTTGCCCAGTATTTTTTGTAAGTCAAATATAAATATTTCAAAAGATAGAAAAATATAATAGACATAATGTATTATAAACTATTCAACAAATCAATAGAGTCTAAGAAACGTTCCCCTTTAATTAGAGTTATATAAAGAAGGAATATTAAATAAAATATCATTAATTAAATGAGTATTGGACGCACCTTGTTTTTTTTCAGCCTGATTTTAGTATGTCATACACTGATGAAGCGTTTTTGTTAGTGTTTGCCAAATTTTGTATAGAATAGATATGTATATTTATGAAATGGCTGAAACGGTTTCTTGTTAAAAATGTTTTTAATGAATTATTATTATATCATGTTAAATTAAGAGCTCTACTCGTATTACACACCATTGAGCTTCTATATAAACTTTTGTGTAAACTTTAATATATATATATATATATATATATATATATATATATATATATATTTGAATATAAGAGACAACTCATGTCTAGAGATCCTTTGGTAGATCCTTTCAATAGTCCGAATTTGGATCTTAGTTTCAGAGGAGAATTTGGATTTGTCTCCCAAACAAAATCTCCATATATTAGAAGCCCTATATATAAAAACCAAAAAAAACTTAATTAATAGAATTAACTTTAATACCAGTAATAATATTGTAAAATGTTTATAGCTCCAATATAGTTTCGTACTTAGAACATAATTCCCGCCCAAAACCTTCTATACATACTAACACACGGTTTATACCTGATTAACCTAATTCCCCCGAAGATAGACCCAGATGGGTCCGAAAGTACTTGGGAGACAAATCCAAATTATGGCAAATTCATCAGCCAATTCCCCTCCGAAACTAAGATCCTAATTTAAACTATTGAAAAGATCTACCAAAAGGATATCTAGACATGAGTCTCTTATATTCAGCAATACTTGGCTGCAAGAGAAGATGCTGCCCTATATATATATATATATATATATATATATATATATATATATATATCTGTCGTTGAGTACAATGGAATGTTTAGATATCTATGCTTTCAGTGTAAATATCACTTAATTTCTTCGTTATTACGTAACAATCCCTCGTAGCCTAGTGGGACTGGTTACCGATTACAAGTGTCTTTGTAAACCGAGTTCGATCCCTATAACCGTCTGAAAGTGTTACTTCCCTGTGCTGATGAGAACCATAAGCTTGAAACGACGTCGTACGTAAGTAAAGTATTTTAAAAAATAATTTAATAGTATATATTATATATATATATACACAGTTACCTAACTTTATATATAGATATATAGATATAAATATATACTTATACATAACTTTATATATATATATATTTTAAAGACTCTAAGACAACACCAGATATATACTTTAATTGAGAAAATACTGAAGATTTTAGTAAAATTAGATTTTTGGTGATGAAAAAAATGAACGCATTGGAATGTTTACTAAGAATCATGTCATAGTGAAAGTATTATATATTTGTCCTCTTGCACAATGCTTGTTTCGTTTTTTTTCTTTGGAATACTCTGTGTCTATTACACAGCGAAGGGTGGAAGGTTTGGAGTTACACCTTAAAGGTAGTAGGTTACTTCAAAGCGGAAGTCGATGAAAACACGTGACTTTCGACCGGATGGGGGTTTGTCACTTTTTAGCTGACAACTTAAGCAAGCGGATGGATATCTTGCTGTTCTCTGAGGATCCCCAGTGAGCGTTTGATCGGGCATGTACAATGTAACAACGATACCAACGATCTATCTATCTATCTATCTATCTATCTATCTATCTATCTATCTATCTATCTATCTATCCATCTATCCATCTATCTATCTATCTATCTATCTATCTATCTATCTATCTATCCATCTATCTATCTATCTATCTATCTATCTCAGTCTATTCATATCTGTCTATCTATCTATCTATCTATATATCTATTTATCTATCTGTTTGTCTCTCTCTCTCCCTCTCTCTCTCTCTCTCTCTCTGATGCGGCAGTCTGCATGTTCAAAGTCTTTTTATCCTCCACACCCTATGTTTATGAATAGTTCAAGTTATCTACATCAATACACTTTTGTTATAAATTAAAAGTCCGAGTGTTTTATCTAAAGACAATCAACAACCTGGGTTCACAATGGCGAGCTGGGTGCATAAAGAGTGTATACACCCATCGGTAAGAGGGTGTATATAACATGTGTACATACGTCCACTTCCAGTTATTAATGTAATAGCACTCGTATTCGTTTCATGTTCGCTTAGATTAATTGCAAAACAGTAATAAAGAATTTCCACTATTGCAAAATTGTTTCAGTTGTTCTTTGATCAACAAAGCTTTGCACGAAATTGAACAAATTGCAAAAGACAGTTGCCAAACAAAGCATCTTTGTTTGTCCTTCAATAGAAAAACGTCGCTATAAAAACGTTTGCTCCAAAGCAAATACTATTAGTAAACAAAAGCATAAAAATGTTTATTTCGATAATCGAATCAATCTCATTCATGAATCGATATAATTTAGTTTCCATGTTGAACCCGGAAGTGAAATCAGGATATTAATATTGACATGTATCTCAAACCTATTTATATAATGATATGCTAAATCAAATTCATCTTTTTACGTACGTCATAATCTTCCACTTTTTTTTTAAATGGGATCGCTAAAATAGTTTTTTTTTATTTCTATCGAATCGTGTCGAATGTAAAACTCGAACTTGAATACAATTTCTCGGCTTTCGATCAAAGTGTAGAATCTGTTGTGGCCAAAGATGGTAAATAATATTGTGGGGTCTGCGTACGCGCTGGATGTCCATAAAATGGAAATATGTCACAAACTCTCACAAAGGTTTGAAAGATAGACCCACTTTAAAACTTAAAGATAGAAAAACTTAAGAAAAGGCTCGATAAACATAAGCGATATAAAAAAAACAATTCCCTAAATGCACGATTCTCTCAGACATTTACATATAACTATTCTTTTGACGTTAAATAAGCTAGACCCATTACATTACTTTTTAATAAATCTCGCCGAAGACTTCTGGAATCATGACTAATTATGAACTCCATCACGTTAAACAACGTACCGGCGTCAACACTTTATCTCATTTAATCAACAAACTAATACTAAAAGAACAGAACTAGCTATTTTACACCACATTGCCAACAAAACTTTGCACCTAATATACATATTTTTAAAATATCATTCAACTTCATGAACGCACTACATATTTTGAATTTTAATCGTCTGCATTTCGTTTCGAAAACTGAATAAAAACATTCTTTCCACGTCATCGACGCACCACGTATGTTCAAATTTTGACTTCTATGTG
>OY744548.1:55436531-55531531 GCA_963556195.1 Sepiola atlantica
GCGTTGCTGAAATGGCAATAATAAGGAGAATAGTTTGAAAAAATGTTTTCAAAACCTGGACAACGCAATGTATTTATGTTTTTTAAAATAAATTATTTATTAACTTTAAAAACTTGAGTACTTTCGGTTGCATACACCCTTGTCAAAAGTATAAGCATATTTTTTCTCTTCTTTTTTCGTTAAATCCGCCTTGATTGAAACATAGTTATCGCAGTCAAGTTGAAATTCGTCTTGATGTTATCGACGATTAATGTTGATATGCCGCTGTGTGTAGCACGCGGTTACGTGGATAAGGTAGATTGAAAAGTCACACATTGAAGCGTTGCTAAAATGGCAATAATAAGGAGAATATTTTTAAAAAATATTTTGAAAACCTGGACAACACAAATTATTTATGTTTTTTAAAATAAATTATTTATTTACTTTCAAAACTTGAGTACTTTCGGTGATATATATATATACTAGCATAATTACCCGGTGTTTTCCAGGTTAGAGTGTAGGATAGCATCATCTGCAAAATAACGGTAGAGAAGTGTTTACTTCAACAGCAACCTTGATGGCATCAGCTAGATATCTTACTTACCGAGCTGTTCAGATATATGTTAATACTCTTAGACTAACGCTAATAAATAGATTAATTTCATTGTGTAACATGTTTGAAAATTGTCATTAGCTTCTTTAAGGGGCAGCTAGAGACGTAAAAATACTTCCATTATATTCACATGTAAATAGTGCATGTGAATACAATTATATTAAAAAAAATACACTTCCTAGTATGTCTTCGTTTTTAGGGACAGTCATGCACAGACATGAAGGTGTTCGCCTTGATTATATATATATATATATATATATATATATATATATACATATATGTATATATATATATATATATAGATAGATATATGTAAATATAAATATATATATGTATGTAAATATATATATATATTTAGATATATGTAAATATAAATATATATATATGTATGTAAATATATATATATTATACAATGCTCTCACTAATTCTACTTTACTCTTTATTCCTTAAACACACTGAAACCATATCTGATAACTACTTTTTAATCTGCCCTTAGCCGCCTGATATATTTGGAAGCTCACATTTTACTTCTATTTTTAGAATCAACTTTTTCTATACCTATTCACCATTTAAGATTAACCCCACCCCCAAAACCTACACCCTACCGCTAGCCCGCACCCTTAACCCACCTGTCACTTTATCTACATCCCCATGCCAACCCGTCCTACTTTTATTTTTCCCCCAAATTCACAAAGCGACTTTTTAAACCACCCCGCACCTCCTAACCCCCCCCCACCCTGACCCCAAATCTGAAACTTTCATCAACTTTGGCTTTTTCTCATTCTGAGTTAATCCTTGTATGAGATCCTACCGTTTTTTCTAGGCCCGGAAGAAAATCAAAAAATGGCCTGTTTTCCTCTTCAAAGCCTCTTTTAAGTACATCTGGACTTATCTACTTTTGAGCACCTTTTCCAACCTGCTCCCATGCAAAGTGTTTTTATTCACTTTCTACAATTTCACCGAACCTTTTCAACGGAAACTCACCACCCGGACAATTGTATTTCTTTTTCACGAAATTTTCTTTTCATTCAGTACGTTTTTTGACAAAAATTATTTTAATAATTTTTAAAAATAATTCTCATATTTTTCAAATATTTGAACTTTGGTTTTTTCGAAAGCCAACTTATCCATCTGTATTTCTCCTCTGATGATAAGATTTCGATCTTTGAAAAGCCTTGGCTTAAGGAAAGGAAAATAAACACTAGTTTATTACTGACAACCTTGCATTGAACAATTGAAATTTGAAATAAATTTGGACAATCGTCGCATATTTATCACTTTTTTCTTCTATCTCTCTCTATATATTTATATATATATAGATATATATGTAAATATATATATATATATCATAATTATCATCATCATCATTATTATTATATATATATATATAAATATATATATATATATATATATATATATATATATATATATATATATATATATATATTTCATTTGAATTAAAGGGGAAACAGTTTTCAGTGGAGGGGTTGTGTCCCCCGGGCCTCTCTTAATATTATCAATATTTGCTGAAATTTTGGAAATAGACATTATTTTTGGTCATTTACCTATGGTTCGAATTTCATTTGAATCTAAGGGAAAGATTTTTCACTGGGGGTGGAGGGGGTGTCCCCCGGGGACCCCAGCGATGAAGTAATATATATCTCATACAGCATATGACCTTCCTGAGAGGTCAGTAGTCCACATGACAATTTTCAAGCAATTCTTTCCAGTAGTTTGGGTGAACATAAGACACAAAGATCAGGCGGACACCCACACATACAGAGCTACTTTATGTATATATATATATATATATATATATATATATATATATATATATATATATATATATATATATATATGCCAAGTGAAAGAATATGTTTGGACTAACTGCAATCATTGTGAAATTAATTCAACCAGTTTCCAGTTATTCAGAAATAAATTGGATTTACTGTAAATGTTTGAAAATCACAAAAGAAAAACAAACACAAAAAGAAAACTTTATTTACTGTCTTTTCGCCATATTTTATTTGTTGATTTTTGTATCGAATATCATTTATTTCAGACACGCCATTTTATTTTTATTTTTCTGTTGTTTTTTTTATTAATTCTTTAATATTCAAAAATTCTTGAATTCTTCAGCCCTCACCTTTTTCTGTCGATAATTTATTAAACATACGAGATGGTTCCTCATGCGGAGTTTCTCGGAGAGAACGAGGTGTATTGATCGAAAGAAAAAAAAAACATTGAAGGAGATAAATAAATTTAGAGTTGCGGCCTTTATTTTTAGCTGCAAGATCCATTTTGTTATGGAAGTGGTATTTGTTGTGTAGGTCTTAAAAGACGTACCACAACTATTTGCGCAATAAATGGATAGCAATGCATGAAAGGCTCAATGGATACCATTACGGACTACAGGATCACTTTTGCCGAGTTCAATTCGAAGCTGATCTCTTATTGTAAGTATTGTTCATCATTTTACGAATTTCGGGAAGCATATGCATGAAGTAGGAGTCTTGTTCTTCTTTGCGTGTCTTGAAGCATGTTGTCATATGACAGTTTCACACTTTTTTATGCAGTCTTTTGCATTTTTGTTGTACCCTGCAATATCTTTCTTTCAAGCTACACCGGTTTGGCAGTAGACAACAGACAAAGCAGTATTGCATCGTATGGTCCTGCTCTCCACATTCAAAGATGGGTCAGTTTTATAACCCTATATAGTCATAGCAATTTTTGATCGCCCCATTCCCGTTCTCAGACAGTTTTCCACTGGAGTCAAGGTGCTTCTGAACCGGAAGACAGGGCCTCAGAAGCAGAGATTCCTATGTCAGTAGGAGGAGGCCATTCTCTAACCTTCTTGTCCACAGCTGTAGTCTGGTCTCTTCCTGAGATGTTGTTAGGGGTTCGACATGGCTGATGAAGCTTCTTGACTTCAGTTGTTGGACCGTTGGTTCACATCTATGAAGGAGATGGTGTTAATCACTGATAGCCTTTGTGATTTTGACTCAGCTTGGAACTTTCGGTGTACATTTGTAATGATAGTAGTTTGTTATAATAGATATATTTGTAATGCTTATTGTCCGTTTTAGATGCCTGCATGAATGGAAGACGTTGTCTGTTTAGCTTAATGGATACGATTACAGACTACGGGATAACTTATACCGAGTTGAAATCTAGGCTTATCTATAAAAGGCATAAAAAATGAGACACCACTATTCAAGAGCAAGTGCCAATCAAGGATAAGGGTTAATGAGATAGAATAATGTCAATTAAAAGACGAAGAATATTATGAGAGAATTGAAAATGATTAAAAGAATGTACTAAGTTTTATTACCTATGAAGACGATTTATGACGAGTATCTGTTGATATTGAAGTTGAAAGCGACCATGTTGTAATCTGCAGGAAAGTAGTTAAGAAGCAGTAAAAAAGTAGTAAAAAAGTAGTAAAGAAGTAGTAAAGAAGTAGTTAAGAAGCAGTAAAGAAGTAGTAAAGAAGCAGTAAAGAAGTAGTAAAGAAGTAGTAAAAAAGCAGTAAAGAAGTAGTAAACAAGTAGTAAAGAAGAAGTAAAGAAGCAGTAAAGAAGTAGTAAAGAACCAGTAAAGAAGTAGTAAAGAAGCAGCAAAGAAGCAGTAAAGAAGCAGTAAAGAAGTAGTAAAGAAGTAGTAAAGAAGCAGTAAAGAAGCAGTAAAGAAGTAGTAAAGAAGCAGCAAAGAAGCAGTAAAGAAGCAGTAAAGAAGTAGTAAAGAAGTAGTAAAGAAGCAGTAAAGAAGTAGTAAAGATGCAGTAAAGAAGCAGTAAAGAAGTAGTAAAGAAGCAGTAAAGAAGTAGTAAAGAAGCAGTAAAGCAGTAGTAAAGAAGTAGTAAAGAAGTAGTAAAGAAGTAGTAAAAAAGTAGTAAAGAAGTAGTAAAGAAGCAGTAAAGAAGTAGTAAACAAGCAGTAAAGAAGTAGTAAAGAAGCAGTAAAGAAGTAGTAAAGAAGTAGTAAAGAACCAGTAAAGAAGTAGTAAAGAAGCAGCAAAGAAGCAGTAAAGAAGTAGTAAAGAAGTAGTAAAGAAGTAGTAAAGAACCAGTAAAGAAGTAGTAAAGAAGCAGCAAAGAAGCAGTAAAGAAGTAGTAAAGAAGCAGTAAAGAAGCAGTAAAGAAGTAGTAAAGAACCAGTAAAGAAGTAGTAAAGAAGCAGCAAAGAAGCAGTAAAGAAGCAGTAAAGAAGTAGTAAAGAAGTAGTAAAGAAGCAGTAAAGAAGTAGTAAAGAAGCAGCAAAGAAGCAGTAAAGAAGTAGTAAAGAAGCAGTAAAGAAGTAGTAAAGAAGTAGTAAAGAACCAGTAAAGAAGTAGTAAAGATGCAGCAAAGAAGCAGTAAAGAAGTAGTAAAGAAGCAGTAAAGAAGTAGTAAAGAACCAGTAAAGAAGTAGTAAAGAAGCAGCAAAGAAGCAGTAAAGAAGTAGTAAAGAAGCAGCAAAGAAGCAGTAAAGAAGCAGCAAAGAAGCAGTAAAGAAGTAGTAAAGAAGCAGTAAAGAAGTAGTAAAGAAGTAGTAAAGAACCAGTAAAGAAGTAGTAAAGAAGCAGCAAAGAAGCAGTAAAGAAGTAGTAAAGAAGCAGTAAAGAAGTAGTAAAGAAGTAGTAAAGAACCAGTAAAGAAGTAGTAAAGAAGCAGCAAAGAAGCAGTAAAGAAGTAGTAAAGAAGCAGTAAAGAAGCAGTAAAGAAGTAGTAAAGAACCAGTAAAGAAGTAGTAAAGAAGCAGCAAAGAAGCAGTAAAGAAGCAGTAAAGAAGTAGTAAAGAAGTAGTAAAGAAGCAGTAAAGAAGTAGTAAAGATGCAGTAAAGAAGCAGTAAAGAAGTAGTAAAGAAGCAGTAAAGAAGTAGTAAAGAAGCAGTAAAGCAGTAGTAAAGAAGTAGTAAAGAAGTAGTAAAGAAGTAGTAAAAAAGTAGTAAAGAAGTAGTAAAGAAGCAGTAAAGAAGTAGTAAAGAAGCAGTAAAGAAGCAGTAAAGAAGTAGTAAAGAAGCAGTAAAGAAGCAGTAAAGAAGCAGTAAAGAAGTAGTAAAGAAGCAGTAGAGAAGTAGTAAAGAAGTAGTAAAAAAGTAGTAAAGAAGTAGTAAAGAAGTAGTAAAGTAGCAGTAAAGAAGCAGTAAAGAAGTAGTAAAGAAGTAGTAAAGTAGCAGTAAAGAAGTAGTAAAGAAGTAGTAAAGTAGCAGTAAAGAAGTAGTAAAGAAGTAGTAAAGAAGCAGTAAAGAAGTAGTAAAGAAGCAGTAAAGAAGTAGTAAAGTAGCAGTAAAGAAGTAGTAAAGAAGTAGTAAAGTAGCAGTAAAGAAGTAGTAAAGAAGTAGTAAAGAAGCAGTAAAGAAGTAGTAAAGAAGCAGTAAAGAAGTAGTAAAGAAGCAGTAAAGAAGCAGTAAAGAAGCAGTAAAGAAGTAGTAAAGAAGCAGTAGAGAAGTAGTAAAGAAGTAGTAAAAAAGTAGTAAAGAAGTAGTAAAGAAGTAGTAAAGTAGCAGTAAAGAAGCAGTAAAGAAGTAGTAAAGAAGTAGTAAAGTAGCAGTAAAGAAGTAGTAAAGAAGTAGTAAAGTAGCAGTAAAGAAGTAGTAAAGAAGCAGTAAAGAAGTAGTAAAGAAGCAGTAAAGAAGTAGTAAAGAAGCAGTAGAGAAGTAGTAAAGAAGTAGTAAAAAAGTAGTAAAGAAGCAGTAAAGAAGCAGTAAAGAAGCAGTAAAGAAGTAGTAAAGAAGCAGTAAAGAAGTAGTAAAGAAGCAGTAAAGAAGTAGTAAAGAAGTAGTAAAGAAGCAGCAAAGAAGTAGTAAAGAAGTAGTAAAGTATAGAGACACTAGCAACGTCTATTGTGCCAGAAATGGGCTGGAAATCGATTTTGTTCTCTGTCAAGATTAAAAAGAGTGTTCTGAGCAGCAATTCTGAATTGGAAGAATACCATGCTGTGATCTGAACGGGAAGCAGTCACGTGGTAATGTGTTTCACCGATCAGAAGCTCTTGCAAAGATGCTCTGTTCATGGAGGACCAAAAAGAAAGTTTTTAGTTGTGGTTGGAAGCGATTTCTTGCTGAGAATGCCTTACAACGAGGAGCAGGAAAATGGTGTTCAGTCAAGCACTTTCTATGAGGCCGGTCTAAAAAGTATTCGACCTTAGGCCAGAAAAAATGTTTAAAATACGTGATGGGGTTGGGACGCTAATTCTCTTCAAAGTACGCTCTTGTCCTTGCACACACTTAGCCCACAGATCCATCCAAAACCGGAAACAGCTCAGAAAGTCTTATTGTGGAATGGTGTTCATCTCCGCCGTTGCGTTAGATTCAGCAGGTGTTTGGAGAAGATGTGATATGTAACACAAATTAAGGAGTGGTTCAACCGATTCAAAAATGGCCGCACATCAGTGGAGAATGACCAACATTGGAGGCTCCAAACTGCTCGGAGTGCAGCTGTCGTTGAGAGGGTGCAAAAAAAGAGATTATCAGGAACACGACGGCGCAGATGAACACTATTCCAAAAGAAGACTTCCTGATGTGTTTCCGGCAGTGGATGGATCGGTGAGCTAAGTGTGTGCAAGCACAGAGGACCTACTTTGAAAAGGATTAGTGTGCCAACCCTGTAACGTATTTGAAATATTTTTCCTGGCCTAAGGTTGGATACGTTTTAGACAGAACTTGTATTTTAACTAGATTACCATGGGGTGATCAGACAAGGCTGGATAATAAATGAAAATTATAACGTAGATGGTGACGAGATGTAGGTCAGGGGTGTGAGTAGATATCGCGTTAGGAATGCGACTGTGATTGTTTAGATAATTTCAAGATTGAGACGAAGGAGAGTAAAAAGTGAACTTTCGGTTTACTTTCGGCTGTCTCGTCACTCTCGCTTCGCTTATTTTGTCTTCACATTGCATGAGCGAGTTTTCTGAAAAAAGGGGGAAGAATTGCTGTTTTCTGGGTCAGAATCATTCCATCTAAAACTTATCGTTGGCTTGTTTTTGACCATGAAGTAGTATTTTTTTTTCAGCTCTTTACATCAAGTGGCTTCATCCCTTGTCTGGAGCGATTTCTATTAAAAACAGAAAAACATGAAAATATAAACATTTTATTGAAAATAGTGCACGTCTTATTCAAGCGTGGTTATCACTGAACAACGATAAAACAAATACTGTTGGACATTCATAAGTGAAACCTGGTGGACAAGTCAAGAATAGACTGAAGCTTATTTGAACCAAATCGGGTTAGATTGAAGAAAGGATTGTGAATTTTATTAACGATTCCATAGTTGAGGCGAGAATGAAAGTATACACATATTGTTTTCATGTTGAGGTATGCCAATGAGGAATGTATCAAAAACAATTGCAGAATTACGTCGAGATTTGCAAAAAGATTAGAGCGAAACTTTACGGTTGAAATGAGCGGATGTACTGCCTTTCGCTCCCTCCAGTTGGATGCTGAGGAGTTGATTTGATTGCATCTGTAAGACAGGAGTTTATCAATGGAATGTTGACGTTTTACAATAAATAAAGTATGTGCTATATAAAGAAGCCCTTGTTTCGATTCTTTATCAGAAGGAAAGGCCGAGCCTTAGCATGCCAGCAATCTTAAATAAGAATTTTAACCTAGATGGTAACGAGATGTTTTTATCTAAGCTTACAAGCGTTGTTTTTAATTGTTTTAAATTTGACTATGTGACCTCCCGGTTTTGAATTTGGCTTTTCTTTTTCCTTTCTTTTCATTCTTTCTCAATATGAACATCTGAGTGAAAGATCAGACATTTTCCGCCTGATGAGATCTTAGTTTCTAATAACTATTGATCGATAACATCGACATGCTAATGTAGCGTCTTTTAGTACATGTCTATATAGTGAACAACATTTTATAAATAGCTCTAGTTACTTTTGAGCACTTTTTTATGTTTTTAGTTTCTAAGATAAGAAAAGAAAAGTGGGAAGACAAACAACTATATGGACACTTCAGAAGACTGAGAGGAGAAGAAACCAACGAAAAGGGCAGCTGCCATAAATATATTTTCATAACTTACTACCTAGATCTACTCACGTATTGAGCACTATTGAATTAAATACTGAAAATTGACGCATAAAAGATTATATCGCCTTATCACATATTATGTGGATAAATGATATATATATATATATGGGAAAAAAGAAACAATGTTTCAGCCAATAAGTAAAAATAAAAATGGAATAAAGAATAAGCAATTCAACAACTAACAAAAATAAACTCAAAAACTCATCTTGTAAAGTTCCACCGAGATATTTCGGCCGTAGATACGACCATTTTCGATCAGTTAATAAACTTTATTTCAAAACGGAAAAGTTTTCAAATTTATACAGAGAATGCGATTGGAAGAAAATGTCACGTGCAGAGAACAACAAAACGAGGAGAAAAAGGAATGCGAGGAATGTTATGAAAAGAGAAAGAAAAAGAAGATGAAGAAGAGGAAGAAGAAGAAAGAGATACCAATCAACCAGTGTCTTTAGAACGTCAGTTGAAGAAGACGAAACGAAGAAGAAGAGAAAGCGAGAGCAAACGTGAGAAAGGGTAACTCGACATGTTGTTGTCGAAAACTATTGAAGAAGAGAAGAAAAAAAAGAGAGAGAGAAAAAATCAGTGCTTAGATATCGCCTGCTGATTGAATTCGGGCTGAGAGCGTCAAAGGTCTACAGGATTAGTAGTAATTGGGGCAGTTAACGTCGAGAGACGAAACAAGGGGAGAGGAGGAGGCAGGGGAGGAGGGGAAGGGTGAAGAAGAGAGACAAGGGTTAAAAGTTAGCCAGAGTCGTATTCATTTAGATTCATCTCGTATAAAATCGATCTAGCCGAAGCAAAAGCAATATTATAGAAACCTTGTCTTTGGGCAATGGTGTTCTTATGACATAGGATCAGACAGGATTCTGTGAGACGTCTAAGTTTGGTGTCATGAATATGTTTGATAATGATTGCCTTATGGGTATTGAAGTGGTGGCCGGAAGAGATCATATGAGTGCATAGTGCATTTGAGGTATCGCCGTTTTTTATGGCACGATTATGTTCATATATTCGTTTCTTTAACGGACGTTGTGTCTCGCCGAAATATATTTTTCCACAGTCGGCGCAGGGAATAGTATAAATTCCAGCTGTAGTGGGGGATGAAAGGACTTTATTTTTGTTTTTATGCATTTGTAAAATGTTTTTGATGGTGAGTGAGGTAGCTTGGATAATTCTAAAACTATGTTGTGAAAGCATCTCTTTTCTTCGCTTTCACATTTCATTATCACATCCCTACAGTATAAATCTCTATGCATAAGTGGATGAAGTGTGTGAGGTGCGCTGAAGAAAAATTCCTACCAGTAAAATACATAGCCCTGTTGTGCTCGCATACCCTTAATGACAATAAAAGTGTAAAAATTTGGGAATTTCCTAGCTTTTGTACATTTAGTGTATATGAATTTTCATCTTAACCTTATTAAGGGCACATGATTTCAGTATACTGGCATTTATCATGGAATGTCACTACTTTTGTAAAGGCTATGCCTCAATACAATGGTCATTTTAAAGATTTTTTAAATCTTTCTGGAAAACTAAGGTATATGGTAAACTGAAATTAAAATGCCATCAACTAGACCCCAGAACCTCTATCTCTGCCAAAAATCAGCTGAATCCATAAAATAGTTGATGAGATACAGGGTGGCACATACGTACATACGTACACACAGATAACATGATTTCATGATTGAACTTTCTGGATCTCTGGGTTGCCTTGACTAATGATTCTGAAATTCTACACACTTATAGAACCTATCAAATAAAAATTTTGTGCAAAGTTTTAATTAATTTGGTTTATTGGTTTTTGAATTATGATTGATCGAAGAAATGAGATTTCCAGCATAGGCCATTCCTAAAGTCTATTACGGGATAGACCGCTCTCGCGCCTCCCTTGATATATATATATATATATATATATATATATATATATATAGAGAGAGAGAGAGAGAGAGAGAGAGAGAGTGTGTGTGTGTGTGTTAAAGTTAATAATTCCGGTCAGAAATCCGAGTATGAGAGCTCAATGTAGAAAACAGAGCAAGAATAAAATATAGAAAGAAAGAATAAAATATAGAAAGAAAGTAATATATATATAGGAAAGGAAATCAACATCTTTGAAGCACGGATTATAATGTATTTAAGTGAAATATTTTGAAAATCAAACAATCGTGCAATTTTAAATGAAAAATTCATTTATTTAATTGTTTTTTTTCGCGAATTCTCGTTGTAAAACAACATTGTCAAGCGAGACTGTCTTATAGTGTTTTTTTTTTCTTTTCTTCCTCCTTATATTGGTGGTATTAACCCTGAGGGGTCGAAAATACGTCCAAGTTCTTACAACGTTATGTTTAGTCCTGGCGATGTTATAGGCTGATTGGCGCTTTTTTAAGTAAGGAAAGGAAATAAAAAAACACTGTAAGACGAAAATTCGCGAAAAAAAATTAAATAAATGAATTTTTCATTTAAAATAGCAAGATTGTTTGATTTTCAAAATATTTCACTTCAATATATATATATATATATATATATATATATATATATATATATATATATATATATATATATATATATATATTGTGTAGATTTTAATTTTGTGTTGAAGATCCGAATAACAGAGCTCAATGTAATTTAAACAGAGCAAAACAGAATTATAAAAAGGAAAAAACTATACACACATTAAGGTTGTATACATTATAAATTATTTCGACCCCTTAATTATAGGTCTCCTCAGACGTATAAACAACCACGTCAAAAAAAAAACTCTCGCTCTCTCTCTCTCTCTCTCTCTCTCTCTCTCTCTCTCTATATATATATATATATATATATATATATATATATATATATATATATATATATATATATATATATATATATTGCTCTTTATTATAGAGTGGAGGATGCTGCGTTCAGCCTTATGTGTAAAACTAACATCTTTAGCCGTTTTCTGGCCATTCCTTACATGACTAAGTACCTTGACTTCCTAATCCAAAATTATGTAATCAGATAAGGACAAAGTAATCCGTAAAAAAAACGCATTTTCTGGTGTTCTTTAAAAGTCTTTTGTCTCTTTTGTTGGCTCAACATTTTTTCAATTTTGTTTTGGCCGGTGCAGAAATTAATCTTAAAGACGACGGATGTAAAATCCATTTTAGAAATTGCATGTCTTTGAAGAGAATCTCTGAAAAGTTTCATCAAAATGGACGGAACGACACACAAAAGGTTTCGGCAGAACAAAAGCGGATGATTTTCTAATTGAAATCAAACAATGGGAGGAGACAGATCTTAGCAAATGCTGAACGATGACATGCAATCAGTTAGCTGGTCCCCTTCCTTCAACACACACACGTGCTCATAAATATATGACGGATGTATATGCGTTAGATGAGTATATCCATCGCTGACAAGTAGAGAGTTTAAGGGTCAATAATGCATGTGCAAGAATTTGAAGCTCAGTGTGGCTTGTACATTGTACATTGCGGCAACTATATCAATATTTTACTTGTCAAAATGTTTAACGTGGGTGTTACAAAATAGTGTAAAAATGGAATTTTCCACATGAACTTAGATCAAGCAGAAAAGCGAGAATTTCCATTAGAAGTTAAACATTAGAATTAGAGCTACGTATACAGAAAGTTGTGTCACAGAGAGGAAGTCACCAGTGACATGTAGCAGATGTTGGCCATGGAGAACCATGACATGCAACCAAGCATATGAGAAAGGGGGCGCTCTGTATTCGTGTATATGTGTGCATAGTTTAATCCTTCTTTGCAAACAATTTCTTGATGCTTTTATTTTTTGTCTTCATGAAAGTATATTTTTCTCATCTCCCTCTCTCTTCTTCTCCCTCTCCTCCTTTTCTCTATCTTCTTCTCTCTCTTCCTTTCTCTCTCTCCCTCTCCTCTTTGTTCTCGCTTCTTCTATCTCCTCCTTTCTTTCTCTCCATCCCCTTTCTCCTTACTCTCTCTTCCTCTCTCTCTCATTTTCTCTTTCTTCTCTATCTCTCTCTATATACATCTCTCTCTTTCTTCCCTCGCTTTCCCTCTCTTTCTTTCATTCTCCTGCCTCCCTCTCCCTTTCTTTATTTTTCTCTCTCCCTTTCTGTGTCTCTCCCTTTGTCTTACATGCGCTATTTCCCTCTCATTGTCTCTAATTATCTCCTTCACTATTTCCCAACCCCGTTCTCTCCTGCACTCTCTCTTTTTCTCATGTGTTCTCTCTCCCCCACCCCCTCTCTCTCTCTCTCTCTCTCTTACTCGCTCTCGCTCTCTTTCTTTCACCTTTTCCCCCTTTCTCTCTTTTCTCCCCCTCCCTCATTCAACTTTCTCTCTCTAATCTCTCCCTCTCTTTCTTTCTCTATCTCTCTCATTCTCTTCCCCTCTCTCTCACTTTCTTCCTCTATCTCCCTCTCTATTTCTCTCTCTATCGCTCTCTTTCTTAAACTTATTCCCTCTCTCTTTTCCCCCCTTTTGCCCTCTTTTTCTCCCTCTTATCTCTCCTTTTACTTCTCTCTATCCTTCTCTTTTTCTCTCTTTATCACTCATCCTCCCTTCTCTCCCCCTCTTTCTCTCTCTCTCTCTCTGTCTCCTCTCTGTGCCCTTTTACTTATATAGACACCGATCAGTTGTCTATTTTCATGCGAAGCACTTTTACCTTCAGATATATTGACCAACAACCCGACCATTTGTGGCTCTTTAAGGATAGCCATTTACCTCTGATCTTTTTGGAAGGTCATTTTTCCAGCCATTTCCAAAAAGCCGGTTCAAACCTTTTTCCTTTCCGAACAGTTTATGGAACCCAATTCTGTTTCCTGCTTCTCCGTTCGAACAAACATTCAAAAATAAAACTGAATAAGTCACAAGATCATTGGTCGAAACAATAGACATTTGACCTTGATGACCTTCAGCTACTGACAAATGTTATGCGATGAGACACTTCCTTCTTTACTCTTCATGATATATATATATATATATATATATATATATATATATATATATAAACTTCTTTATGTTGGCAAAAGAGTTTCTATATAGTATATTTATATAGTAGCTCAATAGTGTATAATAACTAGAGCTTTTAATTTAACATGATATAATCCTAGTTCATTACAAAAAAATGTTTATTTACAAACAATTATTTCTGCCAATTTCGTAAATATACAAATGTATGGTATACAATATATATATAATATAATATATATATATATATATATATTACGATTTGAACTTACCATCTCACTATTGGAGTTACTTCATTGTTGAACGCTTTTCCATGCCGCCTTCACGGAATACTTTTCTCCTCCATATAAATCTGCTTTCATGTGACCCCTTATCAACGGACAATTACGAACTGGACAAACCACATATCTTTTTTACACGAACTTTTTTTCAACTCTCCATTCCTAATATTTTTTCAAATGTTGAATGTTGGCTTTTCCACTGCCAACTTATCTATCTGCATAATTCTTCTGATGATAAGATTTCGATCTTTGAAAAGCCTTGGCTTAAGGAAAGAATAATACACATAATTTTATTACAGAATATACCTTGCATTGAACAATCGTAGTTTGAAATAAATCTGAACATTCGTACATGTTTATCACTCTTCTTTCATATATATATATATATATATATATATATATATATATATATATATATATATATATATATATATATTGTGTGTATTTAGGCAGCATATTTTCATTTAGGCAAACATTATTAAATAACACGGAGTGGTTTTGTTTGATGCGACTTTTTTTTATTTTTTCAATTTTCCGAATTGTCCATCTAATGTTTCGGTCAAATTGATATAAATATGATCCATGGGTTTCTTGTTCCATTCTTTTTTCTTTTTTGCAAAATAATACACCACGATACCAATATCAAAAAATTAAAAATACTCGAAGCCCTCTACATAAAAACTAAACATCCCACACTTAATAATGTCAATTATGAAACTAGTCGCAACATTTTAAAGTGTCTAGCATAATAATTAACATTACCAAATTCTTAGTAGTTATGTGTTTGAATTGTATGCACTTTCTTTAACGTTATCAATTTCTTAACGGTTTAAACAGTCAAACTTTTATATCTCCCATATGTGTAGAACGCCATCACGCTCTCATGTACATTTCAACTTTACGACGCTTTTTCAAGTTATAATCTACTCGCCGTTATAATTCAAAAATGAGCACAACAGTAAAGTCATAATTTGTAAAGACACTAAAACTAATATCGTCTGAAGATGATTTGACGATTCAAATCGAAAGTACTTGCAAAAAAGAAAAAAGAATGGAACAAGAAACCCATGGATCATATTTATATCAATTTGACCGAAACATTAGATGGACAATTCGGAAAATTGAAAAAATAAAAAAGTCGCATCAAACAAAACCCGTATTATTTAATAATGTTTGCCTATATATATATATATATATATAATAATATATTTTTTTTTTTAATAAATAAATATTAAATATTTAAATACCTAGAGACATCGATGTTTCATGCTAACGCAATCTTCAGTCTAGGAACTAATTCCCGACGGTCGGTGGGCGCGAACCCCGAACACAAATCGCCACTGATTCGTAGTCGGTGATCTTAACCAAAGGGTCATCGTCAATTAGTTAGTAAATATAGAGTAACTTTAACTGTAAATAGCGACACGTGGCCGCCATTCACAGGCAGCTAGAGTGATCTTATTATTTCATGTGTCCACATAAAATGTGTCCACATAAAATGTTATAAGGAGATATAATCTTTTATGTATCAATTTTCAATATCTGTGCTCAATACGTACGTAGAGCTAGGAAGTCAGTTATGAAAATATATTTATGGTAATTCAGATGCATTTTACTAGTTTAAAAAAAATCGTTTCAATTACAAAATTTAAATGCATTCTATACAGTGGAACTCTTTACTAATACTTATAACGTGCGACCAGAGCACACACACCACTCGAGGACATTATTACACAACGAGCTTTGTTAACAACTGAAGCACAAGATTAAACGACACCATTTTGTTAAAAGAAAAGGAAGAAAAAATATTGTCTATTATCCTGATGAAGATTTCTGTGTGAATCGAAAATTTGAATTTAAATAAATATGTTTATTTAAAATATATATATATATATATATATATATATATATATATATATATATATATATATATATGTAATATGGGACAAAAGGTAGAAAGTAGCAACCTTAGTTGAAGTCAGTGTCTGTAATGATGCAGGATTGAACAGAGCAGAAAGGGAAAATATTACGAAATACCAAGGTCTTATGTACAACATGAAAAGAAACTGGAATCTTAGGAAAATCTCCATCATACCAGTAATTATAGGAGCACCATGACTAATGAAAAAGAATTTCAAAAGCTCTCTGGCGAGTATACCCGGTGAGCCGAGTGCAAGAGAAATACAAACAATTGCACTTAAAGGGACGGTTAGAATCTTAAAAAGATCTCTAGGCTGGAGTGTCTGATATATCCTGTGAATGTCTGGCATCCGGTAGGATACCCCATCTCCAGCAAAAACAGAAAGATAAGAAATATAATATGTATATATATATATATAGTAAGTTATGAAAATATATTTATGGCAATTAAGCTACACAGAGGCTTCCGCGTTTCATTCCAAGAGGGAATTGTCAGGTTAAAATCCTTACTACCTAACTCTACTCACGTATCGAGCATTGTTGAAGTAAATACTGAATATCTCTTTATAACATTTTATTTGGATACATGAAATAATATATATATATATATATATATATATATATATATATATATATGGCTACTTGGCATCGCATGGGGATCGTAATTTTCGATAAATTACGTAGATTACAGAACAATAAAAATAAATTTAAATAATGTTTAATTTTGTTATATGAAATGTTAAAGTTCATTTTTGAACAAAAGCAGAGTAAAAATAATTTTGCCCCGGTTTGGGCTCGAACTCACAACGTAAGTATGATGCGTAACTAGGTTACGAAACAATGATGCTATTAATTACATAAACTACATGAGACTGCTGCCTTTTTGGCTAGTGTTTTTTTTCCCTTCCTTTCTTCCTATCCTCTTGCTTTACTTTCGCCCCTTCTCTCTGCTTTTCTCCCCTCTCCCTCTCTCTCTCTCTCTCTCTCTCTCTTTACACTCAAATATGGAACAGACAGTGAATTTTGAAAATTGTTTGTAATTAAATTTGTTTACGGTGTTATCAGTGTGAGGACTTCTGAGCATGAGGATAAAAGTCCCTCCGCTTTCCTTTATTTATAATAAGTCAAATATAAAGTATCGATCAGGATTAAATATTAGAACATAAAATCCATTTTTATCTTTTGAGAACACATACTTTTATTTGAAACGGTGAAAAAGCCATAGGTAACAGGCTCTGAAAAAAAGGTATTATTTGAAGAACAGTTGTCTATATTCAATTGAGAGATCTCCAGGTTATTAATTGGGTGGAGGTGTCTGAAAACTAATTGTTGTTAACCTTAATCGAAGACTCATGAGCAATACCCAGCCTAAAAATCTGTGAACAGTACTTAACCAGATCTGTCGATTCGCTCATAAGGCTTGCTGGATGCGACATATATTTTCTTTAAAATTTCTGAACTTTTATTTACAATTCTCAACTTCTCTGTCGTACATAGTTTACATTTATCAGGCTTGACGAGTATTGTTGTTGAAGCTTTTATATTCTCTATTTGATGCTAAATTGGGTACTTGTCTTCTTTGAGCTTTAGACCAGGGTGGCTAGAGCTGTAACTGAATATCTTGCTTTCAGAACAAGTATCTATGCGCATAGAGCCTCTTTTTAAATTTACCTTCAGGCATTCCTACATATGTTCTGGTTGGCCTACTGGTTTGTTGCAATACATATAAGACGGACTTAATTGAATATCTCCTGCTTCGGGAGCAGTTCCCTTGCTGTCTATAAGAACAGGTTAGCGTTAGGTGGGCTTTCAGTTTTGATGCTATAAGAGATCTTACCATTCTATTCGAATATAGATTTACTTTTATTTCTATTACTAGTATTCAGAATTAGCAGCGGCAGGAATGTTGTATTTACATATCGACTCTTGATTGGACAACATCTCCTAATCAGCAGTTTCTTTCGGCCAGTCAGAGTATAAAAATAAAAACACATCATCTTTTTCTGTTTTTGCCCTTTTCTTTTCGGATAGAATACACATGCATACATAACAATCCAGCCTGAAACGTTCTTTTTATGAGATCCTGAACTTGTGTTGCATTACCTCCCCTCCAAGGGAGATCTAACGTTTTGTATGTCACGATCAAATAAAATATACGCTTGTTATCGAATGCAAATTAACACATCTATTAAATCAATACCACGTGATTTTGATTCTAAAAAATCCTAAAAATTTAAGGCTTAAGCTTACAGGGTCTTAAGAAAAAAATTGAAATTCAGGGAATCTTGCTTAATTGGTGTCTAATAACTATGGATCTAATTTAATGCAAATCTGAAAAATGTTAATTTTCAAATGGTGGTACTACCCATATTATGCCCCCTAAAAAACTTATAAAATTCTCCAAAGAAACTAAAATTTAGGGGGAATATTTATTAATTGATTTCTAATACCTATTGTTAAAATTTCAGAAAAATCGGGGGTATCTGAATTTTTACGAAGGACTTAAACCTCTCTTTACCCACTTTACCATAGTGATCGGTTAATTAGTTTAGGAGTGAATCCCGTACATACAAATATGTAAACATATAAACATACCTAACTTTATATGAATAGAGATAGTATAGTTTCGGCTTCAAACAGACAGATACAAACTCTCTATTAGTGATAGATTTAAATGAAAAAAAATGTTTTCAGCTATTTTTGGTAATTTCTTACAGGACTGAGATCCTGGACTTGTGTTGCATTACCTCCCCTCTAAAGGGGATCTAATGTTTTGTATGTCATGATCAAATACAATATATGTCTGTTATCGAATGCAAATGAACAAATCAATTAACAGTACAATTAAATCAATACCGCGTGTCTTCAACGCTAAACCGCAGTGGTCCTTCAAGACTGAGAACACTTCATCCAAGATCGTCTCTCATTGCCCCCTGATGGCTACCTTTCCAAGGGGGTCGATTCTCGCTCTGGAAGCAATGTTCGCACGACAATATAAAGAAAAGAACAAGATCCTGAATTTGGAGAAGGGTCATTTTATTAGCCTGTTGATGTTGCCTTCCTCTCTGCTAGTGGTGGTGAAAAGAAACAGATCTCCGGAGCCTTCTTTATAATCTATTCTTCAGTCATTTCTTATCATGTCTCGTTGCTTCTGACTTGTACACCCACTGAGATATACACACATCGCTCACATACACAGTTTATACAGAGACACTCTCTAATACACACATATCTACATGCATATTCATTTACACACATAACAAATAAAAGGATAAAGTAGATCCAACGGTATGAGTTAAAATGGAAAAGTGGAAGACCCAAAACTCAACGTTTCACCCTGCTGTTGCATGGGCTTCATCAAGAAAGAAAAAGCTAAACGTGTCAATCATGCCTCAGAATTGTATGGTCTACATGAAGTCTTCCTCGTTAGTGGCAGCTGTTTATTAACCATCAAGGTTGCAAGTTTTACCCCTGACACCGAGAACAACAATTTTCAACAGTTGCATGCAAAGTCGAGGAAGGTTTTCTGCAGAACACATAAAGGAATGGTGCAGAAGCAACACTGCCACTCTGACTCCATCAATTTGTGGTTCCTAACACCTAACACGTCTTTGCTTGCCACATACAGAGGCAGAGACGACGAGAGGACGACGGATCCTGATACCAACTCCTCCTGGATTTTCACCAGAGCCCTGTTAGCTTGGCAGCTCTGGCACTACCACGTTGCCACTTTCCCTACCATGATGAGGAAGTGTTGGACTTTAAAGGAGTAGCGATGATGATGATTGTTTGGTTGCTATTGATAATGATGATTATTGGGTGTGAATGTTTTTTTCCTTCACCTCCGACTCGCAAACCTTTGAGCAGGTGCCCTGCACGTTTTTCAAAGCTCAATTAACACAAAAAGACTGGCATATGCAGAAAACTTTTGCTGAATATTATTTTTCCGCGAACCGTTGTGCGGCGATCGTTGGAAAGATGGAAGCAATTGAGTTATAATCAAATTCTGCGGATAGACTTTTTTTTTCAGAAGCGATCTTCACACTCATGTTAAATGCTCGCACGTACGTTTCCTGGGGAATTGCCACCTTTTAAAAGGGAGTGCCTATACTTACAGAGAAGAAGAAGAAGAAAAAGAAGTAGAAGACGAAGAAAAAGAAGAAGGAAGAAGAAGATGCTGATGATGATGATGATGCTGATGCTGCTGCTGCTGCTGCTGCTGCTGATGATGATGATGATGATGATGATGATGATGATGATGATGATGATGATGATGATGATGATGATGATGATGATGATGATGATGAAACGGAAAATTATAGAAGAAGTTTGAGAAAAAAAAGGAGAAAAGAAGAAGAATTAGAAATGTAGGAAAAGAAGAAGAAGAAGAAGAAGAAGAAGAAGAAGAAGAAGAAGAAGAAGAAGAAGAAGAAGAAGAAGAAGAAGAAAAAAGTAGATACGGTAAAAGGGGGAGAAGAAAAAGATGAGACAGCAGAAAAAAGAAAGAAGAAAGTTAGGGATGAAAAAAAGAAGAAAAGGCGAGGAAAACGAAGCAGAAAAAGAAAAAGAAAAAGGAAAAGAAAAAGAAGAAGAAGAAGAAATAGAAGAAAGAATTAGAAGATGAAAATGAAGATAAAGAAAAAGACAGAGAAGAAGAAGTAGAAAGAAGAAAAAGAAGAAGAAGAAGAAGAAATAGAAGATGAAAATGAAGAAGAAAGAGAAGGAGAGAAAAAAGAAGGGAAGAAGAAAAGAAAATCAAAAGTGAAAGAAATAGTAGAAGATTAAAAAAAAAAGAAAGAAACGGAGGAGCGGAGAAGAAAAAGTAGTAGAATGAATGAGAAGAAGAGGAAAAAGATGAAAAATAAAAATGAAAGAACACAGCTTAAAATAGAAGAATTCATCGATTCAAAATGGCATTTAAATCATGTTTCTAAAGTAAAAAGTTCCAACAAACATGATGTTTTACATACATTTCAAGAAAACCGTCATTAAATTGATTGGCATCAAGTACCTTTTGTTTTTATATACTAATGAGTAACTGCTTATCAAAGCTGAAAACTGCTATAGAATAAGGGTCAATAAGATAGAATAGATTGAGTCATTGCTAATCAAGGCCCAATAATTCTTCAAAACACGAATCACGTTAATAGAATAACCTGACACAAACAGCGCCAACTGAATCTTTTCTCTTTTTACTCTCGCTGAATGCTCGCCATAGTCCCAACTCGTCACGTCATCTTTCTCTCTGCTTCGGGAGAAAAATTCCTACTCTTTTTATCTCAACGAGTATTCGCCCACACAAAAGAATGCTCATTTGCATAAGTGAACTCTTGTTATCGCACAAAAATAACAAAATTCTATCTTGAAGCAGAACGCTCTATGTTCAATCCCTGATGGACGACACACGGTGTGATTCTCACTCTTTTTCCTTGTAGAATCGTATCATGGCTGCTACACAAGGACTGTTGGACATTCATGTCGGAAACTTGGTGGATAAGTAAGGCATATGCTAAGATCTATTTCTACGAAATATTGTTGGATTGCAGAAAGGATTGTAGATTTTTTATTAATGTTTTTATAGGTGCTATTTTATTGGGCCACCCTGTGCAAGGATTCTTATCATTTCAACTGATGACAAAGATGATATTCTGAAAAGCAAGCATATATATTGTCTATTACCCGGACTAGATCACCAACCATATTTTATCACAATGCTGACAAGTATAATATCTACCAGAGAATTGAGAGGTGAGGTAGAAAGTGGTATCAAGAAGACAACTTAAAACCGGCCCCTTTGAACAGGATCAGAATTACCATAAGGCATAAGTGTTTTCAGAATTCACATCCTCCACAAGGAATGTTTAAAAACAAAGTTGAAAGCTGGGTTTAATTAAGACCTCAAGACACTTAAATGCCTTAGCCAGAGATTGAAAACCCCAGACAAGCTTAAACAGAAGCAGATCTATCTCCCTTACCAATTCTACAACATTGCCTTATTATTGTTGTCTTATTATTGTTGTCTTATTGTTTCTTTATTATTATTGCTTTATTATTTTTACTTTTTTATTGTTGCTTTATTGTTGCCTTATTATTGTTGCCTCATTGTTTCTTTATTATTATTGCCTCATTATTGTTACTTTTTTATTGTTGCTTTAATGTTGCCTTATTATTGTTGCCTCATTGTTTCTTTATTATTATTGCCTTATTATTGTTACTTTTTATTGTTGCCTTATTTTTGCCTTATTATTGTTTCCTTATTGTTGTCTTATTATTGTTGCCTCATTGTTTTTTTTAATTATTATTGCCTTATTATTGTTACTTTTTTATTGTTGTCTTATTGTTGCCTTATTATTGTTGCCTCATTGTTTCTTTATTATTATTGCCTTATTATTGTTACTTTTTTATTGTTGCTTTATTGTTGCCTTATTATTGTTGTCTCATTGTTTCTTTACTATTATTGCCGTATTATTGTTACGTTTTTATTGTTGCTTTATTGTTGCCTGATTATTGTTTCCTTATTGTTTCTTCATTATTATTGCCTTATTATTGCTACTTTTTATTGTTGCTTTATTGTTGTCTCATTGTTTCTTTATTATTATTGCCTTATTGTTGCCTTATTATTGTTTCCTTATTGTTGTCTTATTATTGTTACCTCATTGTTTCTTTATTATTATTGCCTTATTATTGTTACTTTTTTATTGTTGTCTTATTGTTGCCTTATTATTGTTGCCTAATTGTTTCTTAATTCTGATTGCCTTATTATTGTTACTTTTTATTGCTTCTTTAGTGTTGCCTTATTATTGTTGCCTCATTGTTTCTTTATTATTATTGCCTTATTATTGTAACTTTTTTATTGTTGCTTTATTGTTGCCCTATTATTGTTTCCTTATTGTTTCTTCATTAGTATTGCCTTATTATTGTTACTTTTTATTGTTGCTTTATTGTTGCCTCATTGCTTCTTTATTATTATTGCCTTATTATTGTTACTTTTTATTGTTACTTTATTGTTACCATATAATTGTTGTCTCATTGTTTCTATATTATTATTGCCTTATTATTGTTACTTTTTATTGTTGTCGTATTGTTGCCTTATTATTGTTGCCTCATTGTTTCTTTATTATTATTGCCTTATTATTGTTACTTTTTTATTGTTGCTTTATTGTTGCCTTATTATTGTTACCTTATTATTGTTGCCTCATTGTTTATTTATTATAATTGCCTAATTATTGTTACTTTTTTATTGTTGTCTTATTGTTGCCTTATTATTGTTGCCTCATTGTTTCTTTATTATTATTGCCTTATTATTGTTACTTTTTTATTGTTGCTTTATTGTTGCCTTATTATTGTTGTCTCATTGTTTCTTTACTATTATTGCCGTATTATTGTTACGTTTTTATTATTGCTTTATTGTTGCCTGATTATTGTTTCCTTATTGTTTCTTCATGATTATTGCCTTATTATTGCTACTTTTTATTGTTGCTTTATTGTTGTCTCATTGTTTCTTTATTATTATTGCCTTATTGTTGCCTTATTATTGTTTCCTTATTGTTGTCTTATTATTGTTACCTCATTGTTTCTTTATTATTATTGCCTTATTATTGTTACTTTTTTATTGTTGTCTTATTGTTGCCTTATTATTGTTGCCTAATTGTTTCTTAATTATGATTGCCTTATTATTCTTACTTTTTATTGCTTCTTTAGTGTTGCCTTATTATTGTTGCCTCATTGTTTCTTTATTATTAATGCCTTATTATTGTAACTTTTTTATTGTTGCTTTATTGTTGCCCTATTATTGTTTCCTTATTGTTTCTTCATTAGTATTGCCTTATTATTGTTACTTTTTATTGTTGCTTTATTGTTGCCTCATTGCTTCTTTATTATTATTGCCTTATTATTGTTACTTTTTATTGTTACTTTATTGTTACCATATAATTGTTGTCTCATTGTTTCTATATTATTATTGCCTTATTATTGTTACTTTTTATTGTTGTCGTAGTGTTGCCTTATTATTGTTGCCTCATTGTTTCTTTATTATTATTGCCTTATTATTGTTACTTTTTTATTGTTGCTTTATTGTTGCCTTATTATTGTTACCTTATTATTGTTGCCTCATTGTTTATTTATTATAATTGCCTAATTATTGTTACTTTTTTATTGTTTCTTAAGTGTTGTCTTATTATTGTTGTCTCATTGTTTGTTTATTATTATTGCCTTATTATTGTCAATTAATTATTGTTGCTTTATTGTTGTCTTATTATTGTTTACTTATTGTTTCTTTATTATTATTGCCTTATTATTGTTACTTTTATTGTTGCTTTATTGTTGTCTTATTATTGTTGTCTCATTGTTTCTTTATTATTATTGCCTTAGTATGGTAAATTTTTTATTGTGGCCTTACTGTTTCTGTATTATTGATGTCTTATTATTTCTACCTTGTTTTTGGTTATTCTTGACTTATTATTGTGGCTTTTTTATGGTTGCCTTATTGTAGCTTTCTTATTATTGTTGTTGATTTATCATTGTTCCCATATTGCTGCCTTATTGTTTTTTCTTTATTTCTTTATTATTGTTGACTTATTATTGTTATCTTATTATTTTTACCTTTTTATTTTTGCCTTATTATTGTTGACTTAATATCTTTACATTACTATTATTCACTTATCATTGCTTTAGTATTTTTCATCATAGTTTCTGATTATTTTTGCTTTATTATCTCGTCCTTGTTGTTTATTGGTGTTGCCTTATTATTATTACCTTTATGTTGCTTATTATTTTGTCTTATCGTTTCTTTAATATTGTTGCTTTATTATTGTTCCCTTGTTATTTCTTCATTATTATTCCCTTAATATTGCCTTATTATTTTGTCCTTATTGTTTCTTATTATCAATGCCTTATCATTGTTGCCTTATTATTATTATTATTATTATTATTATTATTATTATTATTATTATTATTATTATTATTATTATTATTATTATTATTATTTTTGCCATGTTTTTGTATTTAAGTCTATTTTCACCCTATTATTGTCTTACTTTGTCCTGTGTTTGCTTTATTTTGAAGTCGTATAATCTTATGTTTGTGGGTGTTAAGCTTCATCTTACGTTCGTTAGTCTGTCAAGCTTCATTTTATGTTTACTGGTCTACTACATTTCATTTGATTTTGTTGGTCTGTCAACGTTCATTCTATGTCTGTTGGTCTGTCAAGGTTCATTTTATGTTTGTTGGTCTGTCAAGGTTCATTTTATGTCTGTTGGTCTGTCAAGGTTCATTTTATGTCTGTTGGTCTGTCAAGGTTCATTTTATGTCTGTTGGTCTGTCAACGTTCATTCTATGTCTGTTGGTCTGTCAAGGTTAATTTTATGTTTGTTGGTCTGTCAAGGTTCATTTTATGTATGCTGGTCTGTCAAGGTTCATTTTATGTCTGTTGGTCTGTCAAGGTTCATTTTATGTCTGCTGGTCTGTCAAGGTTCATTTTATGTCTGCTGGTCTGTCAAGGTTCATTTTATGTCTGTTGATCTGTCAAAGTTCAATTTATGTCTTTTGGTCATTCAAGGTTCATTTTATGTTTGTTGATCTGTCAAGATTCATTTTATGTCTTTTGGTCTGTCAAGGTTCATTTTATATCTGTTGATCTGTCAAGGTTCATTTTATGTCTGTTGGTCTGTCAAGATTCATTTTAAGTCTGTTGGACTGTCAAGCTTCATTTTATTTAGTTGGTCTGTAAACGTTCATTCTATGTCTGTTGGTCTGTCAAGGTTAATTTTATGTTTGTTGGTCTGTCAAGGTTCATTTTATGTTTGCTGGTCTGTCAAGGTTCATTTTATGTCTGTTGGTCTGTCAAGGTTAATTTTATGTTAATTGGTCTGTCAAGGTTCATTTTATGTCTGCTGGTCTCTCAAGGTTCATTTTATGTCTGTTGGTCTGTCAAGGTTCATTTTATGTCTGCTGGTCTGTCAAGGTTCATTTTATGTCTGCTGGTCTGTCAAGGTTCATTTTATGTCTGCTGGTCTGTCAAGGTTCATTTTATGTCTGCTGGTCTGTCAAGGTTCATTTTATGTCTGTTGGTCTGTCAAGGTTAATTTTATGTTTGTTGGTCTGTCAAGATTCATTTTATGTCTGTTGGTCTGTCAAGGTTCATTTTATGTCTGTTTGTCTGTCAAGGTTCATTTTATGTCTGTTTGTCTGTCAAGCTTCATTTTAAGTCTGTTGGCCTGTCAAGCTTCATTTTATGTTTGTTGGTCTGTCAAGATTCATTTTATGTCTGTTGGTCTGTCAAGGTTCATTTTATGTTTGTTGTTCTGTCAAGGTTCATTTTATGTATGTTGGTCTGTCAACGTTCATTTTATGTCTGTTGGTCTGTCAAGGTTCATTTTATGTTTGTTGGTCTGCCAAGGTTTATGTTATGTCTGTTAGTCTGTCAAGGTTCATTTTATGTCTGCTGGTCTGTCAAGGTTCATTTTATGTCTGCTGGTCTGTCAAGGTTCATTTTATGTCTGTTTGTCTGTCAAGGTTCATTTTATGTCTGTTTGTCTGTCAAGCTTCATTTTAAGTCTGTTGGCCTGTCCAGCTTCATTTTATGTTTGTTGGTCTGTCAAGATTCATTTTATGTCTGCTGGTCTGTCAAGGTTCATTTTATGTCTGTTGATCTGTCAAAGTTCAATTTATGTCTTTTGGTCATTCAAGGTTCATTTTATGTTTGTTGATCTGTCAAGATTCATTTTATGTCTTTTGGTCTGTCAAGGTTCATTTTATATCTGTTGATCTGTCAAGGTTCATTTTATGTCTGTTGGTCTGTCAAGATTCATTTTAAGTCTGTTGGACTGTCAAGCTTCATTTTATTTAGTTGGTCTGTAAACGTTCATTCTATGTCTGTTGGTCTGTCAAGGTTAATTTTATGTTTGTTGGTCTGTCAAGGTTCATTTTATGTTTGCTGGTCTGTCAAGGTTCATTTTATGTCTGTTGGTCTGTCAAGGTTAATTTTATGTTTGTTGGTCTGTCAAGGTTCATTTTATGTCTGCTGGTCTCTCAAGGTTCATTTTATGTCTGTTGGTCTGTCAAGGTTCATTTTATGTCTGCTGGTCTGTCAAGGTTCATTTTATGTCTGCTGGTCTGTCAATGTTCATTTTATGTCTGCTGGTCTGTCAAGGTTCATTTTATGTCTGCTGGTCTCTCAAGGTTCATTTTATGTCTGTTGGTCTGTCAAGGTTCATTTTATGTCTGTTTGTCTGTCAAGGTTCATTTTATGTCTGTTTGTCTGTCAAGCTTCATTTTAAGTCTGTTGGCCTGTCAAGCTTCATTTTATGTTTGTTGGTCTGTCAAGATTCATTTTATGTCTGTTGGTCTGTCAAGGTTCATTTTATGTTTGTTGTTCTGTCAAGGTTCATTTTATGTATGTTGGTCTGTCAACGTTCATTTTATGTCTGTTGGTCTGTCAAGGTTCATTTTATGTTTGTTGGTCTGCCAAGGTTTATGTTATGTCTGTTAGTCTGTCAAGGTTCATTTTATGTCTGCTGGTCTGTCAAGGTTCATTTTATGTCTGCTGGTCTGTCAAGGTTCATTTTATGTCTGTTTGTCTGTCAAGGTTCATTTTATGTCTGTTTGTCTGTCAAGCTTCATTTTAAGTCTGTTGGCCTGTCCAGCTTCATTTTATGTTTGTTGGTCTGTCAAGATTCATTTTATGTCTGTTGGTCTGTCAAGGTTCATTTTATGTTTTATCCCCCTCAAGATAAAACATACAGATGAAGAAAGACAGGGAAAAGAAAAAATTCCTAAAGCAAAAGCATCCGGACGAACCTCAATTTTATTTTTCAAAAATAGTTAAATTAGGCTTCAACATTCCTTTAAGCATTCATTATTCACTGACACATGAGGAAGAAAAATTAACAGCCATCTTTTTATGAGCTTCGATTATTCTAATTAAGATAACCTATAGAACCCCGGGGGCCGAAACTAATTAATATATTTTTATAAATGAAAACAGTCAACAATTATCCGCTTTGGTAAATAGGGCTTAATTAATTCGAGTATTAATTATCTTGATTAGACAACAGCGTTTGGATTCATTTTTAAGATCATTAATATTGGTAAAGAAACAATAGAATCAGGATTGGCTGATCCTATATAAAAAAAAAATCTGTTGAATTATGACACCTAAGATGAGAACAGTAGTCTGAATAATTTAAATAATTCAACAACGTTTCGGCCGATATAACCTCCAATCTTCTTCAGGTGTGTTTAGTCAAACTTGTGGATCTTTATGTCGAACTCTGGATGCCTTTTGTTTATGAGCATATATCGATGGACATACAGATCCTATTCCAGATCAGGGATTTTTGAGATAGGGATTGATAATTTGTATTATTTGGATTGTTTGGATGTCATCCTTACAACGTTTCGGTCAATGTAACCTCCTATCTTCCTCAGGTGGGTCTTGTCGAACTCGGGAATATTTATGTCGTACTCGGATATCTATACAGAATTTGAACCCTTTATCTAATCTACGGGGGCAGATTGTTCTTGTTCCTCAACCATCATCTAGAACAGAGGTCTTCAAAGTGGGGGTCGCGACCCCCAGGGGAGTCGCGTAACCATAGAAAGGGGGTCGCCAAAATTATAACTATGGAATTTTTTAAATAATATTCAAACTTATTTTTTATTTATAAAAAATTTTGGTGGGTCACGAAAAAAATTTTTTCCAAAAAGGGGTCGCGACAAAAAAAGTTTGAAGAGCACTGATCTAGAATAAGTATTAAATATTTAAAAAAAAATTCTTCTCAGTTAGAATTGTAATGACAATTGAACATTCAAGCTCCAGAAGACTGTCACTTAGAACTGATTTTCACTTAACACCTTTATCCATTGCGCTATTTGTCCTCATTACAACAGAACAGTTGTGCACCACTTATTCTAATTTTTATCAAAATCCATTACATGATTTTGATTCTAGAAAATCCTAAAAATTTAAGGCTTAAGCTTACAGGGTCTTAAGAAAAAAATTGAAATTCAGGGGATCTTGCTTAATTGGTGTCTAATAACTATGGATCTAATTCAATGCAAATCTGAAAAATGTTAATTTTCAAATGGTGGTACTACCTATATTATGCCCCCTAAAAAACTTATAAAATTCTCCAAAGAAACTAAAATTTAGGGGGAATATTTATTAATGGATTTCTAATACCTATTGTTAAAATTTCAGAAAAATCGGGGGTATCTGAATTTTTACGAAGGACTTAAACCTCTCTTTACCCACTTTACCATAGTGATCGGTTAATTAGTTCAGGAGTGAATCCCGTACATACAAATATGTAAACATATGAACATACCTAACTTTATATGAATAGAGATAGTATAGTTTCGGCTTCGAGCAGACAGATACAAACTCTCTATTAGTGATAGATTTAAATGAAAAAAAATGTTTTCAGCTATTTTTGGTAATTTCTTACAGGACTGAGATCCTGGACTTGTGTTGCATTACCTCCCCTCTAAAGGGGATCTAATGTTTTGTATGTCATGATCAAATACAATATATGCGTGTTATCGAATGCAAATGAACAAATCAATTAACAGTACAATTAAATCAATACCGCGTGTCTTCAACGCTCAACAGCAGTGGTCCGCCAAGACTGAGCACATTGCCCCCTGATCGCTACCTCTCCGAAGCAATGTTCGCACAAGAACATAAAGAAAAGAACTAGATCTCGAATTTGGAGAAGAGTCATTTGATTAGCCTGTTGACGTTGCCTTCCTCTCTGCTAGTGGTGGTGAGAAGAAACAGATTTCTGGAGCCTGACCCCTTCTTTATAATTTATTCTTTAGTCATTTCTTATCACGTCTCGTTGCTTCAAGCTTCTTACTCAGAGTCGCTTGTCTTCGTGTCTATCCTATCTCGTCACTTCCTCTAAGTTTGTGTTTTCACAGGGGAAAATGGCAACCAAAAGCCAGCTGCCTGACTCCGTCTGACTTTTATTTTCTGTTTACGTGCTAACATTTCTACTTGCGAATTTAAATCATCAAATAAGTACTAGCGGACGTACCCATACTATTTCACATTTTAACATTTTGAACATAAGTGTTAAATATTGTTTTATTTTCGTTTCTGAAACACTGATGAAAAAGCTGTTTGTTCAGGAAGAAAACGTGAGGCATTTAGTTATGTACAACTATGAAAGCATTTGTGAGTTTCCATCGAACATGTTGATTATTTACAAATTGATTCATTGAAGGTAATTTTGTTGTGAAATGAAATCATATTGAAACATTCATCAGAACCACGACTGAAAAAAGTATTAAAACATTAGAAATTCAAGGAAAACATAAAATAAGGAAAAATAAAAGGAAAGTTGTTGACTTCAAATTGGTTACCTTACTTACCCACACCCAACTTTAAATGTAGTTCTACCATTTAACCCACACAAACCAGTTGTTTATATCTCATCCCTCTATCTTTTACTTTCTCTTGCTCTTTCACATACACCCACTAACACACACACACACATACACATAAACACACACGCCCCCCCCCCCCACGCCCACACGCCCCCCCCCCCCCCCCACACACACATGCCCACACGCATACATACGCTTTGTTGTACCCACAACTCCCCTTCTCTTTCTCTCTTTTTCTCTCTGGGTTACACCCAAACCTCCCTCTCTTTCTCTTTCTCGCTCTCTCTCTCTTTTACTCTCTCTGTCACAGCACCACTTTCTCTATCTCTCTCTTTCTCACTGTTGCATCCACAACTTAATTCTCTTTCTCTCTCTCTCTCTTTTACTCTCTCTGTTGCACCTACAACACCACTTTCTCTCTTTCTCTCTCTCTCTCTCTCTCTCTCTCTCTCTCTGTTGCAGCCAAAACCCCACTCTTTTAATCTCTCTCTCTCTTTCTCTCTCTCTCTCTCTGTTGCAGCCAAAACCCCACTCTTTTAATCTCTCTTTCTCTTTCTCTCTTTCTCTCTTTCTCTCTTTCTCTCTCTCTCTCTGTTGCAGCCAAAACCCCACTCTTTTAATCTCTCTCTCTGTTACACCACAATCCCACTCTCTTTCTCTCTCTCTGTTGCACCCACAACCCACCATATTTCTCTCTCTGCCTCTTACTTCTCCCTCTGTTACCCGCTATCATTTTCTCTTTAATCTCGCTCTCCACTTCTCTACTCCCCCCCCCCCCTTCTCTCTCTCTCAACCTTGTCTCTCGCTTTCATTCTATTCCAGTTACTCCTTCTTTCGTTCCCTTTTTCTCCAACCATCTCACCCTCTTTCACAAATCCCTTTCTTTCTCACTTTCGTTGGTTTCCTCATTCTATCTTCCGCCCTCCCCTCCTCCCTTCTTGCTTTCTCCCTCTCTCTCTCTTGTACCCACAGACTCACCATCCTTGTCTCCCTGTTTCTAACTAGCTTCTCCCTGTCTGATCCACTCTCCCTTCTTCTTCATCTCTCTAATCTCTCTTCCCATCTGCTTAACCCACATTGCTTTCTTTCTATCCAACCCATTGCTTTTATCCCTCTGTTTCTTAGCCTTATCTACCATCTCTCCCTCTTTCTCTCTCTCACTTCCCTTTTCGCTCACCCCCTCTCTCTGTCTCTATCGCTCTCCATCTATTCCCCCTCTCTCTCTCACTTGCTTCTGCCTCTCTCTCTTACCCACTCTCCCTTCCTCTTTATCAATCTAATCTCACTTAATGTATCATTTCTCTAACCTTAACCCAAGCTTCCCTCTTTTTCTATGTAGCAGTCTTATTTTCTTGCTCTTTCTCTCAACCCTCTATTTCCCTAACCCCATCACTCTTTCCCTCTCCTCTTCCTCCTTCTCTTCCCCCTCTTTCTCTTTAAATTTGTTTGGATGGAGTTGCATTCGCTTGTCAACACATCTTCAAAATACTGACCACTTCAGTTTAGTTATTTTCTTTTCCATCTTTTACCGGCACGTTTTCGAGTTTTGGCCTTGAAATGCATCTGCAAAAAAACTAAAAATAAAGAAATAAAACACAAAAATCAACAAAAACAAAATAATAAAACAAAATATAAATCAAACTGAATTTTTTTTTTAATTTGTCATTTAAAAATTTTATTTCATGAATTTTATTTATTTATAATTGTGTTTATTCGTTTCAATTTTGTTAAACAAAATTTGCAAAAAGAAATCTTGGCAACTCTGCAGTATAGTAAACAGGCGAGAAATCGAAAAAAAAAAACCAACAACAAAACAAAATATACAACAAATAACTTATTGTAAGATTCATTATCTCTGAATTTTTATTGTTACTTTGACTTAGCTGAACACGAGTCAATGAAAGATGTTTTTATATACAACAAATAACTTTTACTAAACGCACTAAAAGTTAATTTTCTACCGACCTGTATAATTTTAAAGTGTGGAAGCTGATTGTAAGATTCATTATCTCTGAATTTTTTATTGTTACTTTGACTTAGCTGAACACAAGTTAATCAAAGATGTTTTTTGGAAGATGGTCTTTAAATTCAGGCTTAAAAGATAGTAAAACAGGCTTACCACTAACCCTAATCCTAACCCTAACTTCAGGAAGTGCTTGCCAGTCGGATTAGGGTAATCCTTATTTGAACCAAAATTTTTTTTAAACTTGAATTTTCTTGACATAATTTGCAATACGACATGCACATATTTCATACATTTCTTTATTTTTTCGCATGTATTTTGAGTCCTTAATGTGGCATCGCAAATTAGGGGAGAGAAAGAGATAAGTAAATTTGTATGAATCAGAATGGTACGACCGGGGAACCACATAGTGGTTGGCAACATTCCTAAGTAAAAGGATGGAATTGACTGGATTCGAACTTGGCACACCTAGGTTGTCAGTCCGTGTCGTTATCCACTTAATCACTGTCACCTCCCTAGAGAAAGAGATAAATAGAAAGGAAGCAAGTAGTCTGTAACCCTCTCCCCTTTCTGTCGGTATATCTTTTTTTCTAGTAAGCTTAATTTAGATTGCCACCCTTGAAAATGAATCAGCAACACTTTAAAGAAAGGTTTTCATAATTTCTCTATTTTTTATCAAATCACTTTAATTAATTACTTTCATCAACAAAACTATTGCATACATATGGGAAATTAGATCAATAAAATTACAAATGAATAACATCAAACATTAATTTATTATGTACTATTAAAAAAAAGTTCTGCAAATTAGGCATTCCAATAGCTGTCTTTGTGTTTTCGTCTGTATTATATATAGAGTATTTCAAAATATGTTGTATTATTGATTTAAATAAAAGTAACCCGCTTTGATGGTAATATAGGAATGATAAATAAAAAACTTTTGCGTTTATTCATTTTGATATTTTACAACATGCAATTGAAAATAGAAACAAATATGGCTTAAAGACTCTTGCCTTGCTCAATACCAGTCGAGGATCTGTTCTCGACAATCAGTCCGGCAGAAACTGGATCAATCTGTCGGGCTGAGGTATATGTACTGGGTAGTTCTAGGATATCCACCTTCTCAGGCCGTTTCTCCCCTCTTTAGAGTAGAGTTAGTTTATAGCTAACGACTTGAAGCACCCTGATTGGGGATTGTCGACAGGGATGCCCAGGCAATTTTTAATAGGGAAAAGTGTTTATTCTTTAGTGGAACTGGCTAGATTCTCCCCACTTTCCGGCCTTGTGCCACATCTTCGTGCAGTGGAGAAGCAGTAAATACCAACAAATTTTGATTAACTCACAGTTAGTATAATAATATACGCTTCCAGAACAGATGTAGAAAAATAAGTTACTTAACAAGCCATAAATGTATAGTCTGATTAAGCATAACATTTCAGATCATAATGAAAATGACAAAATTAATTGATCAGTTTTTACCAGGGAGCTCAGTCTACCATCTGTCTACGAGTGTACACATTCCGTCAAAAATGACGGAAAAGAAATTACGCTTCGCCAGTGTTTTCAGTTGCTAGATATATTACTAAAATATTCATATAAAATTAGAATTAATAATTTAATTTTTCATGCATAAATTATTATCATCATTTCTGATGACCTAAAGAAGTATAAAAAAAGACACTTATCGTTGACTTTTATTATAGAGTCAGGGATTTATTTTCAAATACTCTAGATAGGGCTTCATTAATAGAGGCGACATCTTCCTTTCTTTCTTCAGTTAGTTGCTGGTAAACCGCAAACACACTTCCTGTAATATGCACGGGATTGATGAAACACTCTATTTTCTTCACCGTGCACAGCTGACACTGAGGCTAAACTTTCTCAAAGTATAATGGATTGGCTGGGTTCCGCACTGCTAAACTCCGGTATTAGCTTCGGTGGTTTGGTAGTTTTGTTTTACGGCATATCAACCCTTTTTGGGTTATTTAATGCCGAATCTGGTCATTATAGTAAAAGTTTTTATGCTTCAAGTTCTTTATATCTTCAAATGTTTAATCATCGTTTTTGGTTTGGTAGTTTTGTTTTACAGCATATCAACCCTTTTTGGGTTATTTAATGCCGAATCTGGTCATTATAGTAAAAGATTTATGCTTCAAGTTCTAAAAATAAAATAAAAAAGGGGAGGGAGAAAGGGAGAGGGGCTGTTGTTTTTGGTTTTGGTTTTGTAGAACATAATTAAGTTTTACAAAAAAAAAAAAAAAAAAAAAAAACGTCAATGTAGGTGAATTTTGTCTCAGGGAGCCACAGGGCAGCCTGATCTGGTATCACCAGGGTATTAGCTTCAAATCCAATTTACCTGCCATCACACCAATAAGATAGCTTGTAAATAAACTGAAAACATGCAGGTTTAGACTTTCCAGTAAACGACGGGGAAGTTTCAAATTCAATTGTTGTTACCTTTTTATGATCGTATTGCTTCTGCCTTGGTGTTTAAAACAGACTGGTTTTACAGCAGGTGGCATACCTACTGTGCCAATTACCGTCTCATCTACAGGTAGATCTTTAAAAAATACCATCCATGGAATCGTTAATAGAGTAAACCTTTCTCACTAGTAAAGTAGTTGACCCTAAATTTTCCCATCTCTTCATGTAACTTTAATCTTTTTATTATTTTTATTTATTTGTCACTCTTTTTTCGTATGCTTTTTAATTTCAACATTAGATTTCAAATTTTCATATCTAAACACTAGAGTCTTGGTCTGAATGGAATAAGTGGCAGACTTATGGTGTTCGCCGTGTTAACACGTCTGTCACAGTATAAAAAGATGGAGAAGGAACTGAACAGACTGATACCCACTTAAAGAGAAAGAAAAGGGATTTGAAGGAATAGAGACAGAGATTAGTGTGGTGGTGAAAGGTATATAAAAATATGTGTTGATACGACTTTCACAGTATCAAGAGATCTTGGAGGAACAAATGGACAGATTGATATATGGTCTTATTAGATAGAGTATGTAATCGATAAAATTGATTGGAATTTTTAAAAATTTTAACTTCAAGAATCCTACTGGTTTAATTTTATATTAATATATAAAATTAAACCAGTCGGATTCTTGAAGTTAAAATTTTAAAAAATTCCAATCAATTTCATCGATTACATACTCTATCTATAATATATATGACAAATACTGACCCAACGAGTCACAGGTGGTCTGGTGAGAGTCTAACATAAATGATATATGATATCAATTTCTAGATTTAGCAGAGGAGAGCTTGTTTCTGATATCAGGAATGACAATGTTTATGTTCAATGCTAATTAATATTAAATTGTTCAGTCTTGTCCCATCCTATTTTTCTGTTCATCTTTGTTTTCTTTAACTTGAAAAATAACTTTCCCCTCTATAATTGGTCGATAGAATTCCAATTCCAATTATACACTCTCACCATCTTCTCTTTTTGGGTCATCCACTAATTTATGATACAACATTCACAAATTTTGTGCACCATAATGCTTGCTCACTCATTGCAGCCAGAAGCTCCAATTCTGAGATGCTGGTGTCTTTCTCCAGAAGAGTCTTGATTGTAGTATGAGGCTTCATAGCCTGTCACTTGACCTCTTGGGACAACAGAAGCACTTTACCAGCAGGTTCATTAATTTCATATGCATATTACACTAGCACCCAATGTTGGCGTTAAATAACTGCATATACGCATGGAAGGCACCCATACAGCCTTTTATTTGTTTTTTGTTTTATTCAACAATATTTTGTATTTTATTTTTTTAATCCAACCATACTTGGTACAAATAAACTGCAGTCTGTGCCTCAATTGTCCACCAAGTTTCGCTCATGAATATCTAACAGTCTTTTTTGTATATGCTCCAAATGTACAATTTATAAACGATCGCCCCGATTAAATTATGTCCGAGATGGGTATATTTGCTGAGGACACTATGCTCTATTCCCGACATGTGGGAGAAACGAACACATGTATATCCAAGAACAATGGCTGAATCCTTAGAAAATGACCTCCGGTCTGTAGTGGAATAGGGGCATAAATTGAGGGTAACATTTAATGCTACTAAGACAAAGGTCTTCTCCTTTAACAATTATAAGAACCTTTTCAACCACCAATTGCCATGGATGATAGCACCGTACCTGAGAGTTTATCATTCAAACTACTAGACCTAACATTCACAAATAACATGAATTGGAACAAATACATAGAAGACATTGCCACGACTGCTGTAAATAAAATGGGCTCCCTCTACCGAGCTAGAAAACTTCTCACACCTGCCAGTATCTTATATCTCTACAAAGCCACCATTCGCCCATACTTGAAGTATTGTTGTCACATCTTGGCTGGTGCACCAACCACTAACCTCTCCCTCTTGGACAGGGTCCAAAAGAGAGTCTCTAATCTAATAAGTTCCACCGTATCTAACAAGCTGCAGACTCTGTCAGATTGCCTGTGCTTTTTTTTACATGTACTTTAATGGAATGTGATTCGACAAGTGTGCAGTACTGATGCCCCCTCTGCATAAATACGCCCGATCAACTCGTCAGTCAGCAAGATCCTCCCTTTCACTGTGAACGTCCCCAGATGTCGAAGAGTTTTCTACTCTAAAGTGTGAGCTTTTTGGAATTCCCTTCCTGCTTCCTGTTTCCTTGACTGTATCAACATGCAGAAGTTTCAATGTAATGTGAACAAGCATCTCGCTGCAAAGCTCCCCATGTTCCCCTAATTCACAGTCGCTCCTTACCTCTTGTGCCTTGTTTCGGGTGAACTAAAGTAAATGTGTCCACTGGACTGTGAAATTACATCAGAGAGTATTGATTTACTCCTCTCCAGGAGTTAGGCACAAGGCCAGTTTTTATCTTACTCCCACAAGTAAGATGTGACCCAAGGTCGGGTCGGGAAAGTGGGGTTTAAAAATTGCCTGGGCAGCCCCATTGGCATTCCCCGGTAGGGGCGCCTCAGGCAGTAAGCAATAAACTTACTCCTCCCCAAAGAGGGGAGGCAAAGCCTCCTAGAACTGCACAGGACAGACCCATAGACCGGCGTGAATCAAGCCCCAAAGGCCAAGACAATACCAGTCTATTGGGTGCAGTATTCATCGGAACAGGTACTACATTTTGATCTTAGACAAAAGGCCAAGAACGTAGGGAGTAGAAACTTTCCAAAGCCACCTCATGCGCTTCATTACTGACCATAAACTATCTGATCACATCAGTATCGCAGAGTTGCAAACACTCACTGGCATCCCACCAAATATCCTCTGTCATCAAATGTAAAGTCTTGAGATTATTTGGTCACATTAAGGGTTCCAGTGAGGGGCTATGCAAAATATACGTTAAAGGCATAATACGAGGAAGTCGGTCGAAAGGTAGACAAAAGAAAAGATGGATAGACAACGTTTGTGAATGGACGAACATGAACATACAACAAATGAACCCCTTGGACCAAAATCGTAAAGTTTAGAGGAAACTCAGCCATGTTAGTGCGTATTTGGAAACTAGCAGAGAAAGCGTTTAATAAATTGAAACGAAAACTATAATTTGGAGGCAATTCAAGACTTTTTGAAGAAAGTTTCGGGGAGTCAACGTTTGTGAATGGACGAATATGAACATTACCTAAGCAAACACTTTAGTAAAATATCGTACAGCTTGGAGGACAATCAGCCATATGTATATTCTGCAGTTAGCAAAGAGAACGTTTCAGATAAAGTAAAAAAAAAAAGAAGGATTCTCTGTTGATCAATATTTAGTAATCGTTAAGAAGTTTAGGGCAGACAAAGAGGTATTATGAAAGAGGAACATTGGTTTCAGTAAGATGGGATAACTAATTGCAATGGCAACTTTGGTAATCGTCTCTTCTGTAAAAGGTGTGATCCTGAATAAGCATCACATTCAGTGAGTCTTAAGTTGCAGATTTTTATCTCTGGGGTTATCTCAAAGATAATATATATCAAAAAAATCCCCATACAATTCCTTATATGTAACTTATACCTTTCCAGGCGTTTATACATAGCACAAATGGTCTTATGCCACTTATGATAGGGCTTATTACAATTTTTACCCTCTGAGCGCTGAATTTTTTTGTAGAAAAATTATCTTTCACACCTATTTTTAAAATGACTTTGTAAGCTTAACCTTCCATTGTATGCTTAGACTATGTCGATAACATTCGTATCATATAAGTAGGATAATACAAAATAAATTGTAAAATTTGACAAATTTGCATATTATGATGGCGGCCATCTTGAATTTATAATGAGGTTGACCATCTGCTTATGGAAATTTGTCATTTTCTCATGCACATATTAGTTAATTGTTCTCCTGCTTAACCCCTAGCCCTTCTTCTAGCATGAACTCACCTCGCTTGCCCCTCCCCCTTATTAGAGGTGGTAGACTTATTGCAATTTTGCAACAGCCGTTCTATCAGTCTTAATGCTATATTCTCTTTATATTCACTAGTTTTGATTACAGATAGACACCAAATTTCCATTCTAACATGTTAATGAAGAGATATTAAAACTACATTATAACATGTTAACAAAGAGATATTAAAACTACATCATACCTTGATTAGTGTTGGTGTTTCCAAATAAACCTCCTCCTGTACCCGTATTGTTAAATGAACTTGATTGAGAAATTGTGATGGCGGCCATCTTGAATTTATAATGAGGTTGACCATCCGCTTATGGAAAATTGTCATTTTCTCATACGCATATTAGTCAATTGCTGAACACGATGCGAGCTAGCAAGACTGTTTTCAGCCGCCAATACGCTTGTAGTATCGTCTGCTATTAAAGGTGGTAGACTTGTAAAATAGGGTTAAAGCTAATATTTGCTATGCGCGTAGAGAAAGAAAGGAAAGTTTTTTCAGTTGTGGTGGAAGACGAGTTCTTACAATTTGAAAAAGATAATATTCATTGAAATGAAAGAAGCAGACGTTAATGGCTTAGCACTTTAAGAAGAAAACAAATATATTTTTGAAAAATAATTAGGTCTTATTTGCGTTATCCAATTATGTGTTTTGTTCAAACGGAACCTTTGCTAAAACTACAAAAAATTTTCGAGTTAAAAAAAAGAAGGAAAAAAAAAAAATAAAACCAGTAATTTTGATTAATGGATAAAATAAGTTTTATTAAAACAAGAACCAATTTTTTAATTTAATATTTTTTGAAAACATCTTCTAAGTCAAAGAGAGTCATTTCGAAAGAGACGAACAAATGGAAGATGCGTGAGGGTAGAGGGGGAGTTAGCTGATAGATCTCCACAGCGGCGCGGACTTTCAGACGAACACAGATGTCGATATTCACAGAAATAGAAGAACACTCTTGCGATATTTGTTTTAATTTCATAAAAACAATTGCAAAAGAAAATTAAAAATATAAAGATCTTTGTGCATATGGTTTTGCATGTATATCGGTTCATGTATATATATATATATATATATATATATATATATATATATATATATATATATATATATATATATGTTTATGTGTGCATATTAAGTGAATGTGTAAGTGTATATTTTTGTATATATACGATTGTACTTATATGATGGAAAAGAATATATCAAAGAACACATGTTTATGTATACATAATGAAATGTTTGTTTATGTCGTCACATGTGCAACATATTATGCACACATCTACACACGGCCTGAAGTTTGTCAGTCTTTACAAAGTTCGTCTGAGATTCTAAAAGTTGGCAAACCAAAGATTCATGAAAAGTCTATTAGTACGAAGCCAGTAATATTTTCACAACATGACCATAAATTTGAGGCAAATAAAGACTCGCTACGTGAGACAAGAAAAAGATACATAGTAATTTCGATAAGAAAAAAGCCAAAGATGAGACGTCACGTACCTCGACAAAGATTTTGTTTCTCCGTCTGGTCTGCTGAAGTTACATTGTATTTACACGCAATCTAGTGCATAGTGATTCGGTTGGCAAAAACAGGCATGTTAAAACTCACATAGAAATACATTGGGCAATTCGAACACTTCTACAAATGCTCACCTTTCCTGATTACGCTAAGACATGTCGCGGGCTATGTAGATGAGTCGTTTTGTCGGCCAATCACTAACGGCATCCCCATAATTATGCATAATAAAGACTTTTCCATAAATTTCCATATATGGGGAAAATAAACGTTTTTAATATGAAAAAAATCATTTTTGTTTGTATAAGATGCTTTGCATGACTGCCATTGGCTTTTTGGCTAGGAGCAAAGTGTAGTATCTGTTCTTTATTTTTTCTGTCCTAAGTCAGTAAAGGAGAGGTCTTTCTACACTGAGGCAATTTTAATTTTTGTCCAAACCAAACTGACCCTTTTTGGGAAGCTGGATTTTCCCCACATTAAAACTCGACCTTGTGTCTAACTTTGCCCTCGTCGGGAGGCCAGTAAATAGAGGCTTGCAGTGTGTTTTAGGTGTGTCTGAAAGTCAATTTGATATGTTTCCATCGGAAAGTTGGATTTTGGTCTCTTTTATCTAGTGATTTATCTCTGGGAGTTTTCAGCTAAAATTGCTTAGTTTGCATTTGAAGAGATTCAAATAATGTACTTAGATAGGTATATTTACTATAGTGTAGGGATTCGAGTTATCTCTATTTGGGCAGAAACTACTTTTAAGGCTCCTTGTTAAAAATTGCTTTGACTCCTTAGACTTAGCCAACTGTAGAATTTCTACAAACAATTCTTTTAATACTCACTATTTTGTTATCAATACTTTTTTAGTGTACTCTTTTAACAATTTCATAAAAAATTATTAAAAAATGTATTAAAGAAAATTTTAAAAATTCGGGACAAAGTCTTTTCTACCTGAGTTCGCTCTGCCATGTTGCACGCCACGAACACTTCTGATATGAAACGACTTTGGCGTAATCATTGTGTCAACATCAGTTGAATGTGCAGCTGCAAACTGGAACAAAAGATCCCATCAATCATGCTTCATCAGAAACTTGATATTGTGAGATTACGGATGCCTTATGGTCTCAGTGTCTCAGGTAGTTTGGCCATGTATAGAATACCACCTCTTGCATCAAATCCATGATGCATTTGGATATCCCAGGCACTAGAGAGTCTGGTAGACTGAGGAAGAGGTGGTCATAGTGTGTAAAATTGATGTCAACCCTTTGGACCGGACTGCATGGAGTGCAGGTGTAAGACCTTGTGTGGTGTTTCCTACCTTGGAGTCCAGAATACTTAGAGTGACTGAAATACTAAAATTGGAAGCAGAAGAAATAGAAGACGAGTCTAGAGTTCCCCTTTTTGATGAGCTTGGTTCTCAACATTAATAATTGACCTTATGTCTAGTGCAGCCCTCTTGGCGAGGTAGGTAAAGAGCAGATAATTGGGTAATACTTTTAACTACTTTAAAAAATTTGTGTTTTAACACATAACTAATAGGCATATTTAAAGTTTGTTCACAATAACAATGAAAAATGGTTCACAAACATCCGAGTGCCACTGTATATGTTGTTATAGAGGTTAGTGTTATCTCCATTTGAGCAGAAATTACTTTCAATGCTAGAGTAATAATTGGGTAATACTTTTTACTACTTTAAAACATTTGTGGTTTGACACATAACTAATAGGTATATTTAAAGTTTGTTCACAATAACAATGAAAAATGGTTCACTAACTTCCGAGTGCCACTGTATATATTGTTATAGAGGTTAGTGTTATCTCCATTTGAGCAGAAATTACTTTCAATGCTAGAGTAATAATTGGGAAATACTTTTTACTACTTTAAAAAATTTGTGTTTTAACACATAACTGATAGGCATATTTAAGATTTGTTCACAATAACAATGAAAAATGGTTCACAAACTTCCGAGTGCCACTGTATATGTTGTTATAGAGGTTAGTGTTATCTCCATTTGACCAGAAATTACTTTCAATGCTAGAGTAATAATTGGGTAATACTTTTTACTACTTTAAAAAATTTGTGGTTTGACACATAACTAATAGGCATATTTAAAGTTTGTTCACAATAACAATGAAAAATGTTTCACAAACTTCCGAGTGCCACTGTATATATTGTTATAGAGGTTAGTGTTATCTCCATTTGAGCAGAAATTACTTTCAATGCTAGAGTAATAATTGGGAAATACTATTTACTACTTTAAAAAATTTGTGTTTTAACACATAACTAATAGGCATATTTAAGATTTGTTCACAATAACAATGAAAAATGGTTCACAAACTTCCGAGTGCCACTGTATATGTTGTTATAGAGGTTAGTGTTATCTCCATTTGACCAGAAATTACTTTCAATGCTACAGTAATAATTGGGTAATACTTTTTACTACTTTAAAAAATTTGTGGTTTGACACATAACTAATAGGCATATTTAAAGTTTGTTCACAATAACAATGAAAAATGTTTCACAAACTTCCAAGTGCTACTGTATATGTTGTTATAGAGGTTAGTGTTATCTCCATTTGAGCAGAAATTACTTTCAATGCTAGAGTAATAATTGGGAAATACTATTTACTACTTTAAAAAATTTGTGGTTTGACACATAACTAATAGGCATATTTAAAGTTTGTTCACAATAACAATGAAAAATGATTCACAAACTTCCAAGTGCCACTGTATATGTTGTTATAGAGGTTAGTGTTATCTCCATTTGAGCAGAAATTTCTTTCAATGCTAGAGTAATAATTGGGTAATACTTTTTACTACTTTAAAAAATTTGTGGTTTGACACATAACTAATAGGTATATTTAAAGTTTGTTCACAATAACAATGAAAAATGGTTCACAAACTTCCGAGTGCCACTGTATATGTTGTTATAGAGATTAGTGTTATCTCGATTTGAGCAGAAATTACTTTCAATGCTAGAGTAATAATTGGGAAATACTTTTTACTACTTTAAAAAATTTGTGGTTTGACACATAACTAATAGGTATATTTAAAGTTTGTTCACAATAACAATGAAAAATGGTTCACAAACTTCCGAGTGCCACTGTATATGTTGTTATAGAGGTTAGTGTTATCTCCATTTGACCAGAAATTATTTCAATGCTAGAGTAATAATTGGGTAATACTTTTTACTACTTTAACAAATTTGTGTTTTAACACATAACTAATAGGCATATTTAAAGTTTGTTCACAATAATGATGAAAAATGGTTCACAAACTTCCAAGTGCCACTGTATATGTTGTTATAGAGGTTAGCGTTATCTCCATTTGAGCAGAAATTACTTTCAATGCTAGAGTAATAATTGGGTAATACTTTTTACTACTTTAACAAATTTGTGTTTTAACACATAACTGATAGGCATATTTAGAGTTTGTTCACAATAATAATGAAAAATGGTTCACTAACTTCCGAGTGCCACTGTATATGTTGTTATAGAGGTTAGTGTTATCTCCATTTGAGCAGAAATTACTTTCAATGCTAGAGTAATAATTGGGTAATACTTTTTACTACTTTAACAAATTTGTGTTTTAACACATAACTAATAGGCATATTTAAAGTTTGTTCACAATAACAATGAAAAATGGTTCACAAACTTCCGAGTGCCACTGTATATGTTGTTATAGAGGTTAGTGTTATCTCCATTTGACCAGAAATTACTTTCAATCCTAGAGTAATAATTGGGTAATACTTTTTACTACTTTAAGAAATTGTGGTTTGACACATAACTAATAGGTATATTTAAGATTTGTTCACAATAACAATGAAAAATGGTTCACAAACTTCCGAGTGCCACTGTATATGTTGTTATAGAGGTTAGTGTTATCTCCATTTGAGCAGAAATTACTTTCAATGCTAGAGTAATAATTGGGTAATACTTTTTACTACTTTAAAAAATTTGTGGTTTGACACATAACTAATAGGTACATTTAAAGTTTGTCTACAATAACAATGAAAAATGGTTCACAAACTTCCGAGTGCCACTGTATATGTTGTTATAGAGGTTAGTGTTATCTCCATTAACCAGAAATTACTTTCAATGCTAGAGTAATAATTGGGAAATACGTTTTACTACATTAAAAGATTTGTGGTTTGACACATAACTAATAGGTACATTTCAAGTTTGTTCACAATAACAATGAAAAATGGTTCACAAACTTCCAAGTACCACTGTATATGTTGTTATAGAGGTTAGTGTTATCTCCATTTGACCAGAAATTACTTTCAATCCTAGAGTAATAATTGGGTAATACTTTTTACTACTTTAAGAAATTGTGGTTTGACACATAACTAATAGGTATATTTAAGATTTGTTCACAATAACAATGAAAAATGGTTCACAAACTTCCGAGTGCCACTGTATATGTTGTTATAGAGGTTAGTGTTATCTCATTTGAGCAGAAATTACTTTCAATGCTAGAGTAATAATTGGGTAATACTTTTTACTACTTTAAAAAATTGTGGTTTGACACATAAGTAATAAGCATATTTAAAGTTTGTTCACAATAACAATGAAAAATGGTTCACAAACTTCCGAGTGCCACTGTATATGTTGTTATAGAGGTTAGTGTTATCTCCATTTGACCAGAAATTACTTTCAATGCTAGAGTAATAATTGGGTAATACTTTTTACTACTTTAAAAAATTTGTGGTTTGACACATAACTAATAGGCACATTTAAAGTTTGTTCACAATAACAATGAAAAATGATTCACAAACTTCCAAGTGCCACTGTATATGTTGTTATAGAGGTTAGTGTTATCTCCATTTGAGCAGAAATTTCTTTCAATGCTAGAGTAATAATTGGGTAATACTTTTTACTACTTTAAAAAATTTGTTGTTTGACACATTACTAATAGGTATATTTAAAGTTTGTTCACAATAACAATGAAAAATGGTTCACAAACTTCCGAGTGCCACTGTATATGTTGTTATAGAGGTTAGTGTTATCTGCATTTGAGCAGAAATTACTTTCAATGCTAGAGTAATAATTGGGAAATACTTTTTACTACTTTAAAAAATTTGTGTTTTAACACATAACTAGGTATATTTAAAGTTTGTTCACAATAACAATGAAAAATGGTTCACAAACTTCCAAGTGCCACTGTATATGTTGTTATAGAGGTTAGTGTTATCTCCATTTGAGTAGAAATTACTTTCAATGCTAGAGTAATGCTCCTTGTTAAAAATGGCTTGGACTTCTTGGAGAAAAAAGTAAAACCTTAAATCTTGGCACGAATACGATATCTCATAGCAACTCTTATATTAACACATGGTCAGAATTAAACCCAGATTTCTTTTTCATATTCTGGCTAGATGTGCTACAGAGAATTTCCCCTAATAGAAAAAAAAACGTTGCAAGAAAATGCAAGTCGTCACTTTCTACATGAATATGTTGTGCATTTTTATTGTATGGAAACAATGTATTTATGTATGTACTTTTATGTTTTACTTTTTTTTTCTTGGTCTTTGGGCTAGGATCAAAGTGTAGCACCTGTTCTGTTTAAAGATGGTACACTAATATCGTGAGGTCTGTTTTCGTGCCAGATATTCATAGAATGGAAATATGTCACAAACACCTACAAGAGTTTTGGAGATAGACCCCATAATCAGATATATTCTTTTTAAAATTGTTTTAACATAGTTCACCCCAAACAAGGCAGGCCACCACTGTAGACGTACGGGGCTACTGAGAAAAAAAAGGGAAAAGGTTGGAGGGGGGGGGGGTCAACCTAAATTGGGATCTGCGCAGCAAGATGTCTGTTTACGTTAGTTTTAAATCTCTGCATGTCAGTACTGTCGGGGAAACAGGGGCAGGGAGGGAGTTTCAGAGGCCAGAAGCACGAGGAAAGTAGCTATTTGAGTAGAAAGCTCTCCAACATCTGGGGATTTCCACAGTGAATGGATGGGATTTAGTTGATTGTCGAGTTGGTTTAGTGAATTTACGTCGAGGGGGCACAAGAGTAGCCAATTAACTGCATTACCAAGAGTACTTAGATAAGTATGTCTCAGCTTAAAAAAAAGGTGGTACAAGAATAGTGTAGGATTTGTGTTTGCGGCGGACCCCCATACAATAGAAATGTGTCACAAACTCCTTTAAGGTTTTTGGAGATAGACCCCCATAACCAAATACATTCTAAACCTATATTAACTAGATAAGTATGTTTCTATTTGACAAAAAGTGGTATAATAATATTGTGGGGTCAGCGTTCGCGCCAGCTGTCCATAGAACCGAAATATGTCATAAACTCACACAAGAGTTTTGAGTCTCATAACGAGGAATATTCTGAAACTACATCAACCAGAGTACTTAGATTTGTATATTTCAGTTTGAACAACGGCGGTTCAATAATTAAGGGAGGTGCGAGAGCGCTCTATCCCTTAATAGACTACACGAATGGCCTATGCTGGAAATCTCATTACTTTGATCAATCATAACTCAAAAACCAATAAACCAAATTAGTTAAAACTTTGCACAAAATTTTTATTTTATAGGTACTATAAGTGTGTAGAATTTCAGCATCATTAATCAAGGCAACCCAGAGATCCAGAAAGTTCAATCATGAAATCATGTTATCTGTGTGTACGTATGTATGTATGTATGTATGTGCCACCCTGTATCTCATCAACTATTTGATGGATTCAGTTGATTTTTAGCAGAGAGAGAGGTTCTAATGTCTAGTCGATGCCATTTTAATTTCAGTTTACCATATACCTTAGTTTTCCAGAAAATTCCAAAAAACCCTTAAAAATGACCCTTGTATTAAGGCATAGCCTTTACAAAAGTAGTGGCATTCTATGAAAAATGCCAGTATACTGAAATCATATGCCCTTAATAGGGTTAAGATGAAAATTCATATACACTAAATGTACAAAAGCAAGGAAATTCCCAAATTTTTACACTTTTATTGTCATTAAGGGTATGCGAGCACAACAGGGCTATGTATTTTACTGGTAGGAATTTTTCTTCAGTGCCCCTCACACACTTCATCCACTCATGCATAGAGATTTATACTGTAGTGATGTGATAATGAAATGGTTTGGTGGATATGTAGTCATACCCTTAATGACAATAAAAGTGTAAAAATTGGGGAATTTCATTGTTTTTGTACATTTAGTGTATATGAATTTTCATCTTAACCCTATTAAAGGGCATATGATTTCAGTATACTGGCATTTTTAATGGAATATCATAGGGTCTGCGTTCAGATCAGCCGTCCGTAGAATAGAAGTATTTTTCAGCACGGTAGCAATATACTACAGATGAAAGACACAACTATGGAATTTCTGCGAGTCATACAAGTACAACTAATTCTTTGAATTGGCAGTGTTTTATTAGCCATTCTTCTTTTAATGAAATCTTTTAACAATTTAATAAAAATTATTAAAAAAAATGTATTAATAAACAACATCTTTTCTGAGACTTTATAGTTTTAATATAAATGACCGTTTCAATGAAGGTAAATCTGAATTTAATAACTTTTTATATAATTAATAAATGTGTCTGTTTCTTTAATTAATTTAGTCGCGTTTTATTGGTCAAATGGCAATATCAGGTTTTCTACTTTTTTATTGGATGAAAAAAATGAAATGAAATAAAATGAATTCTTGTGAATTCGAAATTGATGATTAAATCTTTTATTTGCAAATTCGTTTGTCGAGGAAAATTGAATTGGAGCAAAATTGTCACAATGTGTTCCAAAACTTTGTCGGAATTATTTAATTCGTTCAATTAAAAAAATAACGAAAACCAAACTTGTATTTTTCAGGTCCGCAACTCTTATTGAAAGCCACATTATGTTTTGTATGCCAAATTAAAGTAAGATAAACGTTTTCATGAAATAGAACTCCTCAATAATACTTCGCATAGGCTATTGTACTAAGGTCTGGAGTCAAACGTTGTTTAAAAGAAATATAAAGCCCCAATAAGACTACTGTATTCAGGTTTGGGCCATAGTGGGTAGCTATGGAAATTGGAATGCAATATTTTCATATATAAAAACACTGTCAATCCACTGCAGTTTATATTCAATCTTCTCTTATTCTAAAGGAGATAAATGTTGTTTTCAAGAAATATAAATCCGTAATAATACTTTATATAAACTATTGCACTAACGCCTGGGGTCAAACATTGTTTTTTTTTAATTTTATTTTTCCTACTAATTCTCTGTATTTTCATTATGAGTTAAGGTTACAAAAAAAAACAGTTTGAATTATCTCCCCTTTCAACAAACTCTTCTAAATTAGAGAAAAAATTTCATCTGCTCCAATTATACAGAAACACCATTTTCATATATAAAAACCTTATCAATCCACTGTAGTTTGTATTTCATCTTCCCTTATTTCAGGGGAGATAAATGTGGTTTTCAAGAAATAAAAATACCCAATAATACTAGCACTAAGGCCTGACATTAAACGTTGTTTCAAAGAAATACAAATACCCAATAATACCTTATATAGACTATTGCACTCGGGCATGGCCCCCAGTGTTTAGACATGGGAATTGAATTGTAATATTCTAATAATAGTTGTCAATAATACTTCATATAGACTATTGCACTAACACCTGAAATCAAACATTGTTTTAAAGAAACATAAAGCCCAAATAAAACCGCATATAGACGTAGACTTAAGTACGTATCACCTAAAAATAACTTAATGTAAATTTATACATTATCTATATAACAAAGCAAACTCACTATTTATGTCTGCATTAAAAATAATAGGATAAAAACCCAAACCTTCATATGCTAATCTGTTCCACCATCCAATTCGGCTAACCCCTCTTGCTTGTTTTCTGGAAATTATGCATTCTTATAAACTAACTTGTTTTCGCTAAGAGTATTAATTCTGAAAAAAAAAATGAAAATCAGAACAGAACCCATTTCACTGTAAGTAATTTTGGTGATTAAAATAGGATTTGTCAAATGAGTATTCATTGTTTTAAATCAATCATAATAGATTTGTCTATGTTTTGGGCGACTAGTGTGCCACCTCTATAGTCTGAAGTAAGGGCTAACATGAATAAATCTAATTTCAATCACATAAATTACTTACAGTGAAATAGGTTCGGCTTTCAAATAAGACAAAATCCCATTCTAAATACTATTCGTAATAATAAAAACCACTGCACAAAAAAATAAAATAGGAAATTTGACCCACAAACGTATTCATGAAGCTGACCTTGCCGGTTTAGATGTAATTGGACCCAAAACGTAGACAAATCTATTTTGATTGATTTAAAACAATGACTACTCATTTTGACTAAGATCAAAGTGTAGTATCTGTTCCGATGGATACTGCACCCCATATTGTCTTGGCCTTTGGGGCTTGATTTACGCCGGTCTATGGGTCTGTCCTGTGCAGTTCTAGGATGTCCACCCTCCCAGGCTTCGCCTCCCCTCTTTGGGGAGGAGTAAGTTTATTGCTTACTGCCTGAGGCGCCCCTACCGGGGAATGCCGAAGGGGCTGCCCAGGCAATTTTTAAACCCCACTTTCCCAACCCGACCTTGGGTCACATCTTACTTGTGGGAGTAAGATAAAAATTGGCCTTGTGCCTAACTCCTGGAGAGGAGTAAATCAATACTCATTTGACAAATCATATTTTAATCACCAAAATTACTTACAGTGAAATGGGTTCTGTTCTGTTTTCATTTTTTTTTCAGAATTAATATTCTTAGCGAAAACAAGTTAGTTATAAGAATACTTTAGTTCTTTATAAATATATTGGTTTCTAAGAATTATTTTGTTATATAATTTGTTTTTATTGACACAAATAGATCACAAATACGTAGGTATAAAGTTTGAATGTCAATTTTTAAATCCAGTGCAAGTATAAATAAACTATTTATATTATTTCATTTTTCTTTCTCTAATTCTTTTAATTCAATTAGTTTTTTTACGATGTAATTTAAAATTGCAAAGTTTAGGTAAAGTATACATATTTGTGCTAGCTCTCTTAGTATAAAATATGGCGTCCATAGAGCAAACATAACTTTATGTTCCTAACTGAACCTACATATATAAATCCTTTAACAAAGTGGCTGTTATTATTATTTTTGTTTTTCCGATGTTTTTGGACACGGTTTCTGGACTTTCCTTCTGATGAGTCGCACTTGTAGAAATCCCGTATCTATATCTGTTTTTTGGTTGTCTAAGTGCTAACGAAGCATGTCTGGCAAGATCTAGGTTTTTAAAATAATGTATGAAGAAATCGTTACTCGAATCTAACTTTCTATTTTTTTGTGTTTGAATTCTTGGAAATGATATAAATAATGTTCTTATTTTGTTTATCTCAATTTACTTTATATATTTTTTATATATATAGAAAGGGATGCAATTTTATAAGCAAGACACACCCTGCTTTTCTTCGAGGGAAGGGCCTGGGTTAAAAAAATAGAACAAGGGGACCCATTTGATGTAGTCCTATGACATTGCAGACATCTGAGACTTAGTCGGCTCGTCTATATTGGAAACGCTCCAAAATAAATTCACAGACCATTCTTTGCTTGTCACGTAACCACACCGGGAACACCTTAGATAGATTTAGAAAAGACGTAACAAATACCTTTCAATAACTCGGATTAAAATTACCATTAAAACAAACTTAGACCAAGTAGATTTCCTAGATACCACACTGAACCTTGCAAACAAAACACACAAACCTTTCCACAGACCCAACGTGACACTCCAATACATACACAAAGGATCCTGCTCCCCCCCCCCGTCTTTAAAAACTTGGTTAATAACATCAGCCAAAGAATCGTACACCTCTCATCCAGCCCCGGAATCTTTATACAGGCAGCGCCCTATTACAATAAAGCGCTCTGCGACAGCGGGTTCAGAGAGGAGATGTCATACATCCCCACTCAAAACCAGTCACGGGGCGACCGAAGTAAGAGAAGGTCGGTGATTTGGTTCACCCCCGTTTTCCATTAACACCAAGACGAGAGTTACCCACCCTTTTCTCAGCTTACTTGACAGGAACTTCCCCTCAACACACAACCTGCACAAACTCTTTAGCAGTAATATACAATCAAGATTAGCTACTCCACCACCCCATCTGTAAAAAAAATTATATCTGCTGAGCCGAAAACCATAGAAAACACAGGCTGCTCATTCCAGGACAAAACAACTGCCTCCTAGAGGGGAATTGCAAAATTGATTCCCTAGTAAAAGAGGCGACTGTCACAAGCCAACCCATCCGCAGAGCCGAAAAATACATAGGCATAAGACAGGGAAGCTTCAAGCAAAGATTGTACACACACAGTTATACCTTTAAATACAAAATAAACAAGGCCAACATAACACTCGTGACCCGGATATGACAACTAAAAAATGAGGGGACACCATTTACCATCAAATAGAAAATAATAGAGAGAAGACCATCATACTCTCCAGCCATAAATAGATGCGACCTGTGTGATGCAGAAAAATATCACATATTAAGGGCCATTATTGACCCAAATATTAATTGTTTAAACGTTAGGGATGAAATTCTTAAATGATTAGTCCATAATAGACAGGCACTTTTTTAAAACTGGACTGACCGGAACACACAAATGACTACCGATACCCCTCCCCTGCCAATACGTAACTTCAAAATAGTCCCATACAATACCAGATGCACCTTTATATTGGTTTCCTTCTACACCGGAATGTCCTTTACCAATTACCACTTCCCCATTAATACTTTAGTATAGTCCATCTCTATACTAAAACTTAAAACCAGTAAATAACACTACGAAAATATGCAAATCATTTCTCTAGTTGTTAAGAGGAAAGACTCCTCTCTCAAAAACTGCACGTTTAAAACCCGCCTTAACAGAATAAATCCACTGCCTTAATCTTGTGCTCAACTCTAAATAATTTTTTCCAGTTGTTATGATATATATTACGATGAATATTATTAAATTCTTATCCACAGACACATGTGTTTCATCCTTTTTACCGGGAATCATCAGTGCTCTGCCGGTCACACGATTCGAACCCCTTTGATCCAATTTAATATTTTAAACTGCAGCCACCAAACCAACCACATTGAAGGAAATAAATTAAGATCTATTTATGTCTAAGTAAGGGGACACATATAGAAAGCTCTCAATTACATTGTTCAATGACATGTTGGCCGGAACGTAGCATTACGCATATATATATATATATATATATATATATATATATATATATATATATATATATATATATATATATATATATTTCAGAGGAAACATTTTTTTTAAATCAATGAAACAGGGGCGGGTGGGGAAAAAAAGAAAATTGCTAAAATTTTCCATAAGGCCTTATCGTCTGACCCTCTAAGAGGAAACGTCAGAATGATAAATAAAAATCTAAGAAAATCGGATGAGATATGAGGGGAAAACATTTGTTTAAGTTGGAGAAAAGTAAATTTCTCAAAGTTATGGTGGATTTGAATCATTAAAGATCTCCAACTGATGCTTCAAAATCTTTTGTCTACACAGGCTATGTCGAGAATTGTTAATAACTAACGCCTCAATAATATTGAGATGGTAGTTCGACCTAGCACTGTGTAAAACAGAAAACCACCCATCGGAATACTTGTCCGAACAACTATTAGTACTAACCAGTAATCAGCCATCGAAGTTGCTGACGATTTAAATTCAGCAACGTGATGCCATCCAGCATTGCTGAATTTAAATCGTCAATAGACGAATTCTGTAATTTTCAAGAATAGTTGCATATATATATATATATATATATATATATATATATATATATATATATATATATATATTACTTAACATGGTTTAAACTAACATGTATAATTTTTAATTCATTTCTTAATTTCTAATTTATTCTTCAAGTTGTTCTTTACACACTACTGTTATTTATTATCGCAAAGACAAGAGATGCCTATTAGCCTTATTCTTTAAAAGACCAAGGGTTTCGGTAAGAGGAAACAGTCAGCCGTAAAGGAGCTCCACAAGCCTGCAGTTCTTGGGAAGAAGCTACTTGAATAAAAAGCTGTATTATAACGAGGCATCAACACAGCAAATTTGTGGAGACCACTACACCAACAAGTCAAATGTTGAAAGAATGGATGAGTTTTCTTGGGTTATTAGATGTAGAACAGTTGAGGTAGCAGAGTTTGTTCACAGGGGAAGAAAGGCAAAGCAAAAAATTAGAGGAAGTGATATGGATGGAATTGAGTGAAAGAGGGATAAATAAAGACTTGGTCAGAGATAGGTTTCTTTGAAAATGAATTTCTCAAAGCTGACATGGATTTTGAACAGAAAAAAAATCACGTCTTATTCGTAGAACGTTTATATTAATGTTCTGTCTAACACCAAACAATTTTGTTGACTTTGCGAAAATGAGACAAGAATTTGGCTTTGTGCCACGCACAAATATCTGATTAATTCTCCTTTCTTTTCTGTTTTCTCACACCAAACAAATTTCTCCGACTCTCAGAATGGATATATTTTTGCTCGCTTTGATCAGAATGCCAAAATTGTTTACTTAATATAATGTTCGCATTCTCACAAAGCTGGACAAATTTGGGACAACTGGTAATCTGCTGCGTTTTCCATAACAATCAAATAGCCCATTCTAAACAACCACGGCGAGAAGTGCCGATAAATGAGCGCGATAAAATGTAGATCAATTCCTAAGATTCGTCCATTCTGCAGAATAGCGTATTTAAAAAAAAAAAAATTATAGAAATTGCTCCAAACAATTAAGCCACTTAAAGTAAAGAGCTAAAAAATACTACTTCAAGGTCAAAAATATCCAACACTAAGTGCAAGATGGATAGATTCCGACCCCGAAAACAGCAATTCTTCCCCCTTTGTCAGAAACATCGCACATAGAATATGAGGACTAAAGGACAAAATAAAGGAAGCGAAAGTTACGAGGCTGCCAAAAGTAAACCCAAGATCAACTGTCTACTCTCTCCAGCGTTGTGTAGTGGACAGAAAACAGCTGTTCGTTTCTGTTCATTGATGCATAGTAGTTCGCTCAACGCCAATAATATTCTTGCTCAATGGCGACATGTTCATCACTGAAAATCATTACAAACCAGCAGAGCGTTACCGTGGGAAGAGTTAGTTTAGAAATCAATTTACAAAAGTTCTTGTGATAGTAGATGCAGAAGAATTGAGAAAGAAGGGTCAGTTCACAGGGAAAACAAAAGAAAACATGGGAGGAAGTGGTAAAAATTCTGATTTAGCGACAACATGTGAAAACTTTTATGTGGTTTTGAAAGTGAAGAGGAGAGTGTGTCTAAACAGACCGGATAAAAAAAAGAGGGTAGCTATTAAAGCCATTCTCTTTTTGACGTTCGTTCGAATCGCATCTCTCCTCACCACAACTTGTCTTGAGTATAAATTATTGTAAAATGATTAAAATAATACAAATCTTGAAATAAATGCATTCATAAGCTCTATTAGTTTGTCAAATATCGAGCTTGTGATTTGCAATTGAAATTATATTGTCTCGTGAATCAATCTGAACTATATAAATTTAATCTATATTATGATAATCTCTCTTATATATATATATATATATATATATATATATATATATATATACATATATGAGTATATCTATATATCTAACATAAAAATTATGTTGTCAGATTTTCAAAGTCAGACCTAAATAGCAATGCATCTGATAAAATGATACTTGATTCAGACTATGCTTTTTTTTCTTTCACTATGTTAGGCAATTTGCTTGATGATTTTCTTGGAATAAAACACAACAAAAATTGTGTAGCTTACTTGTCATAAGTATATTTTTCATACTACTACTATATATGGATATATATATATATATATATATATATACATACATACATATATATATATATATATATATATATATATCTATATTAGATTTTGAATGTGAGATGATATATATAATTATTTCCACAATCAGACAATGCCGCAGGACACAACACATAAAAGCCACACACTGGAAGTCCTAGATTCGAGTTTCGCCTTCTTTTGGGCTCATCAGTAGAACATATCTGAACTCAGAATTTGAAAGCCAAGTCACTTGCATGCAAGGCGAGTACTCTGCCACTGAGCCATCACACCACATACATTGTTGAGAAGAGTAGCTATATTCCACAGTCGGTCTTCACAGCAGTTTACTTAGTCTGTGTTAGTTAATAGACTTTCTTGTATTTGACGTGATAGATCAGTAGCAGAGTACTCGCCTCGCATGCAAGTGACTTAGGGCGAAACTCGAATCTAGAACTTCTGGTTTGTGGCTTTCATAGGTTGTGGGCTGCAGAGTTGTCTGATAGTTGAAATAATTATTATATATATATATATATATATATATATATTTATATATATATATATATATATATATATATATATATATTATTAAATGCCCCTTTCAGGTAAAGTTGAGAGTTGAGACCCGTTGGAAAGATAAAAAATAAACATTCACCTGAAGCCGAATGTTTAGATATTTATACTCGCCACTTTCACTTAATTTCTCCATTATCACATGACAATCTCTCGTGGTCTCATGGAACTAGGTAACGCTTACGGATTCAAGGTGCCTCTGTGAACCGAGTTTGCGTCCTGTGACCGTCTGAGATTGTTATTTCCCTGCACTGATGAGGTGTAAGATCGAAACGACGTCGTACGTAGGTAAAACATTAAAATATAATTTAATATTATATATATATATATATATATATATATATATATATATATATATGCATATAGACAAATGAAAGAAGAGAAATACAAGTAGTGAAAATATAAAATGTTTTATGTTTTCAGTTGTCCAAAAATTTAAATTAAAGAATATTTATTTTTCTTTCCTTAAGCCATGGCTTTTCAAAGAATGGATTCTTATCACCAGAGTAATAAAATAGGTAAGTTGGTAAAAGAAATACCAAAAGTCATTATTTGAAAAGATATAAATACAAGTATGATAGATAAATTTTAGGAAAAAATGCAGAAAATGTCCAATGTATATATACATATATATGTTTAAAGAAAATGAAAACCAAATAATGTGTTATTTTTTTAATGAATAACATTATTTGTTTTAAAAGCTGAGACTTTCGACAAATAAAATGTCATTTTCAAAGCAAGACTTCTCTTATCTGATTTTTTCTTCTTAATTCTACTTGTATTAACCAAAAGGAGGGTGTCCCTCTTGTGGGGGCAGCAAAATATACGTCCAATCTTGGTGACGAAAGTTTTATAAGTTAAGTTCAGAGTCGATGTGTATTTAATTTAATGTTTAATTTTACTTCAGTCGAAGTTCTCAGAAATCAAGGGGCCCCTTCCTGGGGCTAACACTTGATCTCTATATGAGATACATAGATACCCGAGTATTCTATTAAAATTCTCCTTTATTGCTCAAGCATTGAGTTAGTAAAACAGTTAAGAATAATTTCTTCTCTCCCCAACTGACCAGTCAATATGTCATAGTATATCTTTCTTGTGGTCTGTTGGTCTTACCGGATTCCAGGACAAGAATGCATCTTGTCTGGTGGAGTATCCAGCTACGTGGAGTTACTTGAGGTAACATCACTAGGAGAAGATGCACTATTCCTCGTATGAGGGGATCTTATTTGTGCTGCGGATACTATGTAATTTTGAATATTTGGTCAGGGTTTACTTGTAGGGGTAAGTATCCTCATGTCAGGTTGTCCTGACAAACCCTTGTACAGAGAGACCGAAGACACTCGAGGATAGTGTCTAGTAGGTAATTCAAACTCCCCTTTAGTATGTGATAAGAGCACAGATAAATAAGCCTAGGATTAATATTGCTACATGCACCGACAACACCATGAAAAAATAACAGCAGGCAAATATAAAAGCCATGCGGCACAGAAGAGAGATTTGAGCGTCATGATCGGCAGGAATCTTTTTGATAGCAAGCATGGTGGACCTGGTCAGCATCCTGCGAATATGGACCATTCTTATCTCAGGTAAAAGAATACAACACACCAAGTGCTGGTGAATGAAAGAGAGAAGGAAAAGCCTGGCAGACTGAACCTTCTAGGATTGCACAGAATGGTAACTCAGTTTGACAAAGCACACCGAGGTTGTCAATCCGTTTCGTTATCCACTGAACCTGGTACATAATTGTTGTAGACCCGTGCTAGAGGTCACAAAGATAACAACCACAAATTGTGACAGGTTAAAATATACAATGTATTTATTCATAGCAATACAGTAACGCCACTAAATGTGGTAGGAGATGACCGGATTCCTACCATGCGGTAAAACATGAATAGGAATGTCCTCTCTATTTAACACCTACCCACTATAGGAGTATGTGACACAAGGTAGGAAAGTGGGATTTGAAAAGCCAGCGTCCGAGAAGGTGAGCGCTTTAGCCATTAAAAATTGCCTGGACAGCCCCGTCGGCATTCTCCGGTAGGAGCGCCTCAGGCAGTAAGCTATAAACTTACTCCTCCCCAAAGAGGAGAGGCAAAGCCTGGGAGGGTGGATCTCCTAGAACTGCACAGTGCAGACCCATAGACCGGCGGAATCATGCCCCGAAGGCCAAGACAACACCGGTCTATAGGGTGTAGTATCCATCGGAACAGATACCACACGTGGTACGAGGACTCTCACATGATAGGAATGTCCTCTGTTTGAGTCTTTGCAACCATGGTATTTATTATAGATGGTTGCTTCCATTAGTTCTTTAATAGGGATGATTTGTACCCCACAACAATAATGAAAGCTGTTATTTGAATGGAAATTTTGAGTGACACTTAGGGGTCAAGGTGTTGGATAATGGCCCTGTAGGGCCGGACGCATGTTGAAGTGGGCGTATGTGTGAGGGAGATCGTTTGGTTTGGCTTGCGCTATTTAGTGCAGGTGGACCCGTATAGTCGAGTGCAAAATAAACTGGTTCTCACAGTTGGAGCTCACAAGCGTTCATAGGGCCACCACGTTGATGAGACCTCAAGTCAAGGGTCAAGGTGCACCTGCGCATAGCGGCTCTGTGACGTCACGGCCTTTTGTGTGGGAAACGGAGTTTTCCCAGTCTGGGTTTTGGAAGCAGGCCGAACAGACGATTTCTCTATGTAGTCTTCAAATGATTGGGGGAAATAAATTCCCTAAGAGAATACAGGCATGAGATTCCTTCTTCCCCCCTCCTCGAATGGCTAAGGACTTAAGCTAGGAATTAACTACGATAAAGTAGTAATTTGGTCTCTCCCTTAACGTTGGTGAAACATCTCCAAGATCGACGGTAGACTGACGCCTGAAATAAACAATGAAAAGTAAAAGATTGTTGCCTTATGAACGTGTTTGTTGCAGACACAACCCTCCACACGAGGAGGAAGAAAAGAAGGTACGAGAATTTAAGAAATATGCAATAAAGGGTGACACCTTAGTAAAACGGAAGTCAGCGAAATCACATAAGCCTTGGGAGGGAGATACTCCTCTCTCTTCCTGGTTCCATTTCAATCAGAGAAGATGTGAAAGTTGGTGTTCCCTATTTTAGCTCCATTGAAGGGGGAGGTGACATAACCTAACGAGTGTATGACACAGAGTCTGATATATATATATATATATATATATATATATATATATATATATATATATATATATTCAAGGATATTATAAAAGAGTATTTTTTAAATATATTTTCTAAAAGTATCATGAACAAATTCCTAATGTGATACACCTTTATGCTCGATATTGGGAATAAACCATAATTATGGTTGAAAGAGAGTTAAGATGATCACATATATATAAATAGTTACATATTTACTTTCATATTTTCTTAACATTCAACAAAAAAAACAGAAATGAGTCCGTGTATGTCCTTAAAAGCCAGGATTTTTCAAAGAAAATATTCTTCTCATCAGAACGAAATGAGTTGATTTTAGAAATAATTAGCTTTAAATATTTTTTTTTGCAAAAAATATAAATTAATAAATGATTTTATCCTTTGAAAGGAGAATGTAAAACCATTTGAATAGTGAATCCTTGTGCTTGTTTTACAAATACTTCAATGGAGTATGCTCCGATGAACTGGCTACTCTGGTGCCCCCTCGACGTAAATTCACTAGACCAACTGGACAATCAGCTAAATCCCATCCATTCACTGTGGAAGTCCCCAGATGCCGGGCAGCTTTCTACGCCAATAGATTCTTTCCTCGTGCTGCTGGCCTCTGGAACTCCCTCCCTGCCCCCTGTTTCCCCGACGGTACTGACATGCAGAAATTTAAAACTAATGTAAACAGACATCTGGCTGCACAGCTCCCAATTTAGGTTGAACCCCCCCCCCTCCCCCAAACTTTCTCCCTTTTTCTCAGTAGCCCTTTACATCTACATTGGCGGCCTGCCTTGTTTGGATTGGATTGGATTGGTTGGTTTTGCGGCATATCAACCTATGTGGTCATTTAATGCCGGAGTTTTTTTTTTCTTTCTTTTTTTATTGGGGGGGGGGGGAGAGACTTTTTTTAGCCTTTCCTCCCTTTTTTATAAAATCGAACTAAGAAATTAAATGTTGTATTTATACATGGATAAGTATATTTGGGTAACTTTAAATTTCCTTAAATTTTCTTATATATCCGTAAGCCGGATCTCACCATCGGATGTAGTTTAAGGTCATATCCAGGACCGGGAGTAGGGTAGGAAAAATAAAATAAAAAAGAGGAAGGGAGAAAGGGAGAGGGGCTGTTGTTTTTGGTTTTGGTTTTGTAGAACATAATTAAGTTTTACAAAAAAAAACAAAAAAAAACGTCAATGTAAGTGAATTTCGTCTCAGGGAGCCACAGGGCAGCCTGATCTGGTATCACCAGGCCTTGTTTGGGGTGAACTATGTTAAAAAAAAATTTTTTTTTAAATGACAGATAATACACATAATTCCAAACAATACTCGGAATCAATAAAAAGAAAATGGATAGTATTTTACTCGTCATGGGACGGGTATTCTCAAGTTGAGCACTGTTGTTAAGGATAAACAGTTTACTGAGAACAATAACTCAGCCCAACTGAGCATATGAAGGTTGTCAGTCCGTGTTATTAACCACTTCACCACTGTCACCTCCCACCAAAAAGGATTGATTTGTCATAGCAAAGACAAACCTCAAGATGTGCAAGTCCAGTAATCTACCAAGATGGAAAGACTGCTCACTATAATCGTCAGTCTCTTACATCACGATCACACAAACGACAAAATCATTATGTCTGTCTTTCGGGGGGGGGGGGGGGTTCGGAGTGGGGTGAGGGGTTGTTTTCTTGGCGGAACCATAAATAATTTCCCCTTGTTTTCCTTTTGTTTCTATGTTTGCCTATTTAAGAAGACGATTCTTTTTTAATTTTTCCCCTCATAAAGCAGAATCGGTAAAACGAAGGAAAACACGGAGGTTTATTAGATGCCACTTGATCAGTTCATTAGACTTGCTTGATTAACGCAGCGCCGCGGCTATTATTGGCCATTCTATTATGTCCTGTCTGGCCGCAAGACAAAACGCTGGACACTCGCCGGCGAGACTGGCTTTTTCACTCAAGCATATCTTATAGACTCGTTTTTGGCAGTAGTGTCGCTTTGCAATGACGATCGCCTTTGTTGTTTATAAGACCGTGTACACTACTTAGAAGGGTCATCATACTGAGAGGTGGAGCTGTTTATTTTGCCGTAAAAGAAGTGTTTATATGGCATCTTCACGAGAGTCCAAGCATCGCTAAACAAGGATCTGTCCGTCTGTCTGTCAGGTTTCAGTGCATTATTTAGAAGGGTCTTTCTTATATGCTGCATGGACGCTTGTTATAACAAGATTATCCATTGGAAGGTAGAGAAACTACTACTACTACTACTGCTACTACTACTACTACTAATAATAATAATGTGATAATTTGTGATAGTTATTACAGTTAAGGGAGAGATGGCTCTACTATCAAAGTTGTCCATTCAAATGTAGGTTAGAGATTGGAATAAAAGTTTTCGGTCGATTTTGGAATTCAAGTCTTCATCTGTTTTGACAGGTTTTGCGTTATAAAACTTAGGTGTGGAGCTGTCTATTTTTCCGTAATAGAAGTGTTTATATGGCCATCTTCAGTAAGCGTCCAAAGCATCTCTAAAAGAAGGCTCTGTCCGTCTGTCAGGCTTAAATGTGTAGATGTTATCCTTATCGGATATTATTGCTGCGGTACTCTTATAGGGAACGCCCCATGTTTCCGTGACTTTGCATCGTCAACGTTCGGGCAGGTCTCGGAAGTGGCCAAGAGTTGACGAGGCGAAAGCGAGGCGGAAACTGTCAAACGCTAAATTGACGACTGGCAGACGATAATCACAAACCATAGCTAAACAACTGTTATTAATTAGATGTTTGGTTATTTATTATTTTATTTTTGGCAAATGAAACAGTGTTAATTAAATGTTATTGAACATATAAGATAATTTTGTTTGATATTTTAACGAATCTTTATGTCAAACTCAGGAATCTTCATGTCAAACTCGGGAATCTTTATGTCAAACTCAGGAATCTTTATGTCAAACTCGGAAATCTTTATGTCAAACTCGGGAATCTTTATGTCAAACTCAGGAATCTTTATGTCAAACTCAGGAATCTTCATATCAAACTCGGGAATCTTTATGTCAAACTCGGGAATCTTTATGTCCAACTCGGAAATCTTTATGTCAAACACGGGAATGTTTATGTCAAACTCAGGAATCTTTATGTCAAACTCGGGAATCTTTATGTCAAACTCGGGTATCTTTATGTCAAACTCGGGTATCTGTACGGAATTTCGAACTGAATCCTTTATGTACAGGAAATACTAAAAATATAATTAAGAATTACTTAAGACTTCTACCCGACAATGATTGATGGAACGAGAGCAATCTACACATGTTGATTAAATAAAGGGTTTAATTCGAAATTATGTACAGATTTCCGAGTTTGACATGAAGAAGGTCGGCGGTTGCATCGTTGTGAGAATACTACCCAAGATGACAACAGTAACTCTAAGAATTGAAATTATCTATTCTTATCTAAAGAAAAATCCGAAATAAATAGAATCATATCAACTTTACGCCCAACCCCCAAAGTCAACGTAAATTTGAGTACCGGATACAAAAGATACACCGTCAATTTACGAAACGTTGCGTTTTATGTACAAATTGGTTTGTTTATTATGAAACCGGAAGTAACAAAGGATCCACAATCAATTTTCTTTAGTCCATCAGTTTAGAACTTAACATCCACGTTTCAGGAGTGAATAAAAATGTATGACCTCTCAATGAATATTGATTCTTTAAACACACAAAGTTACTAACAGGGGAGATAATTAATGTGTGTGCGGTGGGTTGGTTGGTTGTTTTGTTTTACGGCATATCAACCCTTTTCAGGTTATTTAATGCCGAATGCAGTCATTTTGGTGAAAGTTTTTATGCTTCAAGTTCTTTATATGTTCAAATATTTATTGATGGTGTTTGGTTTGGTTGTTAAAGTATATTTGTTTTCTTCTCTTTTTTGTTTCATCTGTTTCTATTTAACCCATAGTTGGGACCCTAACAGGTACTACCACTCCGGGTCAGGGTGGACCTGGGAGCAATGGTAATTAAGAGGAGGCTCCACATTCCCCAAAGTCCGTAAGCCGGATCTCACCATCGGATGTAGTTTAAGGTCATATCCAGGACCGGGAGTAGGGTAGGAAAAATAAAATAAAAAAGGGGAGGGAGAAAGGGAGAAAGGGAGGAGGGCTGTTGTTTTTGTTTTTGGTTTTGTAGAACATAATTAAGTTTTACAAAAAAAAAAAAAAAAAAAAAAAAAAAAACGTCAATGTAGGCGAATTTCGTCTCAGGGAGCTACAGGGCAGCCTGATCTGGTATCACCAGGTCTGCGGTGGGAAAATAACTTAACTTACTTCAAGGTTAAAAAAAACCCAGCTAAGTGTTAGATGGATATATTCCGACCAAAAACAGCAATTATTCTCCCTTTGCCAGAAACATAGCTCATGGAATGTGAGGACTAAAGGGCAGAATAAAGGAAGCGAGAGTTATGAGGTTGCCGAAAGTAAACCCACTAGTCACTTTCTACTCTCCTAAGCATCTATTAAACCGTGAAAAGCTAATCTCTTCAATCAAAAACATATTTTTAACGAATTAAAAAACAACACATTAAGCAGATCCTACTTAATAATCAATTTCACAATTGTATCGTAGACGAACAAATAGAATTAATGATTAGAAACTTAGACACTACTAATAATAATCAGCTAAATAATTCCCACTACATAAATATATTCTGCTGTAAGCAAATGCATCCGAACTTTAAATTAGAAGAAAAGGTTTATAAATATAATACATCGCTATATATCCTCCAACAACCCTTATAATAAAATAAGATTCAGCATTTATTATAAAAAAATTAAAACATCAAACCATGTAGTTAAAAATAAGAATTCTCAGACCCAAAATACATTAGGGAGAACCAATGTTATATATCAGTTTCAATGAACATGGGAGAATGAATCTCCAACAATAATAATAAAACTAATTATTACATCGGTTTCACTACCACAACGCTTTCCCGAAGACTCACCTTACACCTGTCTGACACTAGCGCCATTTGCCAACACCTAAAAAACATGGCTGCCTCCTTCTCAATATAGACACATCTTAGTTAACAATACTAAAATAATGCACCATGACACCAACATCGAAAGATTAAGCATTCTTGAAACCCTCTACATAAAAAAACCTAACATCCCACAATACATAATGTGAATTACGAAACTAGTCATAATATTTTAAAGTGTCTAACATAGTAATTAACGTTACCAAATTCTTAACCATTAAACAATTATACGAATTACGAAACTACTCACAACATTTTAAAGTGTTTAGCATAGTAAGTAACCTTATAAAATTCTTAGCCGTTAAGCAATTATACTGTTGAATCTTGCACGCGCTTAGAACGTAATCAGATTCTTAGCTGTTAATCAATAACACTTTTGAATCTTGCATGCGCTTAGAATGTAATCACGCTCGCATATAACACTTCAATATTATAGACGCCCCTTTTAAAAGTGTAAATTACTAGCCGTTTAAAAAACTCAACAGTAAATACATATTTCTAAGGACACCAAGACTAACCCCGTCTGAAAATGATTTGACGAATCAAATCGAAAGTACTCGCGAAAAAGGAAAGTAAGCCCACGGAAATTACATACACCAATTCGACCCAAATACTAAATTGACTATTTAGAAAATTGAAAAGATAAAAATAGAAAAAAAATTGTTATCAAGCAAAAACACTCCGTGTAATTTACTAATGGTTTCCTAAATGAAAATATCCTGCTTAATATATATATATATATATATATATATATATATATATATATATATATATATATATATATATATATATAAATGAATTACAAATATATTTATTTTATATATAAACGTATACATTTCCTCCTCTGGGAATCGTCAGTGTAGAGTAGAAGTATTCACACCGGTCGCCGGGCTCGAACCCCGGAACACGAGTTATGTTTCAAACTCAAATTCCATGGGTTTCTTGTTCCATTCTTTTTTTTTTTTTGCAAGTACTTTCAATTTGAATCGTCAAATCATCTTCAATCGCCTGAAGATGATTTGACGATTCAAATCGAAAGTACTTGCAAAAAAGAAAAAAAGAATAGAACAAGAAACCCATGGATCATATTTACATCAATTTGACCGAAACATTAGATGGACAATTCGGAAAATTGAAAAAAAAAAGTCGCATCAAACAAAACCACTCCGTGTTATTTAATAATGTTTGCCTAAATGAAAATATGCTGCCTAAATACACACATATATATATATTTATGTGTGTATTTAGGCAGCATATTTTCACTTACATAATATATATATATATATATATATATATACTATACGTACATAAAAGTAATCCATGGACATCATCATCAGCATGGCTAACTTACACAGAGATCGAACCTTCGATATTGATGTCTATAGTAAAGCGTTTTACCATCGTACCAAGACGCTCTATCTGGAAATATGTACGATTTTTATCACCTAAATATTTAATGTATTTTTATGTAATTACTTTTATTGGTGATTTTATTCATAAATATATATATATATATATATATATATATATATATACGTGTATGTGTGTGTGTTTGTACTTATATACGGAGGAGTTGATAGTGTGGATATATTTCGTTTCGATCATGATTTTATTCAAAATGACAACAGATGTGAACGAAAAATAAAATCACATTGCCAAAGAAAAAACAAAAAAACAGTTTTTAAAAATAATAAAGACTTTACACATTTTCGAATTTCCAATATTTTTTTAGACGCCGCTTTTCCTACTAACCTTGAAAAGTTAGCTCAGAAGTTTCCGACACGAAAATGAAATAAAAATAGTGAAAAATTGGATTATAATTTCAGGATGAACTAAATCGAAAGAGAAAAAAAAAAGTTTTAATCTCCGAAGAAATTACGCGAAAATATCTATTTGAATATAAGTCACTTTCAATTAAATATCCAATATCTATGTCTATAAGTGTATGTTAGATATATACACCCAAAATATATAGAAAACCAATAGTTTTACTTAGCAAAATATTGTGATCAATTCTGTGCAAAAACCGGCTCCCAGGGGCCCAGAATATTTGACTCTTTATATTTTTATTTTACAGTTAATCGAATTCCTTCTTTTTCTTAAAACAAGGAATTCGATTGGCTGTAAAATAAAAATATGACGCTATTCTGTAAGTTTCAAACTCAAATATAATAATCGTTTCCCTTCAAGATCAATACTATACTCGGTGTCGTTTTAGTGTGTATCTGTCTGTTTGTCTGGTGATACAAGTGAAAACAAAGGCCTACACCAAGATCAAACAAAGACTTTTCTCAAATAAACTTTTATAATGGATCTAATAGTTGTGTTTGGATAAGAGTTATCTCCCTTCGATAGAAATGTTTTCTTTGATAAATAAATCTTAGACGCTCCCTCGTGAAAGTAATAGACCCAACATCTCGTGTTGAACGTGAAACCTTCTTTGAATTCTCGTAATCGAGTTTTAAGGCAAGATTTTTTCCTCATTTTTCTGGTCAGATGTGTTACAGGAAACATCGGCTTTGGGACACTAGCCCTAATATCATTTGCAATCTTCTCATAAGACTGCCCCATAATCCATCTGGAAATCTTATTAACTTTGAGTGGTTTATGGTCTTAGAACATGGTGACTAATTAGTATGTAAACACATTAAAAGAATCAAATAACATTTTCTTATTTATCTAATGGTGGTGTCGTTATTAGAGTTATCTCCCTTTTGTCAGAGTTCTTTCTTAATTTCTTGTCAGATGTGCTACAGACAACATCGGCTTCGGGACACTGTCCTAACAGAAAAGAAACGCAATCTAAAAATGTAGGTCTTCACATTATCTTTTCACATGAATAATATGTGCTTTGATATTATGTTTCTAAATTTTTTAGATGAGGATTGATAATTTGTATAATTTCGATCATTTGGATTACTGTTCTCATATTGAGTCCTACTCTCACAACGTTTCGGCCGCTGTAACTTCCGACCTTCTTCAGGTATATCTTTTCGAACTCGGGAATTTTTCTGTCGAACTCTGGAATCTAGCGCAGTAGATATAGTACGAAGTAAAATTTCGTTCAAAGTGATAGTCATCTGAAGGTTGAAGGTTCAATCTTCGGTACGGGCGATACAAAGAATTGCGAATTACTAAAGACTTATCCCAACCATAGCTGATGGAACGAGAGCATGCTAACCCCGTAGATTAAATAAAGGGTTCCGTTCAAAATTCCGACCAGATTCCCGAGTTCAACATAAATATTCCATAGTTCGAAGAGATACACCTGAAGAAGGCCGGAGGTTACAGCGACCGAAACATTGTGAAAATAACACTCAAAGTGAGAACAGTAGTCCGAATAATCCAAATTATACAAATTTGCATTGATATTGTACAGAAACGGTATGTTTAATCTTGATGTAATCTTGTGTCTTACTTGTCTCGTTTTACTGTCTTTACAGTTTGTCGTAGGCAAACTATTAATAAATGAAATGTCTTTGCCTGACACCGGCTTTAAAGCGGTATTTTACTTTCTACATATGTATGTAGCCAACGTGAATTTTATCAACACTGTCATGTGCGCAGAAAATACATTTAAATTCCTTACTGTTAATCTGAATAAAATAGAATACCACATATTGTAATGTTACACTAGTATACATTGTGTATTTGGACTTTTTACAATAATTTTAATAACAGCAGTCCGCAGTTGAAAAGTTAACCTTGCAATTGAAAACCAATACTGAAAATCTTACCGAAATATTGTGATCAATTCTGTGCAAAAAGGCTCCAGGATATTTGAATCTGTTTATTTATATTTTTTACAGACAAACAGATTCGTTATTTTAGAAAACTCTGTCTTGTAAGTTTAAAACTAAAATACAAATATTGTAATAATCGTTTTCCTCCAAAGTAATACTATATCTGTGCTTTCCTTTCTATCTGTCTGTTGATACAAATGAAAACAAAGCACCATACCAAGCTCAAACATTGTAGGTGATCGACTGATCTCCAGTCTCTGTTTCATCCCTGTAAAACGTTCACAGCAAGAAATCGTTTTTTTACAAACACTGTCAAAAATTGAATCTCTTCCTTTATGTGTCAATAACCAAACAGAAATTTCATGAACAAAATTTCTTTCCAAGAGTTTCCCGTCCGTGGAACACGTTGTCGTGGGAGTGCTTTTATATAGACTACAATATAACCGTTTTAAGGCAAATATCAACAAATACGACCTCTTTAGTAAAAACATTGTTTCATTGTTTGCAATCTTCTCATTGTACTGTTCCATCACTCAGCTGAGAATCTCATGAATCCTTATCCTTGAGTGTTTTTTGGTCTTGATAAGTGGTGAGTCATTATTATATACATAAAAGAAAAAACACAAACATTTCTCCAATAACATTTCATGAGATATCTAATGGTGAAGTTGTGACTAGAGTTATCTCCCTTTGGGATACATTATTTTCTTGGACAGAGTTATGCCCGTTAGAAAAACATTCAGACGACCCTTGGTGAAAAAGGTAGACTCCCAAATTCCGTGCTGAACGTGAAACCTTCAGAGTACTAACATTTGATCGATAATTTAGACCAGATTCCTTCTTTATTTTTATGTCAGATGTGTTATTAAGACGAGCTCTTGTGAGAAGTCTCGTACCATACTTCTTCCTCATTTTCTGGCTAGATAAACTACAGGTAACATCGGATTTTGGGTACTTCTCACAACAGAAAAAAAAACGCCACTAGAAAATGTAAGTATTTACATTATCTTTTTACATGGACAACTTGTGCATTTTATTGTATAGGAACAATGTATGTATGTATGTATGTATGTATGTATTATGAGTCCTTACTTGTCTCGTTTCTTTGTTTTTAGTTTTTCGTAGACAAACTATTTATAAATGAAATGTCTTTGTCCACTACCGGCTTTAGAACGATCTTTTAGTTTCCACATGTGTACGTAGCTAACGTAAAACACTGTGAATTTTATCAGCACCCAACATACTCGGAGAATTAATTTAGATTTCTTTGTCCAGACTTTGCTAATCTTGATGGAAAAGAATAGCACATGTTCTAATTTTACAGTAGAATATATTGTCTTGTAAGTTTATAACCCAAATATTGTATTAATCGTTTGCCTCCTAAATCCATACTATATTTGTATTTACTCTGTATGTCTGTCTATCTGTCTATCTATCTATCTGTCTGTCTGTCTGTCTGTCTGTCTGTCTGTATGTATGTATGTATGTCTGTCTCTCTGTCCAGTGATGCAAGAGAAAACAAGGACCTATACAAAGATCAAACACAAACGTTTCTCAAATAAAAGTTTATGACGTATCTAATGGTGGTGTCGGGATGTGAGTTATCTTTATTTGGGAGAAATAGTTTTCTAGACCAGATATATTATTCTCGATAAAAAAAATGTTTAGACCCCATTGGTGCAAAAGAGAGACCCCAAACCTTGCGCTGAAAACATTTGTACCAACATATGGTCGAGAATTAAGACCAGATATCTACATTATTTGATGACTTGATATGCTCCAGGAAACATTGGTTTACACTAACACAAGATATGCCATGATAAAATGGAAGTCTTCACATCATCTTTTTACATGACTAACTTCTGCATAAGCAGTACATACAGGGGCATGTAGAGGTCAGGTGATGCCCTGCTCAATATATGTTATATTTTTTATACGACTTGTCACCATTTCTATATTCGATAATTATGTAGAATTTATTTGTTCCTTTTTATTTTCAATTTTATCTTTCATTCATTATTCTGATCTAAAAGATTCCGCAACATTTCTTCACAAACGTCGATATTTTTATCTTGACACAAACACACCATCGTTTATGGATAATTTTCTTTCCTTTGTTGTTTTCATCGGGGATAAAATAGTCCGAGCAGTATAAAGTATATGAACAAAGAAAGTGAATCGGATAACAAACTTTTCTTGTTCCTATTTACTTGCCTCTCAACGATAGCAGAGTAAGACACAAGGTTGGTTTTTAATTGATGGAAAAATACAGCTCTCCACAAAGAGACACTCTGGATTTGAACAAAAATAAACATTGCCTCAGTTTAGAAGAACTTCTCCTTAACCGACTTAGGACAGAATAGCCTACGTGAAGCAGCAGAGCAAATACTACACATTGTTCATAGCTAAAAGGAACGTTTATTTGTTAACTATTACTATTTTATGACGGAAATTGTTTAGGTCTAACTTTAAAAATCCGACAAAATAACGTTATATATTAGATGTTGAATTTTTGGTAAGTCTAAGCGTCATTTCTATATTCGATAATTATATGAGTAATTATGAAAACATGATTTTTCCTTTGGATTTCCAATTTTCTTTCATTATTCTGATTTCAAAGATTCCGCCAAATTTCTAAACAAATGTTGAGATCTTCGTCTTGACAGAAACACATGGCCGATCATTGTTTATGAATATTTTCCTTTTTTGTTGTTCTTTTCGTCGATGGATAAATAGTCCGAGCAGTATAAAGTATATAATGAAAGAAATTAAATCAAATTATAATGTTTCCTTGTTAACTATTCTAGGGGAGTAGAATATAATCTTGGGTTTACTTTCGGCATCCTCATAACTCTAGCTCCCCAATATTTTGTCTTTTAGTCCTCATATTCCATGATCGATTTTGTGACAAAGGAGGAAGAATTGCTGTTTTCTGGGTAGGACTCTATCCATCTAATACTTATCGTTGACTAGTTTTAACCTTAGAAGTTGTATATTTTTGTTCCTTACATCAAGTGGCTTCATGCCTTGTCTGGAGCTATGTCCATAAAAAAGAATTATGACGGAAACGTTTTAGGTCTGACTTGGAAAATTCGACCAGCTGACTTTATATGTTAGATGTTAGATTTTTCGTACGTGTTATCGGCATTTCTATATTCGATAATTATATAAGTAATTATGTAGAATTTATTTGTTCTTTTTAATTTTCGATTTTACCTTTCTTTCATTATTGTGATCTCAAATATTCTGTCACATTTATTCAGAAGTGTCAAGATGTTTATCTTGACACAAATGCAGTAAGATCATTTTTTGTCAAAGGGGTAAAATAACTCGAGCAGGGTTAACTCTATGAGCAAAGGAATTAAATAGAATTACAATTTCTTATTAAAAAAATGGACCAATACTAAAGAAAGGGCAATGGTCATTCAGAATAAAATATTAATATTTTAGCACAGAGGCCTTTTTAGGTATAATTTAGAAAATACGACAAGATAATTTTGTATGTTAGATTTCTCGCGTGTCTTATCACTATTTCTATATTCACTAATAATAGAATTATGAAGAATTCATTTTTTCCTTCTTATATTTCTTTTATTATCATTAACTTAATGATTCTTCCAACGCCACATTTTTTCACTAATGACGAGACCACCAATAATTGTTTATGAATAGTCATTTTGCGTTTGTTCGTCGGTGGGATAAAATTGACTAGGCAGAATGAAGTATATGAACAAAGAAATTAAATCGATTGACATGTTTTCTTGTTAACAACATAGACCTACACTAAATAAAAGGAATGGATAATCAGAATCAAATATGGATATTTTAAAACGGAGTTTTTATAGATCTAAGTTGTAAATCCCAGCAAAATAATTTATGTGTTAGATGGTACATTTTCCGTATATTCCATAGTTATTTCTATATTCAATAATTATACAAGTAATTATGATAAAGAATGGAAATAGTATTCCGACGTAATGCAAATTAAAAAAAAGGAAAACCAAAAAATATTATTTATGTATTCATCAACGTTTCGTCTTTATTTCAAGACTTCCTCATGATAATTGTCTGAAGAAAATAACGTACAAGTACAAAATGTTTGAAACAAACGTAGTAGCCACGGTGGGCCCGAAGGGCCGCTTATGAAAAAATAAATTATAAGATACAAATAGATAGCCGCGGTGGAAAATTCAGTTAAAAGTAGAGAGTATGGGGGAAATGGTAGTGGTTAGAGTTATAAGATCATAGGGAGGGGGAGTGAACTTGTGTTATGTAAGCCAAGAGAGGTCGCTAATGATATGGGCTCATCGAGATGGTGGGGACATTTTAATAACTGTGGAAGGTATGGGGAAAACAATGGTGGCGGTCGGAGTTAATTTAAACTAGGAAAAAAGAGGAGGGATATGAGAAAGTTAATTGAACCTTTTTAAATCTAGCCTTGAGGCCAAAGAGCGGAAAGGTTAAGATCTTTATCCTGACGCAAACACACGACCGATTATTATTTATGAACAGTTTTCTTTTCTTTTGTTGTTTTCATCGAAAGGAAAGGTAATATAGCCCGAGCGGGAACAAGTGTATAAGCAAAGAAATTAAATCGAATTGCATGTTATGTTGTTAACAACATGGTCTAACGCGAAAGAAAAGGAAATGCTTATTAAGAATGAAATATTAAAATTTTAGAAGATATTTAGCAAATATGTTTATAGGTTAGATATGAAGTTTTTCAAATGACTTATCGCCATTTCTAGATTCGATAGTTATATAAGTATGTAGATTTTATTCGTCTCTTTCTATTTTTACTTCATGTTTCTTTCTCTCTCAAAGATTTCATCAGAGTTCTACACAAATGTCGAGATCTTCATCTTGACACTAACGTACGACCGATCATTGTTTATGAATAATTTTCTTTTCTTTTGTTGTTTTCGTCGGAGGGAGAGATAAAATAGTCCGAGCAGGATGAAGTATATAGCAAAAGAAGATAAATCGAATTGCAGTGTTTTCTTGTTAACAAAATAGACGGATGCGAATAAAAAACAGAATGCCTATTTAGAACGAAATATTGATATTTTAAGACGGAAACACTGAAGTGTAACTTAGAAAATCCGACAATATAACTTCATATATTTAATCGTCCGTATGTCCTATCGCTATTTCTATATTCGATAATTATATAAGTGATTATGTAGAATTTATTTGCCTCTTCCTATTTTTTTTACTTTTATCCTTGTTTCATTATTCTGATCTCAAAGATTACGCCATATTTCTTCACAAATGTCGAGATCTTCATCTTCACACAAACACACGACCGATCACTGTTTATGAATCGGTTTCATTTTTCGCTTGTTGTTTTCGTCGGTGGTATGGAGTGAAGGGGGGGCGGTACCTTCAGATCAATGTGATAAAGTTCATTGTTGCACAAGGAAAGCCAAAAAGAAAGTAGAAATATTTAGTAAATTTACACTTGTGGCAAAGCAAGATTATTCTTTGAAACGAAAATAACTGACATAGATACGACATAATCCTGCTGACATGCTGCTCGTCGTTAGATTACCGAAGTTAAGCAATATTGAACCTGGCCAGTGACCATTTGGGAATGCCAGGCACTTATGAAGCTCTCTCCCTGGGTAGAGCTTATTTGTAAGGACACCATCAACTGCCATTAGCTTAAAGGCATAGCTTATTAGGTAAAACTAATTCAAGCTCCTGGAACTTGACAATGTTTACATTGAGATATTACTTACATTCAGTCAGTGTCGTATGATAGCGTAGGGGTAGGAGCGCCGACTGTCAGCTCGACGGTTGAGTTTCACTCCTGGCTTGAGGCACTAACTGGTCTAGCCGCACTGAAGAGCTATTATACAGTGAAACAGTCTGTATGATAGTAATCCAGGTAAAGTAAACATCCACGGGATAAGAATCCAAAGAATTTCAACAGGGCTTATAAAAAGTGCTACATTTCAAGTAGAGCTTCATGTATATTATTGTTTTTTATTCAAACAGACATGTACATATTTATTATTATATTATTCACTAATACCACCTGAGGCAAAGATTAAATTTTAATTCCGGCTGATGAGATCTCAGCTTTAAACTGCTGTAGATCGATAACATCGACATGCCCGTGTCGCAGATTTTCACATGTCTTTTTGAATGAAAACAATTATATATATATATATATATATATATATATATATATATATATATAGGCAAGATAAAGGATGTAAAAAATACAAAATCTATTACATCTTTAGTTGTTCAAGACAGAAAGTTTATTTTTTCTGAATCAATGGCATTTCAAAGAATTGACTTCTTATCATCAGAGGAATACAGATGGAATTCAGGGGAATACAGATGGAATTCAAAGGAACACAGATGGAATTCAGATCGTGTATTTCGCATCAATTCTTTTTCATTAGAGGTTCTATTTTAAAGATATAAATCATATCTTTATCTTTTTGTTCCTTATATATATATATATATATATATATATATATACATATATATATATATATATATATATATATATATATATATATATATATATATATATGTATTAAAGAAAGAAAGATGAAGATAAAGAATTGTACATGATTTAATACAAATTTTATTACATCGAAAGTTCAGATGCAAGGAGTTACATTAATCCTTAAACCATGGTTTTTCAAGAAGTTAAAAAATAAAATAATGTTTCTAGAGTTAGGTGGGGTTGTGGGATGGGGTGATGCAAGTTCGGTGGTGTTGTTTATGTTAGTGGTGCATTGGGGTAATTTAGTTACGGTACATGCATAGACCACATCTTTGTGCATGCAGTTATTATTTAATGGACATGTTGATGGGTTGTGGCAGTTGCAATTATTAGTTGGTGTGTTTGGGGTAGTGGTTTATTGGGCACGTTTGATTTTCTCATTGTTAGTACTTATTATGGTTTGGGCTATGTTAACCTCGGATTTGCCGAATTGGATATTTAAAATACCAGTACAGGAGTTTTACTTGTAACTCCACGGAAATATACTATAACGGAGTACGAATCCATACGGACCAAGTGAGATATTTTGAACCCTCCACCTTTTATTTGTGAAAAAACTTTCTTCAATTCTACAAAACGTTACTTTAGCTATTAACTATCTACAAAATCACCTCCCAATACGGCTAACTTTCACTTCCCGGCCTTTTATTTTTTATTTTATTTTATTTTATTTTTTAACTTCTTTATCCCCAATCCCTTTTGGTTTTTATTCTTCAATTTTTTCAAAGTGAAATGGAACTAGGTAATATTTAATTGATATAAATACCATATTACCAGATTTATCCTCTGACGAGAAGAGTTTTATCTTTGAAAAACCATGGTTTAAGGATTAATGTAACTCCTTGCATCTGAACTTTCGATGTAATAAAATTTGTATTAATTTATGTACAATTCTTTATCTTCATCTTTCTTTCTTTAATATTGATTGCTCTACTCAACGTATTGAGCTTTATTTTATCGAGATAGATCACTACGATATTTCGCTTATCGTTAATCCTATTATCATTAGTATATATATATATATATATATATATATATATATGGAATACGTAACGTATTGTTTTTAAATAAATAATTTGTATTTTAGCTCTCACATTATGACGGCTGAGCATTTTATTTATTTTTCTTTGAACATATTCTGACGGGCTCCCTCTCTCTCTCTTTCTCTCTCTCTCTCTCTTTCTCTCTCTCTCTCTCTTTCTCGCTCTCTCTTTCTCTCTCTCTCTTTCTCTCTCTCTCTCTTTCTCTCTATCTCTCTCCATATATATATATATATATATATATATATATATATATATATATATATATATATATTACTTAAATTCACTCGAAACGAGGCACATTGCCACCGAGATGTAATGGGCTACTTTGATTTAGGGGTCATACCTACGGGGGAATCCTAAGTGGTGAGCTGCGTATCGATATGTTTGTTCACATTACATTTAAATTTCTGCATGCTGGTACAGTCAGAGAAACGTAGAGCAGGTAGAGAATTCCAAAGGCTAGCTGTTTGAGTAAAGAAGCTATCAGAGTATTGATTTACTCCTCTCCAGGAGTTAGGCACAAGGCCAGTTTTTATCTTACTCCCACAAGTAAGATGTGACCCAAGGTCGGGTCGGGAAAGTGGGGTTTAAAAACTGCCTGGACAGCCCGTCGGCATTCCCCGGTAGGGGCGCCTCAGGCAGTAAGCAACTTACTCCTCCCCAAATAGGGGAGGCGAAGCCTGGGAGGGTGGACCTCCTAGAACTGCAGAGGACAGACCCATAGACCGGCATAAATCAAGCTCCGAAGGCCAAGACAATACCAGTCTATGGGGTGCAGTATCCATCGGAACAGATACTACACTTTGATCTTAGCCAAAAGGCCAAGAACTCTCGCTATGAATCTGGAAACTTATACAGTGAAGGGGTGGACTTTTGCTCATTTTCGGGTCGCCTGTGGGCATTTACGTGGAAGAGGCACCAAAAAATTACTAAATAAACTCAGCCCTGAAGATACTTGGAGCATATACTCGAGTATAACCTCCAAATCCACACATATGTTGACGCATGAAATATACGCCCCCAGCTCACCCTGGGCGAACATTTTTATTAGCTACTACACCGAGCTGTAGGAGGGTCGCCATTTTTTTCCAAGTATGACACCACTTACACTTGATCCTAACCTTATAATGCTAAGTGTTTAGCAATGGGCAATCAATTACTATTTTTTTAGTCTTTGGTATGACTCGACTGAAGATTGAACTGTGGTCTCCCAGTTAATTAGTAAAATCTTTGACCATTATGTCAAATGGCCAGTAGAAGAATATATTACACACTTTTTGGCTTTTTTTTAAAGATTTTCATGTGAACGTTACTTCCTGTTAAAGTTATGACGACACGTCCGCTACGGATGACCACAAATGGAAAAAAAGTTTTTGTTTATGCGATTTTCATAAATTAGTTTTGTTTATGCGATTTTTTAAAATTAGAATTGCTCCTTCAAATTATAGTTTAATAATAATATTTAATTAATTTTAACAAACAAATTATCAACTGAAAACTTTTTTTAAATTTCGACTTCCGCTTCTTTTTTTCATTGCTAATTAATGATTGATAATTTGTTTGTCAAAATTTATTTCGTAAAATGTCATTTTTTGTCAAATATGAAAAAAATAACTTTCGATTCGTAAAATGTCATTTTTTGTCAAATGTCATTTTCTGTCAAATATTAAAAAAAAAAACTTTCGGTTCGTAAAATGTCATTTTTTGTCAAATATTAAAAAAATAACTTTCGGTTGATAATTTGTTTGTTAAAAGTAATCCAATAAAATGTTTAATTATTGTAGCATATGTTTTTATTTATTTCAAACATTTACATTAATTAAAAAAATGTGTATTTTTAATAGAAATATTATTTGTTTATTACAACATTAAACTAAAATAAAATAAAATAATTAAACAAATGCATTGTTATTATTAAACTATAAATCGAAGGAACAGTACTTATAAATCGCATAAACAAGAAAGTCTAACAACAGCGTTTTTTTTTACATTTGCGGTCATCCGTAGCGGACGTGACGCCATCAATTTAACAGGAAGCCACGTTCACATACAAATCTAAAAAAAAGCCCACTTTTTTTACTCTTTTACGTTGTTATCTCTTGTTATCTATGCTTCCGGAAAACGCCAAGTAGACTTTATAATAACATGATGTTGTTGTGGGCAAGTATATATATATATATATATATATATATATATATATGAGAAGAATGTTGTAGTTTGCTTGGAGCATTGTGTATAGTGTAAGAATAATTATTTGGAGGCGATAACAATGCGTTGTTAAAGTGACACACATACGACATGTGGAATCGTAAAAACAAAGTGACAATATTGAAAAGTCAATAATTTTCAAATTTTTTAGTTATTTACCAGTGTATCGTTGACCGTGGTGTTAGGTTGAAGTGTGTCCTTTTTATTATTATTATTTTTTTTAATTTTCGAGGGAAGCCCCTCATCTTCAGAAATAAAATAAATACAGCCACTCGTTGGAGTGTGTTTTTTGTCACTTTAACAACGCATTGTTATCGCCTCCAAACAATTATACTTATATATATATATATATATATATATATATATATATATATATATACACTTGTGCATGTTTATGATCAGTAAGAGAAGCCTTGAGCCAAGCACAGATATAAATTGACTGATCCAGCCGCCATCTTACTTTTAACGTGTACATTTTTTGAGGTTTCGTTTTAGATTTATCTGCAAATCCGTATGTTGATTTGGGGGGGGGGGGTATTTGTTATTTACGCTGTCCACAATTTAAAGGCCGCGCGCGTAGCAATGAATCTAGGATTGGTCGTTCCGTTGCGTTCTTTGCAGTTTTCTTGTGCAAAAACATGTCTCCGACTGAAACGGAACAAATCACAGACAAATGGAAAGAAAGAGAATTGATCTTTTGCAACATTCTGACCTTTTGCGTTTTGGGCCATTTTAGAATGTGGTTTTGAAAAAAAAAAAGCGCAATCGCCAGAATCTCTTGTGGCCGCAGCTTGAAGTTGGAGCAGAACCAAATGGAAGAAATCTTTCAAAGTTATTTGGCAGATTTGAGGAAAGCAAAAATAAAGCCAAACAAAGTTTAGTTTTAGAGGTGTTTGTACTGAAGTGGATACTGGCACCTACTGACCACTCGGTGCACCATGTTCGAATCTTGCTAAGGCAATAGTGTTATATACTGGGTCATAATTGCGATTAAATATCGCTGTGAACGCATATGTTGGGTGGAGCTGAACTGCTGAAGAAGCTTATAAACACAGAGATCAGCTAAAGCTCATGTATGCTAGAAACCGATGTGATGTCACGTATCTCAAATAAACAGCGGGTGAGAGATTGTGGAACTCTGTAATTGCTAACTGTATTCCTCCTACCTATAACCATGATGTTTTCAAGACTAAGGCCAATAGGCATCTCCTGTCATTGTGATAATCATATTTGTTCTTTTTAGCTCCTTACATCAAGTTGCTTCATGCCTTGTCTGGAGCGAATTCCATTAAAAAAAATTGACGTGAGACACGATTATAATGAAGGGGATCAGGACCCAGAAATCCGTGGCCCCGCTATGTCTTCCCAGCTGCGACTTGCAGAGACGAAGGCAATGTCAATAGCCTAATAAATGGTCCTTCTCTAAATTCGAGATATTCTTCTTTTGTTTGTGTTGTTGTACCAACTTTAATTCCAACGCGAGAATAGCCCACCCCGTGAGACGATTGTGGATTAAGTACCTCAGTCGTGAAGGACCTCCCGTGGTTGACCGTTGAGGTATGATTTAATTGTACTGTTCGTGATTTGTTGATCTGCATTCAATAACTGGTGTGGCCTTGAACAAAAAGGATGGGATCAATATATCTATCTATATCTATCTATATATCTATATATTTATTTATTTCTATCTCTATCTATATATCTATATCTATCTATATATATCTATATATATATACATCTATCTATATCTATCTGTATCTATATATCTATATCTATATATACATATATCTATCTATATCTATATATCTATATCTATATATATATACATACATATATCTATCTATATTTATATCTAATATATATATACATCTATCTATCTATCTATCTATCTATCTATCTATCTATCTCCCTCTCTCTCTCTCTATATATATATATATCGTATATGTATTGGTTTCTGTAAATATAAATCCGTAGAAACTCAAGTGTTTATAAAAAGTGCTCAATACCAAGTAGAGCTGTTTATAAGTATAAATTTATATTTATACAAACATTATCGGTTACATATGTGCATACATGTTTCGGTTGCACTTTCCCAAGAAAGTCAACCTCATCAGACCGAGAATCTTTCAGGAATGGATGGATTTGAAGAATTTTCTGTCTTAAATAATTCTTTTTTGGGATCTAGCATCTTCTATTTCTAGTATCTTCTGACTCCTATGAATTAGTATTGGATTACTAATTTTCTTATCTTGACCTTTTTTTGCCAGTGGACAACCACTGGCAAAAAAGGTCAAGATAAGAAAATTAGTAATCCAATACTAATTCATAGGAGTCAGAAGATACTAGAAATAGAAGATGCTAGATCCCAAAAAAGAATTATTTAAGACAGAAAATTCTTCAAATCCATCCATTCCTGAAAGATTCTCGGTCTGATGAGGTTGACTTTCTTGGGAAAGTGCAACCGAAACATGTATGCACATATGTAACCGATAATGTTTGTATAAATAAAAATTTATACTTATATATATATATATATATATATATATATATATATATATATATATATATATATATGGCTACCTTTCTATGAGTCTAGTCTAATAGCTTCAGAAGTGTGAAACCCATGTACAAATGTGGAACCAGGTGGAACAGATCAGTCTAGCTTGAAGCCCACAACCAGAAAGAGGAAACGCCTCGTTTTAAATCTCCCTTATGCATTGAATTAATATTTTTGGTACTTCTGGATAGAAGAGGATTTGTATTCGTTATTTATCGTTTTTTAATTCTCTTTATGTATTTTTGTGTTGAAGGAAATTCCAATGGATAGAGAACAGGATGTGGGGCATCTGCCAGTGGTGGATGTGGGTCAAGTTCAGCTTCTCCAGGGATAGATGTGGGGCACAGGTTCCGTTATTATTTCCGACTCATTCAACAAAGAGTAGAAATAGGTTTGTACCGTAAAAACAGTGAGACTCTCTACTTCCATAGTCTTATTGATTAAGGAGGGGAGGGGTCTATTTTGGGATTGGGAGTGAATAGAAAAAGATGAGATCAATTCTTGGATTTGGGTTAAGAAACAGCTGGATCCCATCAGGAATTGGGGTGGAGAGAAATTCCAAATAATTTTCTTCCCACCGAAATAAATAAGATCCTTTTCTCTTGTGTGTAAGAAATATAAGACTTTGTTTATGTGACAAATATGATAACACTAGCCTTGCAAATTTCACTACTTTAAATACTTGAAACATTCATTTAAAATAACAAACATTTCATTCATAAATTTGTTGTAAACACGAAACAAAATCTTTCTCATTTATTCATATAGTTAAATGTAAACATTTTGGTAATTTCGATACAAATTTAGTTATCTTTTAAATGTGATCATGAAGAAAAAAAAAAGAAAGAAATTAATTTTCCTTTTCATTTACAATTTAGAAATAGATCACAACTTCTTGAAAATCAAGTTGATCCGTCTAAAGAAAAGAACATTCGAATAAAAATGCTAAATAGTTGTCCGGGAAATAAAACAATTTTGCGAAACAGAACTATTTGTTATATTAAAATCAATGCAATCACTGAATTAAACAACAAGAACAAATTATAGCTAATTAAAGAATGTCCTATTTAAAAATATGATGTGGCCACTAAAAGCCGGTAATAATCAAGACAAACACGGTTGTATGATTAACAAAAGTGTAGTAACAAAAGTATGTTACAGAAAGTATGCGTGCGATTCTGCGGCCATAACTGCCATGAATAACTGCCACAACGCTTAGTTATAACTGTATTTATTGTGTATGGGTAAGTCTATTTATTCCCGAAATAGGTAAATCAACTTACACCATACAAATTAAAAAAAAAACATGTATTTTATTTGATCGTGATATACAATACATTAGACCCCCCTCGGAGGGGAGGTAATGTAAAAGTTGGAGCAGAAATAAATGGAAGAACTTCTAAAGTAATTTGACAGATTCGCGAAAAGCCAAAAATTAAGCCGAACAAAGTTATTTATTTCAGAGGTGGTGGGCGTGAAGTGGATGCCGGTGCATATTTACCATTAGCTGTGCCATGGATCTATTTAGTACTGTTGTAAGCAGTAGCGACAGTAGCAGCGAATGTTGTTTTTACATATCGACTCATGATTTGACAAAAAATCTCAAGTCAGCAGTTTCTTTAAACCAATCACAGTGTAGGAAATATTCACCTCCGAATATTCATGCGTAATATAAAAACCCAAACACAGCGTTTTTCTTCCCCATTACCCGTTTTCTTTCAGAGTGCATGCCACAATCAAGCCGTGGCCCTTTGAGGCGAACAACCTTCAACAAGTAGCACACACATAGCGAGAGATATTCACTGTAGTCCCACTGACAACACATACACTCTGCTAACCGAACGCAAATACGCAACAGGTCCCATACACTCTCTCAATAACAAAACACATACACGCTAATATACACACATGTCATCAATGCCTATCCCATTTACACACAAGTGAACGCACGAGGCGATAGCCGAAATAAACATGTGGACTTAATTTCTTCTCATAGACAAAACACCTTCTTTCAACTAGAACGTTTCTGAACACTTTCAACTCTCATTTATACTGGATTATTTATCTCTTATTGTCTTAACAGGGTGTGAATAACAATAATTATTTGGTCATTCTTTGTTTTGATATTGCCGTTTCTTTTAATATATAGGGAGAGTAAACACACAGGTATACAACTCAGGTAGTTGAAAATAACAGGAAATGAGAACTAAGTCGTGGTCAATTTGTGGTACTCAAGGTTAAAATTCTTAGACTGTAGGAATGGATTTAAACAGATGTAACGTCACATGGCTCAAAGAGAGAGTGAGGGAGAAAAGTCGGCAGTTCTATTTGAACATTTGAAGCGTTGCTAAAATATGATGAAACAGTGATTATCGACCTCACCGAACTGGTCAGTGATTTGGAACCAAGATCATGTCCAATCAATCTTAGTGTTATGTAATGGGTCTTTGCTGTGATGGCAGTTCACTCTGATCGTAGTGTGATGGGTGAGACTGGACTGCTGTAGAAGTTGAAATATCAAAACCATTTAAAGTAAGGTTGAATAAAATGCAACCATACTTTTAAATAAACAACACTGATTCTAAGATGATTCGTCATTAGGCAGTTGATCTTTTATTTGAGGTTCCACATACAGTGAGCGACACAGCGAGGAAAGAGAGAATGCGAGACTCTTTCTTTTAGCACAAAAGTAATTTGGCAGCACAAACAATTTTTTTCTAAAGGTGGTGGTGTTGTAAGTGAATACCAGCGCATATCGACGACTCGATGTACCATATTCAAATCTTGTTTACTTAAATAGTGTTATATATTGGACTGGAGAATTTTTATCGTTGAAAACTTACAAATATTTTATATACTTGCTTTTACACTTTTAACATAAGTACTGAGAAAGAATACATTACTGTCCCAAATACAATAAGAAAGAACACATGTTGGCAAGTCAATAATAGAGAAATATGCATGAGTGATGAATAAGTAAATGGTAGTTACTTTGTTTTTGGTATTGTGCGAGTCTATATGACTCTCGCCATAAAGGCTCCTGATGGACACATCATCATGGTTTGTAAAGGCCATCGACTTCCTGGGAACTGATAAATACATGGATGTAATTTTTCAAAGTAATTTAGCAGCCAAACAAAGTTTTTTTCCCAGAGGTGGTAGTGTTGAAGTGAATACTGATACATACCAACGACTCAGTATACCATATTAACATTCTGCTCACTAACATAGATTTATATAATAGACACTGCCATGCACTATCAGAGATGTTTTACCCTTTAAAAGCTACAAATATTTTATATCCGTACATGTTTGACAAAAGTACTGAGAATGAATACATTACGGTCCAAAATACAATAAGAAAGAATGTATGTTGCCAGGGTCGAAGATAGAAAAATATTCACAAGCAATGAAAAAGTAAATGTTAGTTATTTTTTGTGTTCTCGGAGTCTATTCGACTGTTACCATGAATCCACCTGATGGACACATAATCATAGTTCGTAAAGGTCATCGACTTCCTGAGGACTGATAATCAAAGTAATTTGGTTTTAAAATCAATAATTTTTAGAGGTGATGATTGTGAATTTTACACCGACGCATACAGAGGACTCGATATGTTCACAAACATAGTTTTATATAATGGCCGAACAAATACAATGTTTTAACAGTAGGAGATAAAGAGATATGCATGATCAATAAATAAGTAAATGTTACTTCCTTTGATATATATTGAGTCTTTAGGGCATCCAATCATATTCAAACTATCTCCCTTTCTCATAATATTTCTCAGTACTAGGACTTATATTTGAGTCTTTGGGGCATCCACTCATATTCAAACTATCTCTCTTCTCATAATATTTCTCAGTACTAGGACTTATACTTGAGTCTTTGGGGCATCCAATCATATTCAAACTTTCTCCCTTTCTCATAATATTTCTCAGTACTAGGACTTATACTTGGGTCTTTGGGCATCTAATCATATTAAAAATATATCCCTTTCTCATAATATTTCTATGTACTAGGACTTATACTTGAGTTTTTGGGGCATCTGATCATATAAAACTATCTCCCTTTCTTATAACATTTCTCAGTACTAGGACTTATACTTGAGTCTTTGGGACATCCAATCATATTAAATCTATCTTTCTTTTTCATAATATTTCTCAGTACTAGGACTTATACTTGAGTCTTTGGGGCATCCAATCATATTAAGACTATCTTTTTTTCTCATAATATTTCTCAGTACTAGGACTTATACTTGAGTCGTTGAGGCATCCGATCATATTAAAACTATCTCCCTTTCTCATAATATATCTCAGTACTAGAACTTAAACTTGAGTGTTTAAGGCATACAATCATGTTCAAACTATCTCTCTTTCTCATATTTCTCAGTACTAGGACTTATACTTGAGTCTTTGGGGCATCCAACTATATTCAAACTATCTCCCTTTCTCATAATATTTCTCAGTACTAGGACTTATACTTGTGTGTTTTGAGGCATCTAATCATATTAAACTATCTCTCTTTCTCATAATATTTCTCAGTACTAGGACTTATACTAGAGTCGTTGTGGCTTCCAATTAAAGAGTTGATCCTGAGCATCACCAGACTCTTGACTGCCACTGCGGACAAAGCTTAATAGTTACGGCTAGTTTTTAATAAATACATTTTTTTTAGTAGCAACACAGAAGAAATAAAATAAACATGTTTTAGTGTTACAGGAAAAAGTTGGGATGTTAACCTTTTTTCTGGCTTTGTCTCTCTCTCTCTCTCTCTCTTTCTTACTCCCTTTCTCTCTTTTTTCTTATCTCTCTTCCCCTATTATATACGGCATAATCATGTTGACACACCTGTTCTCGTTAGATAACCAAAGTTAAGCAACGTTGAGCCTGATCAATATCAGATGGGTGACCATTTGGTGAATACCACGCGCTGTATGAAGGAGGACGCCGACACCTCCCTGAAAGAACTGCAAAAACCTAACGTCATAATCTACCCTGACTGAAATATACATGCGACTGGGTACCGCGCGTGAATTTGATATTCCCTAGAAACTGTCAACTTCAGTGGAAACCAACTCAACCGGTCTAGGATGAATGCCGCTTTGTTCGTTCGTTCGTCTGTTTCCCCTATCTACTCTTTCTCTCTCTTCTCTTTCCTCTCTCCCTCCCCTTCCTCTCTCTTTCTTCAATTCTTTCTCTCTCTCTCTCTAATTATTTGGATCATTCAATTACTCTCACCGCTTCTCTTATTATTGCCATTCCTCCCATCATCTAAAACAATATTTGCAGCAATTGTAACAGAATCAATCGACAAAACACCCAGTTTTCAATACATTTGAATTTTCTACAAATCAAAGGATTTCAACGTACATTGTGATGTCATGATGTGATATTATTCCCTTCTCTCTAGTAATACAAGAAAATGTTAAACAAACATTTCATTCATTCTACTGCTGGCCTTTACATATAAAAGTTGGGATGTTTATTTTTTCCTGGCTTTTCAAGAACCAAAGGTATTGTACCTCGTTAATAATCATGAAATGGCGGCAAAATAAAGCAAAGACACCGAACGATTCCGATTCATGGTCGGAAATTAATAAATCTTAAGACATTTCGTAGAATCCTTCCAGTTTTTTTTATTGAAGATTTAAAACGCTTTTCTTTGTATAATATTGAAATGGCAAGGTTTACATGTGCAACTGTGACCTTTCTGTGATTTTTTGCAAAAAAATTTGCCAGATCTACATAAAAAACAAACACAGTATCATTTGGAGTTCCTCGAATTGGATATCTTCCTACATACATCTTATATAAATAGAGATTTTGTCCGTCCGTAAGTCACAATCTTTTTAAACGTAATTAATGCATTGCAGAATTTGTCTCATTTCGAAACATCAGAGATCAGAACTACTTTCAGAAATAGAAATGATTGCATTAACAGTAAATAATGCATTTCCAACAAATAAAGTAGGTACCATGACCAGAAATCGAAATCAAAACCTTGAGATGTTAAACCTGATGTTCTACCAACTGAACTATATGGACATTCTTATAAATAGTGCTTAAAACATTACCATAACAAAATAACTATAGCTTTTGCGTGACCTCATAGATTTTAGATTTACGTCATGTTTAAAAACATAAGTGATAATAAAAATAAATGAATGGGTAGACATTATCTATAGCGTTAAATATTATTTTAAAAGCCCCAAACAATTTATTTTGCTATAACTACATATTAGCGTTAAAAGCAATTTTATATTTAATATATACTAGAATCTGGCCTCTAATTCTAGTCCTTAGAATTTTTTCTAATTTTGCTATGATATCAAACATTATAATAACACTTGATATGATATATTTAGTTATGGGACTTGATGGATATTTCTGATGCATATTAACATTGTTGTTGTTGTATCCTTGACAAGGGGAACAATATATAAGGTTCAATACTATACCCAAGTTGAATGAAGAACGAAAGGTGTACAGCAATAGAGTGTACAAGTGTGCAGATATCTCCGATGTTTGTGAACTTTTAACAATAGGTATTAGAATAATACCTATTATTATTATTATTATTATTATTATTATTAGGAATTAGAACAAAATATGCAATTTAATAAATAGTCTACTAATTTCAATTTCTTTTGAGTATTTTAAAGGGTTTTAGAGGGCATAATAATGGGACAACCTCGATTTGAAAATGAAAATATTTGAGATTCATTCAATCCAAGCAAGATTCCGTGAATTAAGCAAGATTCCCTGGATTTCGATTTCTTCTTAAGACCTCTTGAGCTTAAGCCTGAAATTTTAAACATTTTATAGAATCAATATTTTATAATGGATTTTTTAAAATCTAAATTAGAATACGGATTCTAGACATAAGGTTTATTATTATTATATGTTGACTTTAATATTTGTAAAAGGGACATAAAAGTGGTGCAAATCTTTTCTATGCGGGGAATTAATTTTACCCGTTCTAAGACGGGTATTCTTCTAAAAGTCTTATATTAGTAAGCCCCTACAGAAACAAGGAGGATGTAGGATAATATTCTATTACAACAGTTGCATATACGATATCTTTTCAAATTATGCAATTCAGTCTTATTTGCATGAATGATTTTGATCATCTTGAATGCATAATGCAGTTATTGGTCCCCCCGATTTTATAAATCGGGGGACTTATGTTTTGAGGCATGTCCGTCCATCCGTCCGTCCGTCCGTCCGTCCGGATTTTTCTCCGCAACCATCTATTGAATTTTTCTGAAATTTTGCATGAAGTTGTAACTTTGGTCAGGTTAGAAAGTGACATTCTCCGATTTTTGTAAAAAAATCTGGTTAGCCCCCTAGGGGGTCAAAAGGCCCTGAAATGGCAAAAAATTACATTTTTTGCCCCATAACTTTTCATCCAGCCATTCAATTTCTCTGAAACTTGGCCAAAATGTGGAGGCAATTGTTCCTAATAGAAAAATAAGTATCGCTGACCTATGGCAAAAATCTGGTTCGCGCCCCCCCAAGGGGTCAAAAGGCCCCAACATGGCAAAAAATGACCCTTTTCTCCCATAACGTTTGATCCATCCATTCAATTTTTCTGAAACTTGGCCAAAATGTAAAGGCAATTGTTCTGGATATAAAATGAGCATCCTTAACCTCAGAAAATTTCTGGTTCGCGCCCCCAGGGAGTCAAAGGGTGGTCAAAAATGCCCCAAATTGCCTAAATTTATTGCATTTTACACTCGCCACATCGAGTCACATACAGAGGGGGACCACGCACGCGCGTCTTGTTTAAACTACCTTTCAGCTAGAGTAGGAGACAAACGGGCGGGAGGAAGAAAGTGTACCCACTGAAAAATCTACGGTGTTCATTTCTGTTTTCTCATAACTCTTCTAAGCCTTTGGGTTGTGCTTTGTTTTTAGTCCTAGGTCGATGAAGGAGAGACCCCTCTAGACTGAAGCAATTTGTATTTTAGTACTAATTCATATTGCCCCTTTTCGGGGAACTGGATTTTCCTTACATTACAATCCGACCTTGTGTCTAACCGTTTTAGATACATAATGTAGTTATTTAATGACACCAACTTTCAACTACAGTGAGAGACAAACGGTGAAGAGGAAGAGAGTGTACTTTGTGAACAATCTACCGTGAAAATTTCTGTTTTATTTTGACAGTTAGTTCATCAAGTGAAGATATTTGCAAAAACGTCAATTACATTTTCAAATGACACATTTTCTAAAAATGTTCCCGAATTCTCTCGTTAAACTGTGACTTTAGCTCGGAACAAAGTGTAGTATATGTTCTGATGCTACACTTAGTTTATTCTGTATTCGGTCAGTGAAGGAGAAATCCTTCCAGACTGAAGCAATTTTTATTTTTGTTCCAATCAAGAATACCCCTTTTGGGGGAGCCGAATTTTCCTTACTTAAAAATGGGACCTTGTGTCTAACCGTTATGCATTCTTAATGTAGTTACTTAATTACATTAACTTTCACCTAGAGTGGGAGGAAAACGGCGAGGAGGAAGAGGAAAGTCTACCGTGGAGATTTCTGTCGGCATCTTCCGGCTGTTTACGTAAACAGCCGGAAGATGCCGAGTGAAAACGACCTAGTGTCATAATCAAAACGAACAGATGATATCAAACAGGAAAAAATAAGGAAACAACATTTAAAACAAGAAAAAAACAGTTATTGTATGTGAAATTTTATGAAAAAATATTTATTTCTTGACGAAGAAAATATAATGAAACAGCTCTTATAAATTATCTTTATAAGAATATTTTTTTTTTACTAGAAAGTTAAGGATTTTTTAATTATTTTTTTTTGTGTTTCGATGAATTTATTTTTGAACCAAACCGACTAGGTTGAGGTTAGGTTAGGGTTAGGGTTGAAATTTTAAAAAAAGTTCTTTTATCTGTTTTAAGGATTTAGGGTGAGGGTCAGAGCAAAAAACAAACAAACAACAGGTTCTTACATTCTTGTTATGGTCAGGGTTTCCAAGAATTTTTCAGATTTTCTGTTGGAGTTAGGGTAAGGGCTAGGTTAGGGTTAGAGTTAGGCTTAGGGTTTAGGGTTAGGGTTAGGATTAGGGTGAGGGTAAGAAAAAATACAAGTTTTCTACATTTTTGTTATGGTCAGGGTTTCCAAGAATTTTTTATTTTATGTTTGCAGAATTTTTCAGATTTTCTGTTGGAGTTAGGGTTAGGGTTAGAGTTAGGCTTAGGGTTTAGGGTTAGGGTTAGGATTAGGATGAGGGTAAGAAAAAATACAAGTTTTCTAAATTTTTGTTATGGTCAGGGTTTTCAAGAATTTTTTATTTTCAGTTTCCAGAATTTTTTAGATTTTCTGTTTGGGTTATGGTTAGGGTGAGGGTTAGGGTTAGAGTTAGGCTTAGGGTTTAGGGTTAGGGTTAGGATTAGGGTGAGGGTTAGAAAAAAAATACAAGTTTTCTACATTTTTGTTATGGTCAGGATTTCCAATAACTTTTTATTTTCAGTTTTCTAGAATTTTTCAGATTTTCTGTTGGGGGTAGGGTTAGGGTGAGGGTTATAGAAAAAAAAACAACAGTTTTCTACATTTTTGTTATGATCAGGGTTTCCAAGAATTTTGTTATTTAACGATTTAATTCACAATTGAAAATTCACGCCTGCTGTCTGGCAATCTGATTGGCTAAGTGAACAGCCATAATATGCCGACGAGAAGTCGGTTTTAGGGTCACAAACTGTACCAGTACCAAGATATTTGCAAGAACTTTAATTACATTTTCAAATAACAAATTTTCTAAAAATGTTCTTTCTTTTAACTGTAATTAAACATTCAGAAAAAGGTCACTTTACTTGGAAGAAGAAGAAGAAGAAGAAGAAGAAGAAACAGAAGAAGAAGAAGAAGAAGAAGAAGAAGAAGAGGAAAAAGAATAAGAAAAAGAAAAAGAAAGAGAAGAAAGAGAAGGAGAAGGAGAAGAAGGAACATAATAATAAGAATAAACAGAAGAAGAAGAAAAAGAAAAAGAAGAAGAAAAAGAAGAAAGAGAAAAAGGAGAAGGAGAAGAAAAAGAAGAAGAAGAAGGAAAAGAAGAAGAAAAATAATAATAAGAAAATGAAAAATAAGAAGAAAAAGAAAAAGAAGGAGATGAAGAAGAAGAAGAAGAAGAAGAAAAAAAAGAAGATGAAAAAGGAAAATAATAATAATAATAATAATAATAAGAAGAAGAATAAGAAGAAAGAGGAGGAAGAAGAAGAAGAAAAAGAAAGAGAAGAAGGAGAAGTAGAAGAAAATGAAAAATAATAAGAAGAAAAAAAGAAAAAGAAAAAGAAGAAAAAGAAGAAGAAAAAAAACTACTCAATATTTAACGACGGATCATTCTTATTTAAATCTTATTTATTTCATGTTAATTTTTGTGTTAAATTCAAATTATCAGATTATAATAACAATTATCGGAATAAAAATTATATTTGCTTACGAGATCGAGTTGGTAGGTGAAGATTTAAAATTGAATTTGAAATTGGAGTAATTCACCTTATTATGAAAATTGACATTTTAATCAGTTTTATTTTTATTATTTTTAATTAAAATTGTTTTTTATTTTTAATTTTATTCTGCGTAAATTCATTCAACGAGCAAAACATTTGGGAATTGCAAACAGATGAAATGCATTTTGACATGCCGAACAAGATGATTGGCTAAGGGAATATATTTAAATTAAGCCTTGACAGGCTGGACACGATGTGTGTGAATACCGAAGACACACGCGTGAAAATACGGCATCGGACATGTCGCAAATCTCTTTTATGAATTCGAACCGAACACACATTGTGCCGCTTGAAAGTAAACATGCTAAATATTTTAGTAGCTTGCCAAAGACACTCACCAGAGGGCGTCAGGCCCGGATTTTCTCCCATTTCGTGATCGCAGAGGGCACTATGATCCGGGATACAAAAAAGGATGCGCAGATGACTCTCTCTCTCTCTTTCTCTCTCTCTTTCATCTCGACAGACACATCTCACCAGACCGTCACTCTCTACCCGCGGTCTGGCTAACATTATAAAAACACCCCCAATAGCAAGTGTGCGCTTTACACAAACATACTATTCGGTATGTAAGACTTTCCTCTCTACTTATACGCACACACACACATGCACACCTCATTTGCAGACTCTCATGAACACATCCTCATGGATAAACTTTCAGAGCAAACTCAGTCGGAATCGCTAACAGTTAATGTTTTTGTGTATACTATATTGTTTTCTGCATTGTTGCTTTCTTTTTATTGGTATGTGCTTGTATTTAAACATACGCACACGCATATATTGAATGCCTACTAGACACAGCTCTCGAGTCTCTAAGGTGTCTCTGCACAGAGGTTTGTCAATACAACCTGGCATAAAAATACTTTCCCCTACAAGTAAACCCTGACCAAATATTCGAAATAACATACTATTTGGAGCCCAAATTAGATCCCATCGGTTGGCTACTCAAAACTGTCTTATACGAGGAATAGTGTACCTTCTCCAAGTGATGATGTCTCTAGTAACAGCACTGAGCTAGATACACCACCACACTAGATGAATTCTTGTCCTGGAATGAAATAAGACCAATACACCGCAAGAAAGATATACTATAATATGGTTAACTGGTCAATTAGGGAGAGGAAAATTAATGTTCTTAACTTCTTTACTAACTGAAAGGACAACTATTTAATGGAACATTCGAATATCTATGTATCTCATATAGAGACAAAGGGTTAGACCCAGGGACGTGTCTCTTGATTTATGAGAACTTCGACTGAAGTAAAATGAATATATATATATATATATATATATATATATATATATATATATATATATATGGTTTTGTTTGTTTTGTTTTATTTCTATTCATATTCAATTTCTATTTTAATTTTTCTGTCACCTTTATATAACTTTGTGGAATTGTAAACTTATTGTAACAGGCATAATGCTATTTCAAGACCTGAAGATCGGGAGCTCCTAAAAACTGCTCTCGTGAAACAAAATCAATTTTGTAGTCAAACTGAAATAAATTATCATTCATATATATATATATATATATATATATATATATATATATATATATATATATATATATATATAGTAGGTTATGAAAATATATTTATGGCAATTAAGCTACACAGAGGCTTCCGTGTTTCATCCCCGGGGAGAACTTTCAGGCTAAAATGCATTTTAGCTTAAAAAATAAATATATTTTCATAATTATGTGTTAAAGAAAGATATGTGAGGTTAAGAATTAAATTTATAAAAAAATTAAAAAATTAAGAAACTAAATTTAAAATTTAAATTCTAAAATTAAAATTTAAAAATTAAAAAATAATAATATAACAAAAAAAAATATTATGGGATTGGTAGCGGAGCTGTCGAACATCGAGCAAAACTCTGAAATTGTAAACTAGGAACAAACGTGTGGTTATCGAAAGTTGTTCAAGCAATGTAAAGAAATACTCAAAGTCAGGATAAAATTAACAGCACAATTAGTGACAGCTTTAATGTTAAAATACTAGTGCATCAGTGTTCTGTACTCTTTCTCTCTCTGTTGCTTTTCATCTGTGTCTTAAAGCATTGTACAGGGAGTTTCGTATGGGTTGACCGGAAGAGATGCTGTACACTGACGATTTAGTACTTGCCTGTGAAACAATGGAAGGTCTACTGGTTTAGTTAAGATTTAGTGGAATGTTATCGAAAGTAAAAGTCTGAGAGTGAATGTTTCTAACACCACAATGTTAATCAGTAGTTGTAATGTTGGAAAGCCCTCAGAAAGAAGACAGTTTGTGTAAAGCAGGGGCGGACAACCTTTGGCCCGCGGGCCACATCCGGCCCGTGAAGCTTAGCGTCCGGCCCGCCACCCTGCTATGCTTTATTATTGCAATCCGGCCGAGGACCTCCCAGTAAAACTCATATAATTTTCCTGACATAGAGTAAAAGTAGGTTTCAATTAAGATTTACAGTGGGATAAAAATGTATGAATATCAGCGAGCGATGATGCATGTATATTTCATTTTTCTTTAACTATTAATTTCAAATCGTTGGCCTGAGATGAAAATAGAAAAAGAGAAAGAGAGAGGCAAAGAGAAAACGAGAGACGAGGAAAGGGCATGGAACAGAACTTATGTGAGGTGTGTCAAAACAAATGCTGGATCAACCTGCTACTTCCTCCGTCATTATTTTTTATGATTCCAAAATGTCTCTTCGTCGGCGCCTTTTATAACATCATATACAGAAGTCTCTTGAGAAAACATATCAGATTTGTAGAGTGTTCAATGTAATTTTTGTACAATTTATTCAAACAAAATATAGTAATTCTGAGATTTCGTTTTTCACTCCGGCCCGCAATCTCCTTCAAAAAGTCTCATCTGGCCCTCACTCTGAAATGGTTGGCCGCCCCAGTTCTATATAAATATCTTTTGGGACATTCTTAGCGATAAGAATATTTAATAACATCATAAATATATCATATGCTGACTGCCCTTACCTGGCATTGCTCGGGAGACTTTTTACTTTCATTTTTGATGTCGCTTTTTTATATATGTTGTTTATCAATAAAGATATCTATTTAGATCAGAAATGGATTATATACTAACTGTCCTTGCCTGGCGTTGCCCGGGAGATTTCTTTTACTTTCATTTTCGATGTCGCTTTTTTCTTATAAATAAGTTATTTATCGATAATAATATTTATTAACATCAAAAATATATTTTTTGTGGGATTTTTAAACGTTGGGTACACAAGAAGCGCCGTGGAATTACTGGTAGCTTGAGAAGCGGTAACCAGTTTGGCTGCAAGAAGAGTAAAACAATAGAGACGGATGAAAACTCAGATGTGGAGAAAGTATATTTAAATGGCAAAGCAAGTGAAGTTGTTCCGAAGTTTTGTTACCATTTGGTCATTGGTTTAGTTACGTCGTCAGAAGACGTCTTGAAATGTTTACCGAGCATACACGGACGGATCCCCCAGTAAACGACTTTGTGGTCGGCCTCAAAAGCACTAGACTGACCAGATCCATAGTGATGAAGTGCTTCCTTTACTAATGAAAAGATTTTGCACCCAGAAAGTGTTCAAAGATCCTCTGAGGATTATGCAAAAAAATTAAAAAAAAGTTTGTTACCTTTGTGATACCATTGGAGCACAGGGTGAAGCAGGTTGCTTGTGTTATTGTAAGAGTTAGGAGTGGAAGGAGTAAATTCAGGGACTTTTGCCATTACTAACCAGCAGAGCGCCACCACTGCCGACCAAGGGAAGAGTCTATTAGGCATGTGTATGTAAAATGATAATGTGTATAAGTGAAACATGGTCAGTAAAGGTTGAGGATATGCGTTGCATGAAGAGAAATACTATGAGAATGATACGATGGATGTGTAATATTAGTCCTAAAGACAGGCTAATATCTGATGACTTCAGAGGAACATTAAATCTGGATAGTGTTAGGAGATGTGTGCAAAACAAGAGACTTCGATGATATTGGAAAAATAAATGAAAGTTCTTCGGTTAGTAGATGTAGTACAGTTGAGGTAGCATGTTCAATTAATAATGGAAATCCAAGTAATGCATGGGAGGAAGTGATAAGAATGAACTGGAGAGAAAGAGGAATACATCACGACCTGTTCAGAGACTCATATCACTTTGTTTTTACCCAACTTTGACCGTTTTAACATCATACCTAACCTTACAGGTCATCTCTTCCTGTAATCTTTCGTGGGAATTTAATTGAATTTATTACGGGAGTTAATTTTATTTATCTATTTTAAGAAACGAGACTGGTACATTTTCCCTAAAGGGTTTCTATGACAGATATATATATATATATATATATATATATATATATATATATATATATATATATATATATATATATATATATATATATATATATATATAAATTCCCGAAACAGTTTTTCATGGTAAACAACTGATGATCCCTTAAAATATTGTTAGAAACAAACTAATATAATAACTGTAAAAAATAAATTGACTTACATGAGTGATTTTCTACTGGAAGACTTGGGGCTATGTCTTTTTTTTAAGATTTTTTTTTAAGGCTGGAGAAACTTCCGAGACTATATATATATATATAGTTATCTAATTTATATAGTTATCTAGTTAAGGTTTGTATACGCATGGTATAAATCCGGTGAATCTTTACTGTGTTTATATAAGAGTGCTCAGTAATAATAAAAAAAAGATATGATATATAATAAACGTTTTATTTATACAAACATAGCATGGTCACACATCCAAAATGAAAATATAGAGAACGGACTTGGGGGGTGGGGGGTGGGCAGAGGA
>OY744548.1:55536531-55611531 GCA_963556195.1 Sepiola atlantica
CAGCTATGTTTAGGTGTATGTCGTTTCATCATCATCATCATCATCATCATCATCATCATCATCATCATCATCATCATCATCATCATCATCATCATTCAGTAATCTTTTAGGTGTATGCCGTATCATCATCATCATCATCATCATCATCATCATCATCATCATCATCATCATCATCATCATCATCATTCAGTTATGTTTTAGGTGTATGTCGTTTCATCATCATCATCACACTCATCATCATCATTCAGTTATCATTCAGGTGTATGTCGTATCATCATCATCATCATCATCATCATCATCATCATCATCATCATCTTTGAGTTATCTTTCAGGTGTATGTCGTATCATCATCATCATCATCATCATCATCATCATCATCATCATCATCATCATCATCATAATCATTCAGTTATCTTTCAGGATTATGCCGTATCATCATCATCATCACCATCATCATCATCATAATCATCATCATCATCATCATCATAATCATCATCATCATCATCATCATCATCATCATCATTACATAATCATCAGGTCAATGTCAGTTTTACATGCTAGCATGTGTTAAACAGCCTGCTAATCTTTCTAACGCAAACCCTATACTGTCCACATCTAATCCAGATTTAATTTTCTTCTGAGGTCATCAGATCTATCCTAACTTATCTTTCCAATGTGTTTATTTATCCCTATTTCTCCCAAATCAATCCCTATCCTTTATTTAAATATACATATCTGAGACTTTCGGCATTATTTGTCTTTTTCAAAGAATAATTGATTTGTTTTAAATGAATGATTTAATCTAAATTCTGCAAATAACTTTACGAAAAAAACATTTTCTATTATATGCTAACCCTTATATATATATATATATATATATATATATATATATATATATATATATATATATATGGGTGCATGTGTGTATATATATATGTATATATGTTTTTGATTTTACATCTATATATAAGTGTGTATGTGTGTTTGTGAGTATATAAATGTGTACGTATACGCGTGGGTGTGTGTATGTGTGAGTGTGTCTTGGTGTGTGTGCACGTGGTTAACGAAGAGGAGACGGTCGATCGAGTTGGTCCTGCCAAAAGTTTGAGCATGACCGAATTTCTTATGCGTAGGTGTCAAAGTTGTCATCTTTTGTAAAAGGGTTCCTCGTCTGAAAATTTTTGAAATGTAATTTGTCTGCTTGTTTTTTCTTTTTTCTTTCTTATGATTGTGTAATTGCGGGTATAATCTTTGCTCATCAGTATATCCCTGAGGAGGAGACGAGAAGGTTCTGAAACAATTGTCGGATACTCAAACTATAGTTATTTTAATATAAAAGCTCTAATATATGTTGAGCACTTTTGGAAAAGTAATGGTTTTGTTCATTTTGTTAATATTTGAACTTAATTAATTCATTTATATATATATATTAATATATATATATATATAATAATATATATATATATATTAATATATATATATATATTAATATATATATATATATATATATATTAATTTAATAAATATATACAGGGTGTTTCAAAAGTCTTGGGAACGTAACGATTTTTAATAACTCAAAAACTATTAGGAGTTGAAAAATGAAATTGGTACCGTTGGAAAGGTTAAAGTTTCAAGTTTTGTGGGGAATCTTCAAAGTTGCTCAATATGAGCACCATTCGTCACACGGCAGACATCTAGTCGATAGTCCATTTCCTGCCAAACGCGTTCCAGCATCTTGACGTCAATGGTTCCCACAACTGCCGTTACTCGAGCCTTTAGTTCGTCAATATCTCTTGGAAGGGGTGGCACATAGACTTGTTGCTTGACAAAGCCCCAAAGGAAAAAGTCACATGGCGTAAGATCTGGAGACCTAGGAGGCCAGGGCATGAGAACGTCATCACCTCGCCCAGATCTCCCAATCCATCTACCAGGCAGCCTTGTGTTAAGAAACTGCCTTACTCTAAGACTCCAGTGTGGTGGTGCACCATCTTGTTGATAAATGAAGTCATCAGATTCTGCTTGTTCCAACTGAGCCATTAACCAGTCTTCCAGCATGTTGAGATAGGATTCACCAGTGATAGTTGCCTCTTCAAAGAAGAACGGTCCATAGACACCTTTCTTGGAAATTGCACAAAACACGTTCATTTTTGGTGAATCTCGCTCGTGCTCAAGAAGTTCATGAGGATTCTCAGTACCCCATATGCGAGTGTTATGCTTGTTAACTTTGCCATTCAGATGGAAGGTCGCCTCATCGCTAAAAACAAGCCGGTCATCAAAGCCGTTATCTTCCAACTTCTCTTGCATTGCAATGCAAAAGTCACGGCGAAGTGACTTATCAGTGTCCTTCAACTTTTGGACCAACTTGAGCTTGTAAGGTACCATTTGCAGTCGTATATTAATTGAACATATACATATATATTAATTTAATATATATATATATATATATTAATTTTATATATATATATATATATAATGTTAAATTATATTTTAATATTCTATCTATATACGGGTTTCAGCTCTCTGCAGTGTAGGGAAATGACAAACTCAGATAGTCATGAGGCGTGAACCCGGTTCACAGAGACACCTTGAATCTGTAAGAGAGGTTGTCACGTTATAACAGAGAAATGAAGATATATTTACGCTGAGAGCGGCGAGTGTAAACATCAATACATTCAGATAGAACTCAACGACATAGTCGAAGTATCGCACTGAGGCATTAGGTGAATGTCTATTTCCTAATCTTTCTAACAGTGCTCAACTTTAATTTTACTTAAAATAGCTTCTCATAGTATTAAATTATATTTTAATATTTTACCTACATACGACGTCGTTTAGAGCTTTCGGCTCTCCTAAGTGTAGTGAAATAACAATCTCAGACGGTCACGGGGTGCGAACCCGGTTGTGTTAATCTTTTAGTAACTGTTGTGTACCGTCTCCTCGCCAATATTTTTCTTACTATGTTATTCTATCATATTGCAGTTTTAGTGACAATAATAACATAATTGTTCTTGTTATGTTCATTACTACTATGATGTTCTTGGATCGCTATTACTTGTTTCTGATCCTATTATTATCTATTTAGAATCCTATCCAATATAGTTTTATCATTATTTAATGCTTGAAATTGTAAGAAATAATGTTGTAAATTTATTTATCGCTACTCATTTTCTCTCTCGCACGCTCGCTCTCTCTCTCTCTCTCTCTCTCTCTCTCTCTCTCTCTATATATATATATATATATATATATATATATATATAAATATATATACATACACATATATATATATTTATTTATTTTGGTACATAAAAATTAGTACAACATTCGTACTGTCGGTTTCAAGCACGGAAATACTTAGTCATCCGGCTCTCTTCAGCTTCTGTTGTCATTACGTGCTTGAAACCGACGGTACGAATGTTGTACTAATTTTTCTGTACCAAACTAAATAAATATTATGCTGTTAATTTTTAACTTCAATTCTTACTTAATCGAGAACTCTGCTGAAATGTTTCTTGCTATATTACAAAGAAGTTATATATATATATATATATAAATATTAATATATATAATTAATATCTGTTTTGCTTATTATCTATGTACGTATACGTTTCGTCCTTATAGAGATATTCACTAGTGGTCGCGTGATTCGAAACCCCGGGCTCCGAGCATGTCACAACTCAAATCCCGACATATAGACCCCCACGGCCACTGCTGAATAGATAGATAAACTCTGATAATTTTAACACTTTATTCGGCGGCTTGACGTCAAGAGAGGGTTCAACTTAATGAAAGGAAGGATGCATATATATATATATATGTATATATTTATATATATATATTGTGTGTGTATTTAGGCAGCATTATTTTCATTTATGCAATCATTGATAAAAATAACAGAATTCGCCCGTTTAATTAGACATTTTCTTATTTTTTTAATTTTTCTGATGCTCTTTTTTATATTAAAATAAAAAAAATTAGATCGTCAACGACTTCCTGGAACAATGCGATACACGTTCTATGCGCGTTTCTCCACCGTCTTTTAAAAATTCTCTTCTTTCTCCATTTTTTTTGTTCATTTGCTTTTGACATCTGATAATTATTCGACGAAGAATCGAAATCGTTCGTAAAACCTGTGAAACCTATAGAACATTTATTTATTTTTGATTTTGATATAAAAAAGACCATCAGAAAAATTGAAAAAATTAAAAAGTATAATTAAACAGACGAATTCTGTTATTTTGAACAATGTTTGTATATATATATATATATATATATATATATATATATATATATATATATATATAATAATAATCCAGGTAAAGCATTCATAGGGTAGTAATCCAAATAATTTAAACCGGGTTTATAAAAAGTGCTCAATATCAAATAGAGCTTGTATATATGATTATTTTTTATTTACACAAACATGTACAAAATCTGCAACACTGGCATGTCGATGTTATCGATCAACAGTTATTATAAACTGAGATCTCATAAGGTACAGTTAGAATCCGATCTTAACATTAGATCATATTTGGAAATGATCTATATGATCTAATGTTTAGATTGGATTCTAACTCTGCCTAATGAGATCTCAGTTTATGATAACTGTTGATCGATAACATCGACATGCCAGTGTCGCAGATTTTGTACATGTCTGTGTAAATAAAAATAATCATATATATATATATATATATATATATATATATATATATATATATATATAAATATAATTTATTTATTTATTATTTCACGTATATACACATAACATTATTAAGTAATATAATATAGAGCATATATATTTTTATAGAATCTATTTCTACAGTGCTCAGTAGAGCTATTCGTAGAAAAAGATATATTCATGACAAGAAAGCTACACTTAAACTTATGAATTTCTTCGGGAATGAAAATAAATGTAAACAATCACTATATATATATATATATATATATATATATAGAACATTGAACAATTGAAATTTGAAATAAATTTGGACAATCGTCGCATATTTATCAGTCTTTTTTCTTCTATCTCTCTCTCTCTCTATATATATATATATATATATAAAGTATAAAGGAATACTCAATAAAGATATACTCAATAAAGAATAAAAGGGAAATACCAGTAGAGTGCTCAATTAAATTAAATTAAGAGCGTAATATTTTTATTTTTAAATACAGATTTTAATCAGACATGGACCAGTGGTTTCTGACAAGAAACGGGTTGAATTCCCGATTCACGTCGTCTTCAGCATAGTCTGAAATAGTAAATGATGGAATTTCTTCAAAAAACATCCAACTGTTATGAAACGCTGTATACACCGAATTTTGAAATGGAGAGCCGACGAGAAACGCTTTGGACAGAAAAGCCGTTAAAAGATTCTATATTTAGAAGTAAAGCAAGAAAGAAAGAAAGAAAGAAAGAAAGAAAGGAGTGGAAAAGTAAAAAAATTAAATTTATAATAAAAAAATATTACTTTTATATTTATATATATTATTTTCATATATATATATGTAGAAAAATAATTAATTAAGGTACGCAACTCTAATTAATTAAATAATCTAAAAAAAGGGGAGGTAACTATTTATCATTATATAAAATGTATATATATGTTTTTATGAATTACGATCATTTCAATTAATAATTCTCAATTCAAAGTAAAAACATAAATATAGACAAATATATAAATAAAAAATATAAATATAGATAAATATATAAATACATAAATAAAAAATCAATATATACATAAAAAATCAATCAATATATAATTAAAATATCAATATATAAATGAAAAATCAATATATAAATAAAAAATCTCTATATAGAGAAAATATAAAAAAATATAAAAAAAATAAAAAAATCAATATATAAATGAAAAATTCAATATATAAATACAATCATAATATGTAAATAAAGAATCAAAAGTCAAAATGTAAATAAAAATATAAATAAAAATATAAATATATAAAAATATAAAGATATAAAAATATAAATTAAAAAATATATATAAATATAAATTTATAATATATATAAAAATAATAAATAAATAAAAATAAAAATAAATGTAAATATAAAAAAATGTAAATATAAAAATCGAAATATAAATAAATCAATATATAAATAAATAATTAAAAATCATATAAAAAAATCATATAAAAAAAAAAAAAAAAAAAATCATACAAAAAAATCATATAAAAAAATCGTATAAAAATTCAAAAATCAAAATATAAATATAAATAAAAATATAAATAAAAAATCAATATATAAAAAAATCAATATATAAAAAAATTCATATGTAAATAAGAATTCAAAATTCATATATAGATAAAAAATGTATATATATAGATAAAAAAATATATATATATATAGATAAAAAAATATATATATATATAGATAAAAAAATATATATACATACACATAAATAAAAATCAATATATAAATATATATAAAAGGTAAATATATAACCATAAATAATCAATCAATATATATATAAATAAATAAATATACAAATAAAAAATCAAAAATAAATAAATATACACATACACATGTACACTTACACACATGCATACGCACACACTCACATACTTATATGCATATGCATACATATACATATATATATATATATATATATATATATATATATACATATATATATATACATTATATACACACTCACACACACACAAACACATGCATGTGTAAATAAAAAATTATCAATATATAAATATAAATAAAAAATTAAAAGATCAATATATAAATAAAAATCAACATATAAAATTCATATATAAATAATAAATAAATAAATAAATAAATGATTTTTTTTTTTTATTTATATTTTGATTTTTGAATTTTTATATGATTTTTTTATATGATTTTTTTTATATGATTTTTTTTTTATATGATTTTTTTATATGATTTTTATTTATTTATTTATATATTGATTTATTTATATTTCGATTTTTATATTTACATTTTTTTATATTTACATTTATTTTTATTTTTATTTATTTATTATTTTTATATATATTATATATTTATATTTATATATATTTTTTAATTTATATTTTTATATCTCTATATTTTTATATATTTATATTTTTATTTATATTTTTATTTACATTTTGACTTTTGATTCTTTATTTACATATTATGATTGTATTTATATATTGAATTTTTCATTTATATATTGATTTTTTTATTTTTTTTATATTTTTTTATATTTTCTCTATATAGAGATTTTTTATTTATATATTGATTTTTCATTTATATATTGATATTTTAATTATATATTGATTGATTTTTTATGTATATATTGATTTTTTATTTATGTATTTATATATTTATCTATATTTATATTTTTTATTTATATATTTGTCTATATTTATGTTTTTACTTTGAATTGAGAATTATTAATTGAAATGATCGTAATTCATAAAAACATATATATACATTTTATATAATGATAAATAGTTACCTCCCCTTTTTTTAGATTATTTAATTAATTAGAGTTGCGTACCTTAATTAATTATTTTTCTACATATATATATATGAAAATAATATATATAAATATAAAAGTAATATTTTTTTATTATAAATTTAATTTTTTTACTTTTCCACTCCTTTCTTTCTTTCTTTCTTTCTTTCTTTCTTGCTTTACTTCTAAATATAGAATCTTTTAACGGCTTTTCTGTCCAAAGCGTTTCTCGTCGGCTCTCCATTTCAAAATTCGGTGTATACAGCGTTTCATAACAGTTGGATGTTTTTTGAAGAAATTCCATCATTTACTATTTCAGACTATGCTGAAGACGACGTGAATCGGGAATTCAACCCGTTTCTTGTCAGAAACCACTGGTCCATGTCTGATTAAAATCTGTATTTAAAAATAAAAAAATATATATATATATATATAAAGAATAATACCACATCTATGTAATGATGATGATGATTAAAATATTTATATGCAAATACACGGAACTTAGTAATTTCAGTTATGCGAGAAGAATGTCTAACACCCTCGAGAGTAGGTAAATCCACTTAAGAAAAATGTCACAGTTTATGAACTAAAGTAGAATAAATAGTTGTGGTAGTTGTGACCCAACGGGTCACGAGTCCGTCTAGTTGCTATAGATACGTCTATAACACATGAGTATATAAATGGCTCGGGTCAGCTATGTGTGTTATTTTGGGCGCTGAGGCATAATTTATATTTACCTCTCATGAATCTCTCCTGATCTAATTATGGTCAGAAAGATGAGTTATGGATCTCTCTTGTACAGGAGAGACCCCAATTCTAATAAATCAGTCTGAAAGGAGAGACCATCGAAAGTTTGCATAATTGGACATCATGTGTATATTAAGGGACCTCATGTTTATTTTTGAGGCGGAGAGGAGATGCATTAATATTTCATTTCATTAGGTATGCATTATGGCATCATTTGGAAAATTACTATAAAAACGATTGTTTAGTTTTGATAATGAAGTCAATGTGTCACAGTTACATATTCAGAAGTAGCAGCGGAAGTGAATATTGTTTTTATGCATTGACTATCGATAGGACAAAAGCTCAAGTCGACGGTTTCTTTCAACCAATCAAAGTACAAGACATATTCATTACCAAAATCTTGCGCATACTATAAACACCCAAACAACTCTTTTTTCTTTTTTCCGGGACTTCATATTTCATTCATCATTTTCAATATCGTTAAAAAGAACGAGTATTTACTTTTGATAATGCTGTAACGCTATGGGAATATCTTTGGTAGACTGATGCGCCTTTACATGACTTCATGTTTACTTTATGGGCGGGGAAGGTGGAGTCCATTTATATTTTATTTCAGTCTCTATTTAACATGGCATCATTTGGAAAATTACTATAAAGAACGATTGTGTACTTTTGATAATGCAATCGATTTTTCTCGGTTACATTTTTAGAAGTAGCAGCGGCAATGAATATTGTTTTTACGTATCGACTATCGATTACACAAAAAGCTCAAATCGGCTCTTTTAACTAATCACAATTTAAAGAATATCTATTACCAACATCTTTCACGTATTATAAAAACCCAAGCACAGCTTTTTTACTTTTTTTTCGCTATTTTTCTATCACTGGTAACACACGGGGTACCCCCTTAAAAGCTTCTTTTCTAACTTTGTAATCTTTATGTCGAACTCGGAAACTTATAGAAAAATTCGAACTAAATCTTTGATTTACTCCACTGGGTAGATTGTTCTCGTTTCATCAACCATGAGCGAATAGAAATGTTAATTATTTTCATACAATACATAGTTATTATCGCCTGTAGCAAGGATTGAACCTTCAACCTCTAGAAGACTGCCACTTTGAACTGATTACTAAACCATGGATAAATAAAGGGTTCAGTTCGAAATTTCTCATAGAAGCCCAAGTTCAGTAAGAAGCTATCCAAGTTTGAAGAGATGAACATGTAGAAGGTCGGAGCTTACATCGGCCGAAATGTTCTGAAATTAACAACCAAGATGAGGATAGTAGTTTAAATAATACAAATAATTCACATTCTAATTTGTTGCTGTAGCATGGATATTCAATGTCGCCCATATGGATTCTTTCATCCCAAGCAGCGTAGGGAGAAGAAAAAAAACAAAGCCGGCGATGCAGATCTGGTCCACACGTGGAGGGTATGGATAGCAGATAATACCACTGAGATGATCACTAGAAAGAAACATCTGATAACATTTGAATTTTGTTGCCGTTTTTGAAGGCAGGAAATTATCAATTAATCCCTTTTAAGACAACGACCGATAAACAGTCCGTAAAGAAGTGAGAGTTCAAAGAGTCCAATGAACGTTCTGGCGAAAAAAATAGTTGTTTTGTCTGTAAGGAGAAGTTGAACAACAACAACAACAACAACAACAACAACAACAACAGGAGGAGGATCTGTGAAAACTCTTTTTTGATTAAGGGTACGTTCATTCTTTATCTCTTTTCGTACAAGAACATAACTCTATAATACATTCACATAGCGTAGCAGCATTATCAAAAGAAAATACTCGTTATTTTTAGCAATATTAAAATGATGCCATTTTGCATAGAGAGGGAAATCAAATATAATGTAATCCCCCCCTAGAAGTAAACATGAATTCCCGAAAAAAAAAGAGAATAAAAGCCGTGTTTTGGGTTTTTTATAGCATGCGCAAGATTTTGGTAATGAATATGTCTTGTACTTTGATCGGTTGAATAAAACCGTCGACTTGAGCTTTTGTCTTATCGATAGTCAATACGTAAAAACAATATTCACTTCCGCTGCTACTTCTAAATCCGTAACCGTGACACATCGACTGCATTATAAAAAGTAAACAATCGTTTTTGTAGTAATTTTCCAAATGATGCCATAATGCATACCTAATGAAATGAAATATCAATGCATCTCCTCTCCGCTTCGAAAATAAACATGAGGTCCCTAAATAAAACACCTGATGTCCAATTATGTAAACTTTCGATGGTCTCTCCTTTCAGACTGATTTATTAGAATTGGGGTCTCTCCTGTACAAGAGAGATCCATAACTCATCTTTCTGACAATAATTAGATTAGGAGAGATTCATGAGAGGTAAATATAAATTATGCCTCTGCGCCCAGAATAACACACATAGCTGACCCGAGCCATTTATATACTCATGTGTTATAGACGTATCTATAGCAACTAGACGGACTCGTGACCCGTTGGGTCACACCTAACACAACTATTTATTCTACTTTGATTTCAGTCGAAAATCCATAAACTGTGACATTCCTCTTGAGTATATTTACCATCTCGTCATGATGTTAGACTCAAGGTCAGCTCAAGTTTTCAAAAGCCAACGCACTAGGAGGAGTGCACTCTAGCTAACAAAAAACACCTGAGCATCCCTGCCGACATGTCCCGGTATAGGCGCTTCAGACAAATAGCAATAAACTAACCTCTTCTCAAAAAAGAGAAGGTAAAGCCTGGGAGTGTGAACTTCTTAAGACTGCACAGAACCATACCTCAGCCAGACAGCAACAACGCCATTGTCGGACTGAGTGTCGAGGATGTATCTTCGAATGGTATTAACAACATCTATTCAGGCTGTGAGATATCTGTTTAGACATTCTTCTTCCATAACTAAAACTAATGCATTTCTTCACTTCTATATTATCAGTATTATCTACTCACTAGGAGTTTTTGGCTTAGATCAAAGTGTAGTATCTGTTCCGATGGATACTGCACCCCATAGACTGGTATTGTCTTGGCCTTCGGGCTTGATTTACACCAGTCTATGGGTCTGTCCTGTGCAGTTCTAGGAGGTCCACCCTCCCAGGCTTCGCCTCCCCTCTTTGGGGAGTAGTAAGTGTGTTGCTTACTGCCTGAGGCGCCCCTACCGGGGAATGCCGACGGGGCTGCCCAGGCAATTTTTAAACCCCACTTTCCCGACCCGACATTGGGTCACATCTTACTTGTGGGAGTAAGATAAAAACTGGCCTTGTGCCTAACTCATGGAGAGGAGTAAATCAATACTCATTAGGAGTTTTCCCCACAAGTCATTATCAGTGATTGCTTATTGACAATAATCAGTGGTGTGTCCTGAAGTCTGAGTGACAGTGACAACAAGTCTCCACAAATTTCTAGCACTCTTCCCCTCTTTTGATAATCGTTACAAGTGATTTTGTGTTATCGCAACAGCTGGTTACCACTGATTTGATGCAAGTAGCCTACCCTATGTTTCAGGAGTCTCTGCACCTTTTCAGTGGATGTCTGGTTGGTGCTCTTCTCTCTCGGTCTTCCCATTATCCTTGAATATTTGTGTAGTACCAACCAAGGCTGGTGCAATCACATGTGATTTTTTTTGTTGTTTTAGTCGGGGAGAGGTCAGTTTATAGGATTTTTTATTGATTCAGTTCGTTTGGGATCTTGTGATGGTTTTTCTATGTTTTTGTCCTGTTTCTATTTTAATTATCCTGTGTCTGGTTAGCATCCATTGATTATGTGGGTTGGTTTCCGACGCAATTCAGTTGTTTATATGTGATTGCTGCCCACTGCTGTCAAGCGTTGTGTGGAGAGAGTGTCTGTAGGAAACCCATAAATTTGGTAACGGGGCACAGCACTGGGTCACACCCCTATGAAAAGCCAGCAGTGGCTGTCTGAGAACTACGACTTCACTGGTCACTATATCTAACTCGACTGATTGCAAACCTTGTTGACTATTATGTGTGAAGCACCAGTAGAGAAAGACACCAGCGTGCAATACCAAAGATGAGCAGATTGCCAGGATCAAATTGGTGCTGATTCAGTATATGTACCAGAAATTAATGAACAACAGTTAGAAAACAATTAGGCACATATCTAGAAGGGGTTTGAGACAAATTTGATAATTTTTTGATATTCGTTCATTTCAGAACCATTGTCCATCGCTGAGTAGAGAGGGTGACTGCGGGAAGGCTATACGCGTGGCAACAGGACTCAGCTTCATGTCACACCTCTAGAAAGTAGAGAGGGTGACTGCGGGAAGGCTATACGTGTGGCAACAGGACTAAGCTTAATGTCACACCCTAGAAAGTAGAGAGGGTGACTGCGGGAAGGCTATACGTGTGGCAACAGGACTCAGCTTCATGTCACACCTCTAGAAAGTAGAGAGGGTGACTGCGGGAAGGCTATACGTGTGGCAACAGGACTAAGCTTAATGTCACACCCTAGAAAGTAGAGAGGGTGACTGCGGGAAGGCTATACGTGTGGCAACAGGACTCAGCTTCATGTCACACCTCTAGAAAGTAGAGAGGGTGACTGCGGGAAGGCTATACGTGTGGCAACAGGACTCAGCTTCATGTCACACCTCTAGAAAGTAGAGAGGGTGACTGCGGGAAGGCTATACGTGTGGCAACAGGACTAAGCTTAATGTCACACCCTAGAAAGTAGAGAGGGTGACTGCGGGAAGGCTATACGTGTGGCAACAGGACTCAGCTTCATGTCACACCTCTAGAAAGTAGAGAGGGTGACTGCGGGAAGGCTATACGTGTGGCAACAGGACTCAGCTTCATGTCACACCTCTAGAAAGTAGAGAGGGTGACTGCGGGAAGGCTATACGTGTGGCAACAGGACTAAGCTTAATGTCACACCCTAGAAAGTAGAGAGGGTGACTGCGGGAAGGCTATACGTGTGGCAACAGGACTCAGCTTAATGTCACACCTCTAGAAAGTAGAGAGGGTGACTGCGGGAAGGCTATACGTGTGGCAACAGGACTAAGCTTAATGTCACACCCTAGAAAGTAGAGAGGGTGACTGCGAGAAGGCTATACGTGTGGCAACAGGACTCAGCTTAATGTCACACCTCTAGTAAGTAGAGAGGGTGACTGCTGGAAGGCTATACGTGTGGCAACAGGACTCAGCTTCATGTCACATCTCTAGAAAAATCCAGAAGTGGATGTTTGAGAACTTCCACAACTTAATCAGTACCAACTCAGCTGAGTGCAACACTATAAACTGCTATGTGTGGGATGCAGTTCAGAAAGGCACATACCATACCGCCTGCAACACCAATGACGAGCTGATTGTCAGGATCGATCAGGTATTCAGTAAGTCTTAAAATACACTGCATTCTCCAGGTTCAAGTCTTGCCTGGAGGCCCAGAGTGGCTTCTTCGAATAAGCTGGATTTAGAAAAAGATTGTCTAAGAGATGCACTTTGAATTTTGAGAATACAACACTTATTGGCCAAGATATGACATTTTTTCTTTTCTTTTGAAAAAGTATAAAAATTGTCTTAGAACACCCTGTGTCTGAAACTGAATGGAACGCATCAGACATCAATGGAGAAACGCATTTTATTTCAAAGCAAAACAATCCAACATACAATCTTAACGAAATGTAGAAGAGCCATATTAAAAAATGCCCCCTCAAAATACTCCCGTCCTCACGCCTCCAACTATTCCTGTCCCCTTTCAATATCCTTTCCGCTTTCCGTATCCCTCTCAAATACGCCCCCCCCCCCCACAAAAAGAAAAAAATACAGGACAAAATGAAGGCTATAAAATAAGTTTTAAGGGGATGGAATCTATTCATGTCGCTGAGTTTTGCATTAAAAATTGGTTTCCCTTTTATTTCTGTCTCTATGTTAACTCAATACAGATAGCTGTCCACAATTCCGCGATGCGTCCCACAGTGGCGTCTATTCTGTATTTTGTAATAGCTAAATCTAATTTTTACCCTAACTATAACTTTACGTTAACCATAAGCGTAACCTTACACTAATCCTTACCCTAACTCGACGCATGTCTAGACAGGACCCATAAAAGTAGATAATTGGTGTGTGCAGGTACTGCACTTATCTGGTGCAGCTACTTATTTTGTTTTATTTTTACAAAAGACTCATATCGAGCTCGCATACTTTGTATTTTGTTTTTTGTGACGTTTCAGTTTTAAATAGCATTTTTAATTGCGTCCACGAATCCCTATACGAAGCTCTGTCTGTCGGTCGGTCTGTTACGCTTCAATTTGCAAAACAAAATTTTGTATGTGTCCAATTATCTTCATAATGTGGTCTGTCTATCCGTCGTCAATTAATATGTATGTCACCTTCAAATCTGAAATAACATTTTTAGTCTGTCTCTCACATTTAAAGTTTGTAACAATATTAGATGTGTAAAAATTAGGTGAAAAATGGAAATTTCCACTTAAGGTTTGTTTAAGAAGCTGTAATCTTCCATTAGAAGTAAAGTTAGATTTAGGGTTACGTATCACTATAGTGCGTCACAAACAGGAAGTTAGAAGACACCATAGGATAACGAATACATTTAGTTTTGTAACTGTTTGTCTAAGACACACATTAACAAACAGTGAAGATACGTATAATACATAAAGAATACGCCTGTAATCTTAATTATTTTATCAATAACAAAAAAACGATTTAGAAATCGTGGGATAACAATACTTTTACTTTATTAACAGTTTGTCTAGGAAAAAAACATTGTAGGAGAGTGAAGAGACTTGTAGTACATAACGATTACAATAAGAAAATGCACATGTTATTCATTATTAAAGAGTAAAATATCACGTGCATTGTGTGGTGTAAACATTCATACTTTGTCTTAGAAATTATGAAAATGCGTAATCGATTGCAAACAGGAGTTTGTCAACTATATAAAACTGCAACATCTTTATTATTCTATCAACAAAATGCGGTGGAGAAATTATGGGATAACAAATACATTTACTTTATTAACTGTTTGTCTATGACACACATTAAAACACTGTGAATAATCATGTAATGTATGAAAAGGAAAAGAATCACGCGCATTGTACGGTGTAATAATATATATTGATCCTGAGAAATTGAAATAATAAGTAATAAAGTGGTAACACAATTCTTTCAATTTTTGATACTACAATAACCTTATTGTTTAATCAGCAACACACGGTTGCGAAACCGTGAGATAACAAATGCATTTACTTTATTAACCGTTTGTCTAGGACAAAAATTGTAAGGCAGTGAAGAGACGTGTAATACATAAAGAATACAGCTGATACAATTACAATAATTATATATATATATATATATATATATATATATATATATATATATATATATATATATATATATATATATATATAGTCTCGGAAGTTTCTCAACCATTAAAACTATATAAAAAAAAACAAAAAAACTTATAGTCTCAAGTCTTCCAGTGGAAAATCACTCATGTGAGTCAATTTAATTTTTACAGTTATTATATTAGTTAGTTTCTAACACTATTTTAAGGGATCATCAGTTGTTTACCATGAAAAACTGTTTCGGGAATACATGTTATATATTTTAAAGAGCAAAAAATTACGTGCAGTCTACGATGTAAAAATTCACATTGCCCCTAATAAATTGAGGAAATACGTAATTGATTAGTAACACAATTGTTTCAATTGTATATACTGTAAAAACGGTATTGTTTTATTAGAAAAATACGATTGAGAAACCATGGGATAACAAAGACTTTTAGTTTATTAACTGTTTGTCAAGGACAAACAGTAAATAACTGTGAAGAGACATGTTATACATAAAGTGCATTGCAAGGTATTAATATTTATGTTGTCTCTAAGAGATTTTGAAATGAGTAAATCAGCAAAATACGATAACGAAGTAGTGGGATAACAAATTTATTTATTCTATGAAACTTTGTCTAGGACAACCATGAAAAGACAATGAAAAGATATGTAATACATAACGAATACACCCGTTCTAATTATAATAAGAAAATGTAATTGTTATTCAGCTTTAAAGAATAAAAAGAATCATGTGGATTGCATAGTGTAAACATTCACATTGCTCCTGAGCTATTGATGAAACACGTAAGTGATTTGTGACAAAATACTTGCAGCTATTCAATACGTCAATACCGTTATTTTATTTATGAGTAAAGACAATTAAGAAATCCTGGGATAACAAAGATAATTACATTATAAACAGCTTGCATAGGACAAGCATTAAATACTATGAAGAGACATGTAATGAATAACGATTAAATCGAATCACGTGTATTTCACAGTTAAAACAATTAGATGATGCCTAAGAAATTTAGGAAATACTTAATGAATTGGGAACATTTCTTTCAACCGTATAAAACTGGAAAACGACGATTAAGAAATCGTGGGATAACAGAGGCAACTACTTGATTAAGAAATCGTGGGATAACAGAGGCAACTACTTTATTAAAAATCGTGGGATAACAGAGGCAACTACTTTATTAAGAAATCGTGGGATAACAGATGCAACTACTTGATTAAGAAATCGTGGGATAACAGATGCAACTACTTGATTAAGAAATCGTGGGATAACAGAGGCAACTACTTTATTAAGAAATCGTGGGATAGCAGGGGAAACTACTTTATTAAGAAATCGTGGGATAACAGAGGCAACTACTTTATTAAGGATCATGGGATAACAGAGGCAACTACTTTATTAAGAAATCGTGGGATAACAGAGGCAACTACTTTATTAAGAAATCGTGGGATAACAGAGGCAACTATTTTATTAAGAACTTTATTAAGAGCTTGACACGGACAAACATTAAAAGACAATGAATAGACATGTCATACTGTAAAAATACAGCCGAAACTGAAACATTTTCCAGATTCAAAGCGAAATAGATGTTTTGCGTGTCGGTTAAGCATTTTCCAGAGTACAAAAGAACGTGTGTTAATAATTGCAGATGTCATAGTTGCAACTAATTTGCATGCATCGGCAACTAATTTGCATGTGCAGGGATCAACTGACTTAAAATAACGGATTAAAGCAGACGGGATGTCGATTTTTTGGACAGCTTAGAGCAGGGCGAGCAACCTTTTCAGATGAGACTTTTGGAAGCAGATCGCGGGCCGGAGTGAAAAACGAAATCTCAGAATGACTATATTTTGTTTACATGAATAAATTGTACAAAAATTGCATTGAACACTCTACAAATCTGATATTTTTTCTCAAGAGACTTCTGTATGTGATGTTATAAAAGGCGCCGACGAAGAGTCATTTTGGAATCATAAAAAATAATGACGGAGGAAGTAGCAAGTTGATCCAGCATTCGTTTTGACACACCTCACATAAGTTCAATGTTTCATTCCCTTTTCCTCGTCTCACGTTTCCTCTTTGCCTCTCTCTTTCTCTTTTTCTGTTTTCATCTCAGGCCAATGATTTGAAATTAATAGTTAAAGAAAAATGAAATATACATGCATCATCGCTCGCGGATATTCATACATGTTTATCCCACTGTAAATCTTAATTGAAACATACTTTTACGTCTATGTCAGAAAATGATATGAGTTTTACTGGGAGGTTCGCGGGCCGGATTGCAATAATAAAGCATAGCAGAGTGGCGGGCCGGACGCTAAGCCTTCGCGGGTTATGTGGCCCGCGGGCCGGAGGTTGCCCGCTGTTGGCTTGGAGAAAGTATTGGTTTGGGGCATTGTCAGTGTTTATTACGATGTTATTTGAAGAGAACTCTTTTCTGAAGTTTGGAGTGTCATTATGACCCCATTACAGCTACATAAGGTTTACACAATCTTTTTTTCTCAAAATACAATAAAAGAATCTTAATATACATTTAGCCCGAAAAATTGAGAAAATACGTTATTAATTCGTAACACAATTCTAATGTTATCAAAACGAAGCTTCTTTTACTAAGCAACTAAAAGAAACGTTTCAAACCACAGATTGTCATGACCAAACTCCTTGGACTGACATTCTCAGGCAATATGAGTTGGAATACGTACATAGAATATCTGGGCTAGTTTTCTAAAAGAATGTAGGTTTCTTCTAACCGGTTAGAAAACTTATTACATCTACCAGTATATTACATCTCTATAAAGCCACCATTCGCTCATGACTGGAGTATTGTGGCAACATCTGGTTAGTTAAAAAAACTCTCCCTCTTGGACAGGGTTAGGGTTAGGGTTTGGGTTAGGGTTTGGGTTAGGGTTTGGGTTAGGGTATGGGTTAATGTAACGCACTGTCGTCCAAGACCAAGCCTCTGTCGTACCGTTTCAGAGTAGCGTCCCTATGCTAGTTTTACAAGTACTTCCACGGAATGTGCTCAAATGAAATTATTACTTGTATTCCCCCCAATATAAATACTGCCAATCTACCCGACTAGCAGCAAAATCCCACCCTTTCATTTTAAAGGCTTTAGATACCAGGTATTTTTCTATTTTTATAGTTTCTTTGCTCGGACCGCTGGCCTTTGAAATTCACTCCCTGCCCGAGTTTTTTCCCGACCACACAAAGATGCAGAAATTAAAATGTAAATTGAACAAACATCTTGCCGCCCAGCTCCTCACCTAGGTTGCCCACACTAAAAAATCTGACTCCTATCACAGTAGCCTATTATGTTTCATTGGCTATTTTGAAGTGAATAAAAACGAAAATAATAATTAATAAAAACGGTAAAAGGCTGCAAAATTGTCAGCACTTGATAACAGTTTATCTTATTATCCAGATGACAATTACAAGTTTGTTTTATATTTCTTATCAATGGTTAATCATTCTTCTAGACTTATTGATATTTCCATCATATTTTGAAGAGTTGAAGAGGCTGAATTAGAAGAAAGAAAATTTGCAATTCCGTGAAAATCTGATGGTTTCTTTCACAAATTTTGCAGGAGGAAGAAATTTGGAATCAGTCGAGGAAGAGATGGGTGCGGTTGAAGAGGGAATGAGGATGGGGGTGTTTGTCAAGTTTGTCAGGTGAGAAAATGAAGAATTCTATACAAGACGGTTCATTAAACGAGCCTTGTTGTCTGGAATTGTAAAAAAGGGAAGCAGAGGAGGGCACGGAGGACATAAATGGAGAGAGATGGATAAAGACGGGATGAAAGATAAAGAAAGGAAGTAGAATTGATGGGAAAGGGTGTAAAAGATAAGGAAGTGTGTAATAATGTGTTTCAAAAGTAAGAGATAATTTGAAAAGGTGATATATATATATATATATAGAGAGAGAGAGATAGAGATAGAGAGAGGTATTTTAGAACGATATATAGAAATAGAAAAAGTCTGAGCAAGACAGAGAGGTATTTTAAAACTATATATAGAAAATAGAAAAAGAGTGAGCAAGACAGAGAGAGAACGAGAGAGATAGGGAGAGAGGGGGAGAGAGAGGCATTTTAGAACGATATATAGAAAATAGAAAAAGAGTGAGCAAGACAGAGAGAGAGAGAGAGAGAGAGAGAGGGAAAGAGGGAGAGAGAGAGGCATTTTAGAACGATATATAGAAAATAGAAAAAGAGTGAGCAAGACCGAGATAGAGAGAGAGAGAGGGGGGAGAGAGAGAAAGAGATAGATAGATAGAGAGAGAGAGAGAGAGAAAGGCATTTTAGAACGATATATAGAAAATGGAAAAAGAGTGAACAAGACAGAGAGAGAACGAGAGAGATAGGGAGAGAGAGAGAGAGAGAGAGAGAGAGAGGGAGAGGGAGAGAAAGGCATTTTAGAACGATATATAGAAAATGGAAAAAGAGTGAGCAAGACAGAGAGAGAACGAGAGAGATAGGGAGAGAGGGAGAGAGAGAGGCATTTTAGAACGATATATAGAAAATAGAAAAAGAGTGAGCAAGACCGAGATAGAGAGAGAGAGAGGGGGGAGAGAGAGAAAGAGATAGATAGATAGAGAGAGAGAGAGAGAGAGAGAGAGAGAGAAAGGCATTTTAGAACGATATATAGAAAATGGAAAAAGAGTGAACAAGACAGAGAGAGAACGAGAGAGATAGGGAGAGAGAGGGAGAGGGAGAGAAAGGCATTTTAGAACGATATATAGAAAATGGAAAAAGAGTGAGCAAGACAAAGAGAGAACGAGAGAAGTAGGGAGAGAGAGAGAGAGAGAGAGTAAGAGAGAGAGAGAAAGTCATTTTAGAACGATATATAGAAAATGGAAAAAGAGTGAGCAAGACAGAGAGAGAGAGAGAGAGAGAGAGAGGGAGAGAGAGAGAGAGAAAGGCATTTTAGAACGATATATAGAAAATAGAAAAAGAGTGAGCAAGACCGAGATAGAGAGAGAGAGAGGGGGGAGAGAGAAAGAGATAGAGAGAGAGAGAGAGAGAAAGGCATTTTAGAACGATATGTAGAAAATAGAAAAAGAGTGAGCAAGACAGAGATAGCGAGAGAGAGAGAGAGAGAGAGAAAGAAAGAGAGGGAGAGAGAGCAGAGAAAATAATGATAATATGAGAGGTTGTAGGTGAGAGACGGTTTCTGAAAGTAATATAAATTGAGAGATATATAATAGGATATGTGGGCAAATAGGTAATACGACAACCTTCTAATACGTGATACCGAGTACAATTCAAGTATGGCGATGGACAATCTTTCATTCAGATTTACAGTGGCGGCGAACTCGATACTGTGTATCGCTGTTTCATTTAATTCAAACTATTACACTCGCTGTCACAGTTATTGCAGACACAATGTCAAGGTTCTATTTATTTTTCAATTCACTTCTCGTTTCTGCTGAAGACATTTTCACCCTCTATTTCAGAGACTCCAACCGAGAGAAGGTTTTAGGATTCTAACGATACCTTTAAGCGCAATCGATTTTCACTTGGTTCACTGGGTATATTCGCCAGGTAGTTTTTAATTATCTTCGTGGACTCTCATATGTCGTTTAAAACTTGACGCAGATTGGCACTCTTTAGCGCATACGTTGAAAGTTGCTATCGCTTGAAGGAGATAGTTCTACAGGTTATTTTTGGAGATGGCGGCGACTGTGACTTGTAAAACCTATTTTCCTCTGGCATATTTTATCACAGTCCTCACCAATGCAATCACGGAAAATAGCAACCACTTCATTTGGGATTAATGTTAGGGTAAGGGGTAGGGTTTGGGTTAGAGTTTGGGTTTTCTGAGGCTCCTTTACAGACGACCCTCTTTAGTTGTTATTGTTTCACACATACACTCACTGCACACACACATATATATATATATATATATATATATATATATATATATATATATATATATATATATATATATATATATATATGAAGTAGTGAACCAAACACGAACTTTTAGGGAAGGTAAAACCTATTGTGAAAAGTATACAACTCAATATACAGGATAGAGCAGATAGATAAGTAGACGGATGAAAAGGAATTAGAAAAGCAAAAGGCAGATCTTTTTTCAATCCAGTTGCTCAGAGCAAGGTATATTCCGCAAAAAGGCAATTTATTCCAACTAATGTTTTCCTTAAGCGTGGCTTTTCAAAGATCAACAGTTATTTTACTTTTTAAAAATTTTAAATCTTGGCCTTGCTAACTTATCTATCCCAGCGATTTCCTCTGATGATAAGATATTGATGGGACTACACCTATTTCGACTCATCGAAAAAACACCGTTGATCTTCCTCTTACACCACACTCATCTATCAAAATCTTCTCCTCTTACACCACACTCATCTCTCAAAATTTCCTTCTCTTACACCACACTCATCTCTCAAAATTTCTTCAACTTACACCACACTCATCTCTCCAAATGTCCTCCTCTTATACCACACTCATCTCTCCAAATGTCCTCCTCTAACACCGCACTCATCTCTCTCAATTTTCTCCTCTTACACCACACTCATCCTTCCAAATTTCCTCCTCTTACACCACACTCATCTCTCCAAATATCCTCCTCTTACACCACACTCATCTGAGAAAATTTCCTCCTAAAACACCACACTCATCTCTCAAAATTTCCTCCTCTTACACCACACTCATCTGACCAAATTTCCTCATCTAACACCACACTCATCTCTCCAAATGTCCTCTTCTTACACCACACTCATCTCTCCAAATGTCCTCCTCTTACACTACACTCATCTCTCCAAATATCCTCCTCTTACACCACACTCATCTGACCAAATTTCCTCCTCTAACACCACACTCATCTCTCAACATTCCTTCCTCTTACACCACACTCATCTCTCCAAATGTCCTCCTCTTACACCACACTCATCTCTCCAAATGTCCTCCTCCATACCACACTCATCTCTCCAAATGTCCTCCTCTTACACAACACGCATCTCTACAAATGTCATCCTCTCATACCACACTCATCTCTCCAAATGTCTTCCTCTTATACCACACTCATCTCTCCAAATGTCCTCCTCTTACACCACACTCATCTCTTCAAATTTCCTCCTCTCATACCACACTCATCTCTCAAAATTTCTGCCTATTATACCACACTCATCTCTCCAAATTTCCTCCTCTAACACGACACTCATCTCTCCAAATGTCCTCCTCTTATACCACACTAATCTCTATAAATGTCCCCCTCTAACACCACACTCATCTCTCCAAATGTCCTCCTCTAACACCACACTCATCTCTTCAAATGTCCTCCTCTAACACCACACTTATCTCTCCAAATGTCCTCCTCTTATACCACACTCATCTCTCCAAATTTCCTCCTTTTACACCACACTCATCTCTTCAAATTTCCTCCTCTCATACCACATTCATCTGACCAAATGTCCTCCTCCTACACCACACTAATCTCTCCAAATGTCTACCTCTTACACCACACTCATCTCTTCAAATGTCCTCCTCTTACACCACACTCATCTCTCCAAATTTCCTCCTCTTACACCACACTCATCTCTCCAAATATCCTCCTCTTACACCACACTCATCTCTCCGAATATCCTCCTCTAACACCACACTCATCTCTCAAAATGTCCTCCTCTTACACCACACTCATCTCTCCAAATGTCCTCCTCTTACACAACACTCATCTCTCCAAATTTCCTCCTCTAACACCACACTCATCTCTCCAAATGTCCTCCTCTTACACCACACTCATCTCTCCAAATGTCCTCCTCTTACACCACACTCATCTCTCCAAATATCCTCCTCTTACACCACACTCATCTCTCCGAATATCCTCCTCTAACACCACACTCATCTCTCCAAATGTCCTCCTCTTACACCACACTCATCTCTCCAAATGTCCTCCTCTTACACCACACTCATCTCTCCAAATTTCCTCCTCTTACACCACACTCATCTCTCCAAATATCCTCCTCTTACACCACACTTATCTCTCCGAATATCCTCCTCTAACCCCACACTCATCTCTCCAAATGTCCTCCTCTTACACCACACTCATCTCTCCAAATTTCCTCTTCTTACACCACACTCATCTCTCCAAATATCCTCCTCTTACACCACACTCATCTGACAAAATTTCCTCCTCAACAACCACACTCATCTCTCAAAATTTCCTCCTCTTACACCACACTCATCTGACCAAATTTCCTACTCCAACACCACACTCATCTCTCCAAATGTCCTCCTCTTACACCACACTCATCTCTCCAAATGTCCTCCTCTTACACCACACTCATCTCTCCAAATATCCTCCTCTTACACCACACTCATCTGACCAAATTTCCTCCTCTAACACCACACTCATCTCTCAAAATTCCTTCCTCTTACACCACACTCATCTCTCCAAATGTCCTCCTCTTACACCACACTCATCTCTCCAAATGTCCTCCTCCACACCACACTCATCTCTCCAAATGTCCTCCTCTTACACCACACTCATCTCTACCAATGTCATCCTCTCATACCACACTCATCTCTCCAAATGTCTTCCTCTTATACCACACTCATCTCTCCAAATGTCCTCCTCTTACACCACACTCATCTCTTCAAATTTCCCCCTCTCATACCACACTCATCTCTCAAAATTTCTTCCTCTTATACCACACTCATCTCTCCAAGTTTCCTCCTCTAACACCACACTCATCTCTCCAAATGTCCTCCTGTTATACCACACTCATCTCTATAAATGTCCCCCTCTAACACCACACTCATCTCTCCAAATGTCCTCCTCTAACACCACACTCATCTCTTCAAATGTCCTCCTCTAACACCACACTCATCTCTCCAAATGTCCTCCTCTTATACCACACTCATCTCTCCAAATTTCCTCCTTTTACACCACACTCATCTCTTCAAATTTCCTCCTCTCATACCACATTCATCTGACCAAATGTCCTCCTCCTACACCACACTCATCTCTCCAAATGTCTACCTCTTACACCACACTCATCTCTCCAAATGTCCTCCTCTTACACCACACTCATCTCTCCAAATTTCCTCCTCTCACACCACACTCATCTCTCACAATATCCTCCTCTTACACCACACTCATCTCTCCGAATATCCTCCTCTAACACCACACTCATCTCTCCAAATGTCCTCCTCTTACACCACACTCATCTCTGCAAATTTCCTCCTCTTACACCACACTCATATCTCCAAATATCCTCCTCTTACACCACACTCATCTGACCAAATTTCTTTCTCTAACACCACACTCATCTCTCCGAATATCCTCTTCTTACACCACACTCATCTCTCCAAATGTCCTCCTCTTATACCACACTCATCTCTCCAAATGTCCTCTCCTTACACCACACTCATCTCTTCAAATGTCCTCCTCTCATACCACACTCATCTCTCCAAATATCCTCCTCTAACACCGCACTCATCTCTCTCAATTTTCTCCACTTACACCACACTCATCCTTCCAAATTTCCTCCTCTTACACCACACTCATCTCTCCAAATATCCTCCTCTTACACCACACTCATCTGACAAAATTTCCTCCTCAAAGACCCCACTCATCTCTCAAAATTTCCTCCTCTTACACGACACTCATCTCTCCAAATATCCTCCTCTTACACCACACTCATATGAGTAAATTTCCTCCTCTAACACCACACTCATCTGACCAAATTTCCTACTCCAACACCACACTCATCTCTCCAAATGTCCTCCTCTTACACCACACTCATCTCTCCAAATGTCCTCCTCTTACACCACACTCATCTCTCCAAATATCCTCCTCTTACACCACACTCATCTGACCAAATTTCCTCCTATAACACCACACTCATCTCTCAAAATTCCTTCCTCTTAAACCACACTCATCTCTCCAAATGTCCTCCTCTTACACCACACTCATCTCTCCAAATGTCCTCCTCCATACCACACTCATCTCTCCAAATGTCCTCCTCTTACACCACACTCATCTCTACCAATGTCATCCTCTCATACCACACTCATCTCTCCAAATGTCTTCCTCTTATACCACACTCATCTCTCCAAATGTCCTCCTCTTACACCACACTCATCTCTTCAAATTTCCCCCTCTCATACCACACTCATCTCTCAAAATTTCTTCCTCTTATACCACACTCATCTCTCCAAATTTCCTCCTCTAACACCACACTCATCTCTCCAAATGTCCTCCTGTTATACCACACTCATCTCTATAAATGTCCCCCTCTAACACCACACTCATCTCTCCAAATGTCCTCCTCTAACACCACACTCATCTCTTCAAATGTCCTCCTCTAACACCACACTCATCTCTCAAAATGTCCTCCTCTTATACCACACTCATCTCTCCAAATTTCCTCCTTTTACACCACACTCATCTCTTCAAATTTCCTCCTCTCATACCACATTCATCTGACCAAATGTCCTCCTCCTACACCACACTCATCTCTCCAAATGTCTACCTCTTACACCACACTCATCTCTCCAAATGTCCTACTCTTACACCACACTCATCTCTCCAAATTTCCTCCTCTCACACCACACTCATCTCTCACAATATCCTCCTCTTACACCACACTCATCTCTCCGAATATCCTCCTCTAACACCACACTCATCTCTCCAAATGTCCTCCTCTTACACCACACTCATCTCTGCAAATTTCCTCCTCTTACACCACACTCATATCTCCAAATATCCTCCTCTTACACCACACTCATCTGACCAAATTTCTTTCTCTAACACCACACTCATCTCTCCGAATATCCTCTTCTTACACCACACTCATCTCTCCAAATGTCCTCCTCTTATACCACACTCATCTCTCTAAATGTCCTCTCCTTACACCACACTCATCTCTTCAAATGTCCTCCTCTCATACCACACTCATCTCTCCAAATATCCTCCTCTAACACCGCACTCATCTCTCTCAATTTTCTCCACTTACACCACACTCATCCTTCCAAATTTCCTCCTCTTACACCACACTCATCTCTCCAAATATCCTCCTCTTACACCACACTCATCTGACAAAATTTCCTCCTCAAAGACCCCACTCATCTCTCAAAATTTCCTCCTCTTACACGACACTCATCTCTCCAAATATCCTCCTCTTACACCACACTCATATGAGTAAATTTCCTCCTCTAACACCACACTCATCTGACCAAATTTCCTACTCCAACACCACACTCATCTCTCCAAATGTCCTCCTCTTACACCACACTCATCTCTCCAAATTTCCTCCTCTTACACCACACTCATCTCTCCAAATATCCTCCTCTTACACCACACTCATCTGACCAAATTTCCTCCTCTAACACCACACTCATCTCTCAAAATTCCTTCCTCTTACACCACACTCATCTCTCCAAATGTCCTCCTCTTACACCACACTCATCTCTCCAAATGTCCTCCTCCATACCACACTCATCTCTCCAAATGTCCTCCTCTTACACCACACTCATCTCTACCAATGTCATCCTCTCATACCACACTCATCTCTCCAAATGTCTTCCTCTTATACCACACTCATCTCTCCAAATGTCCTCCTCTTACACCACACTCATCTCTTCAAATTTCCCCCTCTCCTACCACACTCATCTCACAAAATTTCTTCCTCTTATACCACACTCATCTCTCCAAATTTCCTCCTCTAACACCACACTCATCTCTCCAAATGTCCTCCTGTTATACCACACTCATCTCTATAAATGTCCCCCTCTAACACCACACTCATCTCTCCAAATGTCCTCCTCTAACACCACACTCATCTCTTCAAATGTCCTCCTCTAACACCACACTCATCTCTCCAAATGTCCTCCTCTTATACCACACTCATCTCTCCAAATTTCCTCCTTTTACACCACACTCATCTCTTCAAATTTCCTCCTCTCATACCACATTCATCTGACCAAATGTCCTCCTCCTACACCACACTCATCTCTCCAAATGTCTACCTATTACACCACACTCATCTCTCCAAATGTCCTCCTCTTACACCACACTCATCTCTCCAAATTTCCTCCTCTCACACCACACTCATCTCTCACAATATCCTCCTCTTACACCACACTCATCTCTCCGAATATCCTCCTCTAACACCACACTCATCTCTCCAAATGTCCTCCTCTTACACCACACTCATCTCTGCAAATTTCCTCCTCTTACACCACACTCATATCTCCAAATATCCTCCTCTTACACCACACTCATCTGACCAAATTTCTTTCTCTAACACCACACTCATCTCTCTGAATATCCTCTTCTTACACCACACTCATCTCTCCAAATGTCCTCCTCTTATACCACACTCATCTCTCCAAATGTCCTCCTCTTACACCACACTCATCTCTACCAATGTCATCCTCTCATACCACACTCATCTCTCCAAATGTCTTCCTCTTATACCACACTCATCTCTCCAAATGTCCTCCTCTTACACCACACTCATCTCTTCAAATTTCCCCCTCTCATACCACACTCATCTCTCAAAATTTCTTCCTCTTATACCACACTCATCTCTCCAAATTTCCTCCTCTAACACCACACTCATCTCTCCAAATGTCCTCCTGTTATACCACACTCATCTCTATAAATGTCCCCCTCTAACACCACACTCATCTCTCCAAATGTCCTCCTCTAACACCACACTCATCTCTTCAAATGTCCTCCTCTAACACCACACTCATCTCTCAAAATGTCCTCCTCTTATACCACACTCATCTCTCCAAATTTCCTCCTTTTACACCACACTCATCTCTTCAAATTTCCTCCTCTCATACCACATTCATCTGACCAAATGTCCTCCTCCTACACCACACTAATCTCTCCAAATGTCTACCTCTTACACCACACTCATCTCTTCAAATGTCCTCCTCTTACACCACACTCATCTCTCCAAATTTCCTCCTCTTACACCACACTCATCTCTCCAAATATCCTCCTCTTACACCACACTCATCTCTCCGAATATCCTCCTCTAACACCACACTCATCTCTCAAAATGTCCTCCTCTTACACCACACTCATCTCTCCAAATGTCCTCCTCTTACACAACACTCATCTCTCCAAATTTCCTCCTCTAACACCACACTCATCTCTCCAAATGTCCTCCTCTTACACCACACTCATCTCTCCAAATGTCCTCCTCTTACACCACACTCATCTCTCCAAATATCCTCCTCTTACACCACACTCATCTCTCCGAATATCCTCCTCTAACACCACACTCATCTCTCCAAATGTCCTCCTCTTACACCACACTCATCTCTCCAAATGTCCTCCTCTTACACCACACTCATCTCTCCAAATTTCCTCCTCTTACACCACACTCATCTCTCCAAATATCCTCCTCTTACACCACACTTATCTCTCCGAATATCCTCCTCTAACCCCACACTCATCTCTCCAAATGTCCTCCTCTTACACCACACTCATCTCTCCAAATTTCCTCTTCTTACACCACACTCATCTCTCCAAATATCCTCCTCTTACACCACACTCATCTGACAAAATTTCCTCCTCAACAACCACACTCATCTCTCAAAATTTCCTCCTCTTACACCACACTCATCTGACCAAATTTCCTACTCCAACACCACACTCATCTCTCCAAATGTCCTCCTCTTACACCACACTCATCTCTCCAAATGTCCTCCTCTTACACCACACTCATCTCTCCAAATATCCTCCTCTTACACCACACTCATCTGACCAAATTTCCTCCTCTAACACCACACTCATCTCTCAAAATTCCTTCCTCTTACACCACACTCATCTCTCCAAATGTCCTCCTCTTACACCACACTCATCTCTCCAAATGTCCTCCTCCACACCACACTCATCTCTCCAAATGTCCTCCTCTTACACCACACTCATCTCTACCAATGTCATCCTCTCATACCACACTCATCTCTCCAAATGTCTTCCTCTTATACCACACTCATCTCTCCAAATGTCCTCCTCTTACACCACACTCATCTCTTCAAATTTCCCCCTCTCATACCACACTCATCTCTCAAAATTTCTTCCTCTTATACCACACTCATCTCTCCAAGTTTCCTCCTCTAACACCACACTCATCTCTCCAAATGTCCTCCTGTTATACCACACTCATCTCTATAAATGTCCCCCTCTAACACCACACTCATCTCTCCAAATGTCCTCCTCTAACACCACACTCATCTCTTCAAATGTCCTCCTCTAACACCACACTCATCTCTCCAAATGTCCTCCTCTTATACCACACTCATCTCTCCAAATTTCCTCCTTTTACACCACACTCATCTCTTCAAATTTCCTCCTCTCATACCACATTCATCTGACCAAATGTCCTCCTCCTACACCACACTCATCTCTCCAAATGTCTACCTCTTACACCACACTCATCTCTCCAAATGTCCTCCTCTTACACCACACTCATCTCTCCAAATTTCCTCCTCTCACACCACACTCATCTCTCACAATATCCTCCTCTTACACCACACTCATCTCTCCGAATATCCTCCTCTAACACCACACTCATCTCTCCAAATGTCCTCCTCTTACACCACACTCATCTCTGCAAATTTCCTCCTCTTACACCACACTCATATCTCCAAATATCCTCCTCTTACACCACACTCATCTGACCAAATTTCTTTCTCTAACACCACACTCATCTCTCCGAATATCCTCTTCTTACACCACACTCATCTCTCCAAATGTCCTCCTCTTATACCACACTCATCTCTCCAAATGTCCTCTCCTTACACCACACTCATCTCTTCAAATGTCCTCCTCTCATACCACACTCATCTCTCCAAATATCCTCCTCTAACACCGCACTCATCTCTCTCAATTTTCTCCACTTACACCACACTCATCCTTCCAAATTTCCTCCTCTTACACCACACTCATCTCTCCAAATATCCTCCTCTTACACCACACTCATCTGACAAAATTTCCTCCTCAAAGACCCCACTCATCTCTCAAAATTTCCTCCTCTTACACGACACTCATCTCTCCAAATATCCTCCTCTTACACCACACTCATATGAGTAAATTTCCTCCTCTAACACCACACTCATCTGACCAAATTTCCTACTCCAACACCACACTCATCTCTCCAAATGTCCTCCTCTTACACCACACTCATCTCTCCAAATGTCCTCCTCTTACACCACACTCATCTCTCCAAATATCCTCCTCTTACACCACACTCATCTGACCAAATTTCCTCCTATAACACCACACTCATCTCTCAAAATTCCTTCCTCTTAAACCACACTCATCTCTCCAAATGTCCTCCTCTTACACCACACTCATCTCTCCAAATGTCCTCCTCCATACCACACTCATCTCTCCAAATGTCCTCCTCTTACACCACACTCATCTCTACCAATGTCATCCTCTCATACCACACTCATCTCTCCAAATGTCTTCCTCTTATACCACACTCATCTCTCCAAATGTCCTCCTCTTACACCACACTCATCTCTTCAAATTTCCCCCTCTCATACCACACTCATCTCTCAAAATTTCTTCCTCTTATACCACACTCATCTCTCCAAATTTCCTCCTCTAACACCACACTCATCTCTCCAAATGTCCTCCTGTTATACCACACTCATCTCTATAAATGTCCCCCTCTAACACCACACTCATCTCTCCAAATGTCCTCCTCTAACACCACACTCATCTCTTCAAATGTCCTCCTCTAACACCACACTCATCTCTCAAAATGTCCTCCTCTTATACCACACTCATCTCTCCAAATTTCCTCCTTTTACACCACACTCATCTCTTCAAATTTCCTCCTCTCATACCACATTCATCTGACCAAATGTCCTCCTCCTACACCACACTCATCTCTCCAAATGTCTACCTCTTACACCACACTCATCTCTCCAAATGTCCTACTCTTACACCACACTCATCTCTCCAAATTTCCTCCTCTCACACCACACTCATCTCTCACAATATCCTCCTCTTACACCACACTCATCTCTCCGAATATCCTCCTCTAACACCACACTCATCTCTCCAAATGTCCTCCTCTTACACCACACTCATCTCTGCAAATTTCCTCCTCTTACACCACACTCATATCTCCAAATATCCTCCTCTTACACCACACTCATCTGACCAAATTTCTTTCTCTAACACCACACTCATCTCTCCGAATATCCTCTTCTTACACCACACTCATCTCTCCAAATGTCCTCCTCTTATACCACACTCATCTCTCTAAATGTCCTCTCCTTACACCACACTCATCTCTTCAAATGTCCTCCTCTCATACCACACTCATCTCTCCAAATATCCTCCTCTAACACCGCACTCATCTCTCTCAATTTTCTCCACTTACACCACACTCATCCTTCCAAATTTCCTCCTCTTACACCACACTCATCTCTCCAAATATCCTCCTCTTACACCACACTCATCTGACAAAATTTCCTCCTCAAAGACCCCACTCATCTCTCAAAATTTCCTCCTCTTACACGACACTCATCTCTCCAAATATCCTCCTCTTACACCACACTCATATGAGTAAATTTCCTCCTCTAACACCACACTCATCTGACCAAATTTCCTACTCCAACACCACACTCATCTCTCCAAATGTCCTCCTCTTACACCACACTCATCTCTCCAAATTTCCTCCTCTTACACCACACTCATCTCTCCAAATATCCTCCTCTTACACCACACTCATCTGACCAAATTTCCTCCTCTAACACCACACTCATCTCTCAAAATTCCTTCCTCTTACACCACACTCATCTCTCCAAATGTCCTCCTCTTACACCACACTCATCTCTCCAAATGTCCTCCTCCATACCACACTCATCTCTCCAAATGTCCTCCTCTTACACCACACTCATCTCTACCAATGTCATCCTCTCATACCACACTCATCTCTCCAAATGTCTTCCTCTTATACCACACTCATCTCTCCAAATGTCCTCCTCTTACACCACACTCATCTCTTCAAATTTCCCCCTCTCCTACCACACTCATCTCACAAAATTTCTTCCTCTTATACCACACTCATCTCTCCAAATTTCCTCCTCTAACACCACACTCATCTCTCCAAATGTCCTCCTGTTATACCACACTCATCTCTATAAATGTCCCCCTCTAACACCACACTCATCTCTCCAAATGTCCTCCTCTAACACCACACTCATCTCTTCAAATGTCCTCCTCTAACACCACACTCATCTCTCCAAATGTCCTCCTCTTATACCACACTCATCTCTCCAAATTTCCTCCTTTTACACCACACTCATCTCTTCAAATTTCCTCCTCTCATACCACATTCATCTGACCAAATGTCCTCCTCCTACACCACACTCATCTCTCCAAATGTCTACCTATTACACCACACTCATCTCTCCAAATGTCCTCCTCTTACACCACACTCATCTCTCCAAATTTCCTCCTCTCACACCACACTCATCTCTCACAATATCCTCCTCTTACACCACACTCATCTCTCCGAATATCCTCCTCTAACACCACACTCATCTCTCCAAATGTCCTCCTCTTACACCACACTCATCTCTGCAAATTTCCTCCTCTTACACCACACTCATATCTCCAAATATCCTCCTCTTACACCACACTCATCTGACCAAATTTCTTTCTCTAACACCACACTCATCTCTCTGAATATCCTCTTCTTACACCACACTCATCTCTCCAAATGTCCTCCTCTTATACCACACTCATCTCTCCAAATGTCCTCCTCTTACACCACACTCATCTCTACCAATGTCATCCTCTCATACCACACTCATCTCTCCAAATGTCTTCCTCTTATACCACACTCATCTCTCCAAATGTCCTCCTCTTACACCACACTCATCTCTTCAAATTTCCCCCTCTCATACCACACTCATCTCTCAAAATTTCTTCCTCTTATACCACACTCATCTCTCCAAATTTCCTCCTCTAACACCACACTCATCTCTCCAAATGTCCTCCTGTTATACCACACTCATCTCTATAAATGTCCCCCTCTAACACCACACTCATCTCTCCAAATGTCCTCCTCTAACACCACACTCATCTCTTCAAATGTCCTCCTCTAACACCACACTCATCTCTCAAAATGTCCTCCTCTTATACCACACTCATCTCTCCAAATTTCCTCCTTTTACACCACACTCATCTCTTCAAATTTCCTCCTCTCATACCACATTCATCTGACCAAATGTCCTCCTCCTACACCACACTCATCTCTCCAAATGTCTACCTCTTACACCACACTCATCTCTCCAAATGTCCTACTCTTACACCACACTCATCTCTCCAAATTTCCTCCTCTCACACCACACTCATCTCTCACAATATCCTCCTCTTACACCACACTCATCTCTCCGAATATCCTCCTCTAACACCACACTCATCTCTCCAAATGTCCTCCTCTTACACCACACTCATCTCTGCAAATTTCCTCCTCTTACACCACACTCATATCTCCAAATATCCTCCTCTTACACCACACTCATCTGACCAAATTTCTTTCTCTAACACCACACTCATCTCTCCGAATATCCTCTTCTTACACCACACTCATCTCTCCAAATGTCCTCCTCTTATACCACACTCATCTCTCTAAATGTCCTCTCCTTACACCACACTCATCTCTTCAAATGTCCTCCTCTCATACCACACTCATCTCTCCAAATATCCTCCTCTAACACCGCACTCATCTCTCTCAATTTTCTCCACTTACACCACACTCATCCTTCCAAATTTCCTCCTCTTACACCACACTCATCTCTCCAAATATCCTCCTCTTACACCACACTCATCTGACAAAATTTCCTCCTCAAAGACCCCACTCATCTCTCAAAATTTCCTCCTCTTACACGACACTCATCTCTCCAAATATCCTCCTCTTACACCACACTCATATGAGTAAATTTCCTCCTCTAACACCACACTCATCTGACCAAATTTCCTACTCCAACACCACACTCATCTCTCCAAATGTCCTCCTCTTACACCACACTCATCTCTCCAAATTTCCTCCTCTTACACCACACTCATCTCTCCAAATATCCTCCTCTTACACCACACTCATCTGACCAAATTTCCTCCTCTAACACCACACTCATCTCTCAAAATTCCTTCCTCTTACACCACACTCATCTCTCCAAATGTCCTCCTCTTACACCACACTCATCTCTCCAAATGTCCTCCTCCATACCACACTCATCTCTCCAAATGTCCTCCTCTTACACCACACTCATCTCTACCAATGTCATCCTCTCATACCACACTCATCTCTCCAAATGTCTTCCTCTTATACCACACTCATCTCTCCAAATGTCCTCCTCTTACACCACACTCATCTCTTCAAATTTCCCCCTCTCCTACCACACTCATCTCACAAAATTTCTTCCTCTTATACCACACTCATCTCTCCAAATTTCCTCCTCTAACACCACACTCATCTCTCCAAATGTCCTCCTGTTATACCACACTCATCTCTATAAATGTCCCCCTCTAACACCACACTCATCTCTCCAAATGTCCTCCTCTAACACCACACTCATCTCTTCAAATGTCCTCCTCTAACACCACACTCATCTCTCCAAATGTCCTCCTCTTATACCACACTCATCTCTCCAAATTTCCTCCTTTTACACCACACTCATCTCTTCAAATTTCCTCCTCTCATACCACATTCATCTGACCAAATGTCCTCCTCCTACACCACACTCATCTCTCCAAATGTCTACCTATTACACCACACTCATCTCTCCAAATGTCCTCCTCTTACACCACACTCATCTCTCCAAATTTCCTCCTCTCACACCACACTCATCTCTCACAATATCCTCCTCTTACACCACACTCATCTCTCCGAATATCCTCCTCTAACACCACACTCATCTCTCCAAATGTCCTCCTCTTACACCACACTCATCTCTGCAAATTTCCTCCTCTTACACCACACTCATATCTCCAAATATCCTCCTCTTACACCACACTCATCTGACCAAATTTCTTTCTCTAACACCACACTCATCTCTCTGAATATCCTCTTCTTACACCACACTCATCTCTCCAAATGTCCTCCTCTTATACCACACTCATCTCTCCAAATGTCCTCTCCTTACACCACACTCATCTCTTCAAATGTCCTCCTCTCATACCACACTCATCTCTCCAAATATCCTCCTCTAACACCGCACTCATCTCTCTCAATTTTCTCCACTTACACCACACTCATCCTTCCAAATTTCCTCCTCTTACACCACACTCATCTCTCCAAATATCCTCCTCTTACACCACACTCATCTGACAAAATTTCCTCCTCAAAGACCCCACTCATCTCTCAAAATTTCCTCCTCTTACACGACACTCATCTCTCCAAATATCCTCCTCTTACACCACACTCATATGAGTAAATTTCCTCCTCTAACACCACACTCATCTCTCCAAATGTCCTCCTCCATACCACACTCATCTCTCCAAATGTCCTCCTCTTACACAACACTCATCTCTACAAATGTCATCTTCTCATACCACACTCATCTCTCGAAATTTCTTCCTCTTATACCACACTCATCTCTCCAAATGTCCTCCTCTAACAACACACTCATCTCTTCAAATTTCCCCCTCTCATACCACACTCATCTCTCAAAATTTCTTCCTCTTATACCACACTAATCTCTCCAAATTTCCTCCTCTAACACGACACTCATCTCTCCAAATGTCCTCCTCTTATACCACACTCATCTCTCCAAATGTCCTCCTCTTACACAACACTCATCTCTACAAATGTCATCTTCTCATACCACACTCATCTCTCGAAATTTCTTCCTCTTATACCACACTCATCTCTCCAAATGTCCTCCTCTAACAACACACTCATCTCTTCAAATTTCCCCCTCTCATACCACACTCATCTCTCAAAATTTCTTCCTCTTATACCACACTCATCTCTCTAAATGTCCTCCTCGTACACCAAACTCATCTCTCCAAATTTCCTCTTCTTACACCACACTCATCTCTCCAAATATCCTCCTCTAACACCACACTCATCTGACAAAATTTTCTCCTAAAACACCACACTCATCTCTCAAAATTTCCTCCTCTTACACCACACTCATCTGACCAAATTTCCTCATCTAACACCACACTCATCTCTCCAAATGTCCTCCTCTTACACCACACTCATCTCTCCAAATGTCCTCCTCTTACACCACACTCATCTCTCCAAATATCCTCCTCTTACACCACACTCATCTGACGAAATTTCCTCCTCTAACACCACACTCATCTCTCAAAATTCCTTCCTCTTACACCACACTCATCTCTCCAAATGTCCTCCTCTTACACCACACTCATCCCTCCAAATGTCCTCCTCCATACCACACTCATCTCTCCAACTGTCCTCCTCTTACACCAGACTCATCTCTACAAATGTCATCCTCTCATACCACACTCATCTCTCCAAATGTCTTCCTCTTATACCACACTCATCTCTCCAAATGTCCTCCTCTTACACCACACTCATCTCTTACATTTCCCCCTCTCATACTACACTCATCTCTCAAAATTTCTTCCTCTTATACCACACTCATCTCTCCAAATTTCCTCCTCTAACACCACACTCATCTCTCCAAATGTCCGCCTCTTATACCACACTCATCTCTATAAATGTCCCCCTCTAACACCACACTCATCTCTCCAAATGTCCTCCTCTAACACCACACTCATCTCTTCAAATGTCCTCCTCTAACACCACACTCATCTCTCCAAATGTCCTCCTCTTATACCACACTCATCTCTCCAAATTTCCTCCTTTTACACCACACTCATCTCTTCAAATTTCCTCCTCTAATACCACATTCATCTGACCAAATGTCCTCCTCCTACACAACACTCATCTCTCCAAATGTCTATCTCTTACACCACACTCATCTCTCCAAATGTCCTCCTCTTACACCACACTCATCTCTCAAAATTTCCTCCTCTTACACCACACTCATCTCTCCAAATATCCTCCTCTTACACCACACTCATCTCTCCGAATATCCTCCTCTAACACCACACTCATCTCTCCAAATGTCCTCCTCTTACACCACACTCATCTCTCCAAATTTCCTCCTCTTACACCACACTCATCTCTCCAAATATCCTCCTCTTACACCACACTCATCTGACCAAATTTCTTTCTCTAACACCACACTCATCTCTCCAACTTTCCTCCTCTTACACCACACTCATCTCTCAAAATTTCTTTCTCAAACACCACACTCATCTCCTCAAATGTCCTCCTCTTACAGCACACTCATCTCTCCAAATTTCCTTCTCTAACACCACACTCATCTCTTCAAATGTCCTCCTCTTACACCACACTCATCTCTCCAAATGTCCTCCTCTAACACCACACTAATCTCTCCAAATGTCCTCCTCTATCACCACACTCATCTCTCCAAATGTCCTCCTCTTATACCACACTCATCTCTCCAAATGTCCTCCTCTTACACCACACTCATCTCTTCAAATTTCCTCCTCTCATACCACACTTATCTGACCAAATGTCCTCCTCTTACACCACACTCATCTCTCCAAATGTCCTCCTCTAACACAACACTCATCTCTCCAAATGTCCTCCTCTTACACCACACCAATCTCTCCAAATGTCTACCTCTTACACCACACTCATCTCTTCAAATTTCCTCCTCTTATACCACACTCATCTCTCCAAATGTCCTACTCTTACACCACACTCATCTCTCCAAATGTCCTCTTCTAACACCACACTCATCTCTCCAAATATCCTCCTCTTACACCACACTCATCTGACCAAATTTCCTCCCCTACCACCACACTCATCTCTCCAAATTTCCTTCTCTTACACCACACTCATCTCTCAAAATTTCTTCCTCTTACACCACACTCATCTCTCCAAATATCCTCCTTTTTACACCACACTCATCTGACCAAATTTCCTCATCTAACACCACACTCATCTCTCCAAATTTCCTCCTCTTACATCACACTCATCTCTCCAAATGTCCTCTTCTTACACCACACTCATCTCTCTAAATGTCCTCCTGTTACACCACACTCATCTCTCCAAATGTCCTCCTATTACACCACACTCATCTCTCCAAATGTCCTCTTCTTACACTACACTCATCTCTCAAAATTTCTTCCTCTTACACCATACTTATCTCTCCAAATTTCCTCCTCTTATACCACACTCATCTCTCCAAATGCCATCCTCTTACATCACACTCATCTCTTCAAATTTCCTCCTCTCATACCACACTCATCTGACCAAATGTCCTCCTCTTACACCACACTCATCTCTTCAAATTTCCTCCTCTCAAACCACACTCATCTGACCAAATGTCCTCCTCTTACACCACACTTATCTTTTCAAATTTCCTCCTCTCATACCACACTCATCTGAACAAATGTCCTCCTCTTACACCACACTCATCTCTCCAAATGTCCTCCTCTAACACCACACTCATGTCTCCAAATGTCCTCCTCTTACACCACACCTATCTCTCCAAATGTCCTCCTCTAACACTACACTCATCTCTCCAAATGTCCTCCTCTTACACCACACCCATCTCTCCAAATGTCCTCCTCTTACACCACACTCATCTCTCCAAATGTCCTCCTCTCATACCACACTCATCTCTCCAAATGTCCTCCTCTTATACCACACTCATCTCTCCAAATGTCCTCCTCTTACACTACACTCATCTCTTCAAATTTCCCCCTCTCATACGACACTCATCTCTCCAAATGTCCTCCTCTAACACCACACTCATCCTTCCAAATATCCTCCTCTTACACCACACTCATCTCTCCAAATGTCCTCCTCTTATACCACACTCATCTCTCCAAATGTCCTCCTCTTACACCACACTCATCTCTTCAAATTTCCTCCTCTCATACCACACTCATCTTACCAAATGTCCTCCTCTTACATCACACTCATCTCTCCAAATGTCCTCCTCTAACACCACACTCATCTCTCCAAATGTCCTCCTCTTACACCGCACTCATCTCTCCAAATGTCCTCCTCTAACACCACACTCATCTCTCCAAATGTCCTCCTCTTATACCACACTCATCTCTCCAAATATCCCTCTCTTACACCACACTCATCTCTTCAAATTTCCTCCTCTCATACCACACTTATCTGACCAAATGTCCTCCTCTTACACCACACTCATCTCTCCAAATGTCCTCCTCTAACACCACACTCATCTCTCTAAATATCCTCCTCTTACACCACACTCATCTCTCCAAATGTCCTCCTCTTATACCACACTCATCTCTCCAAATGTCCTCCTCTTACACCACACTCATCTCTTCAAATTTCCTCCTCTCATACCACACTCATCTTACAAAATGTCCTCCTCTTACACCACACTCATCTCTCAAAATTCTACCTCTTAAACCAGACTCATCTCTCCAAATATCCTCCTCTTACACCACACTCATCTGACCAAATTTCCTCATCTAACACCACACTCATCTCTCCAAATTTCCTCCTCTTACATCACACTCATCTCTCCAAATGTCCTCCTCTTACACCACACTCATCTCTCCAAATTTCCTCCTCAAACACCACACTCATCTCTTTAAATGTCCTCCTCTAACACCACACTCATCTCTCCAAATGTCCTCCTCTAACACCACACTCATCTCTTCAAATGTACTCCTCTAACACCACACTAATCTCTCCAAATGTCCTCCTCTTATACCACACTCATCTCTCCAAATGTCTACCTCTTACACCACACTCATCTCTTCAAATTTCCTCCTCTTATACCACACTTATCTGACCAAATGTCCTACTGTTACACCACACTCATCTCTCCAAATGTCCTCCTCTTACACAACACTCATCTCTCCAAATGTCCTCCTCTTATACCACACTCATCTCTCCAAATTTCCTCCTTTTACACCACACTAATCTTATCAAATTTCCTCCTCTCATACCACATTCATCTGACCAAATGTCCTCCTCCTACACCACACTCATCTCTCCAAATGTCTACCTCTTACACCACACTCATCTCTCCAAATGTCCTCCTCTTACACCACACTCATCTCTCCAAATGTCCTCCTCTTACACCACACTCATCTCTCCAAATATCCTCCTCTTACACCACACTCATCTCTCCGAATATCCTCCTCTAACACCACAGTCATCTCTCCAAATGTCCTCCTCTTACACCACACTCATCTCTCCAAATTTCCTCCTCTTACACCACACTCATCTCTCCAAATATCCTCCTCTTACACCACACTCATCTGACCAAATTTCTTTCTCTAACACCACACTCATCTCTCCAAATTTCCTCCTCTTACACCACACTCATCTCTCAAAATTTCTTCCTCAAACACCACACTCATCTCCTCAAATGTCCTCCTCTTACACCACACTCATCTCTCCAAATTTCCTTCTCTAACACCACACTCATCTATTCAAATGTCCTCCTCTTACACCACACTCATCTCTCCAAATGTCCTCCTCTAACACCACACTCATCTCTCCAAATGTCCTCCTCTAACACCACACTCATCTCTCTAAATGTCCTCCTCTTATACCACACTCATCTCTCCAAATGTCCTCATCTTACACCACACTCATCTCTTCAAATTTCCTCCTCTCATACCACACTTATCTGACCAAATGTCCTCCTCTTACACCACACTCATCTCTCCAAATGTCCTACTCTAACACCACACTCATCTCTCCAAATGTCCTCCTCTTACACCACACCCATCTCTCCAAATGTCTACCTCTTACACCACACTCATCTCTTCAAATTTCCTCCTCTTATACCACACTTTTCTGACCAAATGTCCTACTCTTACACTACACTCATCTCTCCAAATGTCCTCTTCTAACACCACACTCATCTCTCCAAATATCCTCCTCTTACACCACACTCATCTGACCAAATTTCCTCCCCTAACACCACACTCATCTCTCCAAATGTCCTTCTCTTACACCACACTCATCTCTCTAAATTTCTTCCTCTTACACCACACTCATCTCTCAAAATATCTTCCTTTTTACACCACACTCATCTGACCAAATTTCCTCATCTAACACCACACTCATCTCTCCAAATGTCCTCCTATTACACCACACTCATCTCTCCAAATGTCCTCTAGTTACACTACACTCATCTCTCAAAATTTCTTCCTCTTACACCATACTTATCTCTCCAAATTTCCTCCTCTTATACCACACTCATCTCTCCAAATGCCATCCTCTTACATCACACTCATCTCTTCAAATTTCCTCCTCTCATACCACACTCATCTGACCAAATGTCCTCCTCTTACACCACACTCATCTCTTCAAATTTCCTCCTCTCAAACCACACTCATCTGACCAAATGTCCTCCTCTTACACCACACTTATCTTTTAAAATTTCCTCCTCTCATACCACACTTATCTGACCAAATGTCCTCCTCTTACACCACACTCATTTCTCCAAATGTCCTCCTCTAACACCACACTCATCTCTCCAAATGTCCTCCTCTTATACCACACTCATCTCTCCAAATATCCCTCTCTTACACCACACTCATCTCTTCAAATTTCCTCCTCTCATACCACACTTATCTGACCAAATGTCCTCCTCTTACACCACACTCATCTCTCCAAATGTCCTCCTCTAACACTACACTCATCTCTCTAAATATACTCCTCTTACACCACACTCATCTCTCCAAATGTCCTCCTCTTATACCACACTCATCTCTCCAAATGTCCTCCTCTTACACCACACTCATCTCTTCAAATTTCCTCCTCTCATACCACACTCATCTTACAAAATGTCCTCCTCTTACACCACACTCATCTCTCAAAATTTCTTCCTCTTAAACCAGACTCATCTCTCCAAATATCCTCTTCTTACACCACACTCATCTGACCAAATTTCCTCATCAAACACCACACTCATCTCTCCAAATTTCCTCCTCTTACATCACACTCATCTCTCCAAATGTCCTCCTCTTACACCACACTCATCTCTCCAAATTTCCTCCTCAAACACCACACTCATCTCTTCAAATGTCCTTCTCTAACACCACACTCATCTCTCCAAATGTCCTCCTCTAACACCACACTCATCTCTCCAAATGTACTCCTCTAACACCACACTCATCTCTCCAAATGTCTTCCTCTTATACCACACTCATCTCTCCAAATGTCTACCTCTTACACCACACTCATCTCTTCAAATTTCCTCCTTTTATACCACACTTATCTGACCAAATGTCCTACTGTTACACCACACTCATCTCTCCACATGTCCTCCTCTTACACCACACTCATCTCTCCAAATGTCCTCCTCTTACACCACACTCATCTCTCCAAATTTCCTCCTCTTACACCACACTCATCTCTCCAAATATCCTCCTCTTACACCACATTCATCTGACCAAATTTCCTCCCCTAACACCACACTCATCTCTCCAAATTTCCTCCTCTTACACCACACTCATCTCTCAAAATTTCTTCCTCTTACACCACACTCATCTCTCCAAATATCCTCGTTTTACACCACACTCATCTGACCAAATTTCCTCATCTAACACCACACTCATCTCTCCAAATTTCCTCCTCTTACATCACACTCATCTCTCCAAATGTCCTCTTCTTACACCACACTCATCTCTCTAAATGTCCTCCTGTTACACCACACTCATCTCTCCAAATGTCCTACTCTTACACCACACTCATCTCTCAAAATGTCCTCCTCTTACACTACACTCATCTCTCAAAATTTCTTCCTCTTACACCATACTTATCTCTCCAAATTTCCTCCTCTTATACCACACTTATCTCTCCAAATGCCATCCTCTTACATCACACTCATCTCTTCAAATTTCCCCACTCTCATACCACACTCATCTGACCAAATGTCCTCCTCTTACACCACACTCATCTCTTCAAATTTCCTCCTCTCAAACCACACTCATCTGACCAAATGTCCTCCTCTTACACCACACTTATCTTTTCAAATTTCCTCCTCTCATACCACACTCATCTGACCAAATGTCTTCCTCTTACACCACACTCATCTCTCCAAATGTCCTCCTCTAACACCACACTTATGTCTCCAAATGTCCTCCTCTTACACCACACTCATCTCTCCAAATGTCCTCCTCTAACACCACACTCATCTCTCCAAATGTCCTCCTCTTACACCACACCTATCTCTCCAAATGTCCTCCTCTTACACCACACTCATCTCTCCAAATGTCTTCCTCTCATACCACACTCATCTCTCCAAATGCTCTCCTCTTATACCACACTCATCTCTCCAAATGTCCTCCTCTTACACCACACTCATCTCTTCAAATTTCCCCGTCTCATACGACACTCATCTCTCCAAATGTCCTCCTCTAACACCACACTCATCTCTCTAAATATCCTCTTCTTACACCACACTCATCTCTCCAAATTTCCTTCTCTCATACCACACTCATCTCTCCAAATGTCCTCTTCTTACACTACACTAATATCTCAATATTTCCTCCTCTTACACCACATTCATCTCTCCAAATTTGCTCCTCTTACACCACACTCATCTCTCCAAATTTCCTCCTCTTACACCACACTCATCTCTCCAAATTTCCTCCTCTTACACCACACTCATCTGAACAACTGTCCTCCTCTTACACAACACTCATCTCTCCAAATGTCCTCCTCTTACACTACACACATCTCTCTAAATGTCCTCCTCTTATACCACACTCATCTCTCCAAATGTCCTCCTCTTATACCACACTTATCTCTCCAAATGTCCTTCTCTTATACCACACTCATCTCTTTAAATGTCCTCCTCTTATACCACACTCATCTCTCCAAATGTCCCCCTCTTACACCACACACATCTCTCAAAATGTCCTCCTCTTATACCACACTCATCTCTCCAAATTTCCATCTCTTACACCACACTCATCTCTCTAAATGTCCTCCCCTTATACCACACTCACCTCTCCAAATGTCCTCCTCTTATACCACACTCATCTCTCAAAATGTCCTCCTCTAACACAACACTCATCTCTCTAAATATCCTCCTCTTACACCACACTCATCTCTCCAAATGTCCTCCTCTTATACCACACTCATCTCTCCAAATGTCCTCCTCTTACACCACACTCATCTCTTCAAATTTCCTCATCTCATACCACACTCATCTTACAAAATGTCCTCGTCTTACACCACACTCATCTCTCAAAATTTCTTCCTCTTAAACCAGACTCATCTCTCCAAATATCCTCCTCTTACACCACACTCATCTGACCAAATTTCCTCATCTAACACCACACTCATCTCTCCAATTTTCTTCCTCTTACATCACACTCATCTCTCCAAATGTCCTCCTCTTACACCACACTCATCTCTCCAAATTTCCTCCTCAAACACCACACTCATCTCTTCAAATGTCCTCCTCTAACACCACACTCATCTCTCCAAATGTCCTCCTCTAACACCACACTCATCTCTTCAAATGTACTCCTCTAACACCACACTCATCTCTCCAAATGTCCTCCTCTTATACCACACTCATCTCTCCAAATGTCTACCTCTTACACCACACTCATCTCTTCAAATTTCCTCCTCTTATACCACACTTATCTGACCAAATGTCCTACTGTTACACCACACTCATCTCTCCAAATGTCCTCCTCTTACACCACACTCATCTCTCCAAATGTCCTCCTCTTACACTACACTCATCTCTCCAAATTTCTTCCTCTTACACCACACTCATCTCTCAAAATATCCTCCTCTTACACCACATTCATCTGACCAAATTTCCTCCCCTAACACCACACTCATCTCTCCAAATTTCCTCCTCTCACACCACACTCATCTCTCAAAATTTCTTCCTCTTACACCACACTCATCTCTCCAAATATCCTCCTTTTACACCACACTCATCTGACCAAATTTCCTCATCTAACACCACACTCATCTTTCCAAATTTCCTCCTCTTACATCACACTCATCTCTCCAAATGTCCTCTTCTTACACCACACTCATCTCTCTAAATGTCCTCCTGTTACACCACACTCATCTCTCCAAATGTCCTACTCTTACACCACACTCATCTCTCCAAATGTCCTCCTCTTACACTACACTCATCTCTCAAAATTTCTTCCACTTACACCATACTTATCTCTCCAAATTTCCTCCTCTTATACCACACTCATCTCTCCAAATGCCATCCTCTTACATCACACTCATCTCTTCAAATTTCCCCACTCTCATACCACACTCATCTGACCAAATGTCCTCTTCTTACACCACACTCATCTCTTCAAATTTCCTCCTCTCAAACCACACTCATCTGACCGAATGTCCTCCTCTTACACCACACTTATCTTTTCAAATTTCCTCCTCTCATACCACACTCATCTGACCAAATGTCCTCTTCTTACACCACACTCATCTCTCCAAATGTCCTCCTCTAACACCACAATTATGTCTCCAAATGTCCTCCTCTAACACCACACTCATCTCTCCAAATGTCCTCCTCTTACACCACACCTATCTCTCCAAATGTCCTCCTCTTACACCACACTCATCTCTCCAAATGTCTTCCTCTCATACCACACTCATCTCTCCAAATGTTCTCCTCTTATACCACACTCATCTCTCCAAATGTCCTCCTCTTACACCACACTCATCTCTTCAAATTTCCCCGTCTCATACGACACTCATCTCTCCAAATGTCCTCCTCTAACACCACACTCATCTCTCTAAATATCCTCTTCTTACACCACACTCATCTCTCCAAATTTCCTTCTCTCATACCACACTCATCTCTCCAAATGTCCTCCTCTTACACCACACTAATATCTCAATATTTCCTCCTCTTACACCACATTCATCTCTCCAAATTTGCTCCTCTTACACCACACTCATCTCTCCAAATTTCCTCCTCTTACACCACACTCATCTCTCCAAATTTCCTCCTCTTACACCACACTCATCTGAACAAATGTCTTCCTCGTACACAACACTCATCTCTCCAAATGTCCTCCTCTTACACCACACACATCTCTCTAAATGTCCTCCTCTTATACCACACTCATCTCTCCAAATGTCCTCCTCTTATACCACACTTATCTCTCCAAATGTCCTTCTCTTATACCACACTCATCTCTCCAAATGTCCTCCTCTTATACCACACTCATCTCTCCAAATGTCCTCCTCTTACACCACACACATCTCTCAAAATGTCCTCCTCTTATACCACACTCATCTCTCCAAATTTCCATCTCTTACACCACACTCATCTCTCTAAATGTCCTCCCCTTATACCACACTCACCTCTCCAAATGTCCTCCTCTTATACCACACTCATCTCTCAAAATGTCCTCTTCTTACACCACACTCATCTGACCAAATGTCCTCCTCTTACACCACACTCATCTCTCTAAATGTCCTCCTCTAACACCACACTTATGTCTCCAAATGTCCTCCTCTTACACCACACTCATCTCTCCAAATGTCCTCCTCTAACACCACACTCATCTCTACAAATGTCCTCCTCTTACACCACACCTATCTCTCCAAATGTCCTCCTCTTACACCACACTCATCTCTCCAAATGTCTTCCTCTCATACCACACTCATCTCTCCAAATGTCCTCCTCTTATACCACACTCATCTCTCCAAATGTCCTCCTCTTACACCACACTCATCTCTTCAAATTTCCCCGTCTCATACGACACTCATCTCTCCAAATGTCCTCCTCTAACACCACACTCATCTCTCTAAATATCCTCTTCTTACACCACACTCATCTCTCCAAATTTTCTTTCTCTCATACCACACTCATCTCTCCAAATTTCCTCCTCTTACACCACACTCATATCTCAATATTTCCTCCTCTTACACCACATTCATCTCTCCAAATTTGCTCCTCTTACACCACACTCATCTCTCCAAATTTCCTCCTCTTACACCACACTCATCTCTCCAAATTTCCTCCTCTTACACCACACTCATCTGAACAAATGTCCTCCTCTTACACAACACTCATCTCTCCAAATGTCCTCCTCTGACACCACACACATCTCTCTAAATGTCCTCCTCTTACACCACACTCATCTCTCCAAATGTCCTCCTCTTACACCACACTCATCTCTCCAAATGTCCTCCTCTTACACCACACTCATCTCTCCAAATGTCCTCCTCTTACACTACACTCATCTCTCAAAATTTCTTCCTCTTACACCATACTTATCTCTCCAAATTTCCTCCTCTTATACCACACTCATCTCTCCAAATGCCATCCTCTTACATCACACTCATCTCTTCAAATTTCCCCACTCTCATACCACACTCATCTGACCAAATGTCCTCTTCTTACACCACACTCATCTCTTCAAATTTCCTCCTCTCAAACCACACTCATCTGACCGAATGTCCTCCTCTTACACCACACTTATCTTTTCAAATTTCCTCCTCTCATACCACACTCATCTGACCAAATGTCCTCCTCTTACACCACACTAATCTCCCCAAATGTCCTCCTCTAACACCACACTTATGTCTCCAAATGTCCTCCTTTAACACCACACTCATCTCTCCAAATGTCCTCCTCTTACACCACACCTATCTCTCCAAATGTCCTCCTCTTACACCACACTCATCTCTCCAAATGTCTTCCTCTCATACCACACTCATCTCTCCAAATGTTCTCCTCTTATACCACACTCATCTCTCCAAATGTCCTCCTCTTACACCACACTCATCTCTTCAAATTTCCCCGTCTCATACGACACTCATCTCTCCAAATGTCCTCCTCTAACACCACACTCATCTCTCTAAATATCCTCTTCTTACACCACACTCATCTCTCCAAATTTCCTTCTCTCATACCACACTCATCTCTCCAAATGTCCTCCTCTTACACCACACTAATATCTCAATATTTCCTCCTCTTACACCACATTCATCTCTCCAAATTTGCTCCTCTTACACCACACTCATCTCTCCAAATTTCCTCCTCTTACACCACACTCATCTCCCCGAAATTTCCTCCTCTTACACCACACTCATCTGAACAAATGTCTTCCTCGTACACAACACTCATCTCTCCAAATGTCCTCCTCTTACACCACACACATCTCTCTAAATGTCCTCCTCTTATACCACACTCATCTCTCCAAATGTCCTCCTCTTATACCACACTTATCTCTCCAAATGTCCTTCTCTTATACCACACTCATCTCTCCAAATGTCCTCCTCTTATACCACACTCATCTCTCCAAATGTCCTCCTCTTACACCACACACATCTCTCAAAATGTCCTCCTCTTATACCACACTCATCTCTCCAAATTTCCATCTCTTACACCACACTCATCTCTCTAAATGTCCTCCCCTTATACCACACTCACCTCTCCAAATGTCCTCCTCTTATACCACACTCATCTCTCAAAATGTCCTCTTCTTACACCACACTCATCTGACCAAATGTCCTCCTCTTACACCACACTCATCTCTCCAAATGTCCTCCTCTAACACCACACTTATGTCTCCAAATGTCCTCCTCTTACACCACACTCATCTCTCCAAATGTCCTCCTCTAACACCACACTCATCTCTCCAAATGTCCTCCTCTTACACCACACCTATCTCTCCAAATGTCCTCCTCTTACACCACACTCATCTCTCCAAATGTCTTCCTCTCATACCACACTCATCTCTCCAAATGTCCTCCTCTTATACCACACTCATCTCTCCAAATGTCCTCCTCTTACACCACACTCATCTCTTCAAATTTCCCCGTCTCATACGACACTCATCTCTCCAAATGTCCTCCTCTAACACCACACTCATCTCTCTAAATATCCTCTTCTTACACCACACTCATCTCTCCAAATTTCCTTCTCTCATACCACACTCATCTCTCCAAATTTCCTCCTCTTACACCACACTCATATCTCAATATTTCCTCCTCTTACACCACATTCATCTCTCCAAATTTGCTCCTCTTACACCACACTCATCTCTCCAAATTTCCTCCTCTTACACCACACTCATCTCTCCAAATTTCCTCCTCTTACACCACACTCATCTGAACAAATGTCCTCCTCTTACACAACACTCATCTCTCCAAATGTTCTCCTCTGACACCACACACATCTCTCTAAATGTCCTCCTCTTACACCACACTCATCTCTCCAAATGTCCTCCTCTTACACCACACTCATCTCTCCAAATGTCCTCCTCTTACACCACACTCATCTCTCCAAATGTCTTCCTCTCATACCACACTCATCTCTCCAAATGTCCTCCTCTTATACCACACTCATCTCTCCAAATGTCCTCCTCTTACACCACACTCATCTCTTCAAATTTCCCCGTCTCATACGACACTCATCTCTCCAAATGTCCTCCTCTAACACCACACTCATCTCTCTAAATATCCTCTTCTTACACCACACTCATCTCTCCAAATTTCCTTCTCTCATACCACACTCATCTCTCCAAATTTCCACCTCTTACACCACACTCATATCTCAATATTTCCTCCTCTTATACCACATTCATCTCTCCAAATTTGCTCCTCTTACACCACACTCATCTCTCCAAATTTCCTCCTCTTACACCACACTCATCTCTCCAAATTTCCTCCTCTTACACCACACTCATCTGAACAAATGTCCTCCTCTTACACAACACTCATCTCTCCAAATGTCCTCCTCTTACACCACACACATCTCTCTAAATGTCCTCCTCTTATACCACACTCATCTCTCCAAATGTCCTCCTCTTATACCACACTTATCTCTCCAAATGTCCTTCTCTTATACCACACTCATCTCTCCAAATGTCCTCCTCTTATACCACACTCATCTCTCCAAATGTCCTCCTCTTACACCACACACATCTCTCAAAATGTCCTCCTCTTATACCACACTCATCTCTCCAAATTTCCATCTCTTACACCACACTCATCTCTCTAAATGTCCTCCCCTTATACCACACTCAACTCTCCAAATGTCCTCCTCTTATACCACACTCATCTCTCAAAATGTCCTCTTCTTACACCACACTCATCTGACCAAATGTCCTCCTCTTTCACCACACTCATCTCTCCAAATGTCCTCCTCTTATACCACACTCAGCTCTCCAAATTTCCTCCTCTTATATATATATATATATATATATATATATATATATATATATATATATATATATATATAGATATGGAGAGTAAAAAATTTCCTCCTCTGATATATATATATATATATATATATATATATATATATATATATAATTATTTAATAGTACATATGTTATTCATTATCATTCATACGTTTCATTTTTGCGGAATCTTCAGTGTGGAGATAACTGTTCAAACCGGTCGCACGATTCGAATCTCCAAACGATCAAACCGATGAGGTCAGCTCCAAACAGCTATCCAAAAGAAGGGAAATAAACCTTATTAATGCCACTTCAAGCAAGCAGTATAGTAAGCCGCTATTCGCAGTGTTCAACAAATGTGCCCACCTGAAAGGGACTATAACTAATTATTTAATACATATCTTATTAATTATTATCCACATAGTATACCTTTCACCCTCGCGGAATTGTCATATATATATATATATATATATATATATATATATATATATATATATATATATATATATATATATATAGTATTTCTTGTATCCACATAAAAATTTTATAAGTAGATATAATTTTTTTATGTATCAATTTTCAGTATTTACTTCAACAGTGCTCGATACACAAGTAGAGCTAGGTAGTAAATTATGAACATATATACATACAGAGGCTCCCGCGTTTCATCCCCGGGGGGAAATCTTCAGGCTAAGATAAAACGCGGGAGCCTCTGTGTAGCTTGATTGCCATGAATATATTTTTATAACTTACTATATATATATATATATATATATATATATGTGTGTGTGTGTGTGTGTGTGTGTGTATGTGTGAAGTAAGTTGGAGAGAACCCCAGAAGAGTGCTCGATAATTAAGCAAAATAAAATAAGAGCGTAATATTTATGAATGTTTGTATTACAACATCGGTACTGTCGGTTTCAATTCCTAAGAAAGGGGGCCTATAAAGGCCTCTTTATCGGACTCTCTTCAGCCTTTGTTTATGTTTGTTTCCCCAGAAAATGGCTGTTAACGCGTTATGTGATTATCTTATGATATTTCGATTCTCTGCCGGTATTTTCGTCATGTGCGAGCAACACCAGTTTTTTTTTGTCTTTGAAAAATTATGTCGATACGATACAAATATCATGTTGGCCTCATACCCCGGAAAATTAAATTAAAAAAATAAAGATTTAAAATCTAGATTTACAAATTAAGACAATATTTAAAGATAAGATTCAAAATACATAAAGAAGACGGGGGAAAGGGGGCGGAAATGTGAATCTATATATGTTTCAAAAGCTAACAGAATTTTCGTTTAGCTTTCGAAACTTTTATCAGGACTCTTTGTGGAACTTCACCGTATTTTTTCTACTGTTTTTTTGTATAATATATTTTTTAACAATGCCATTATATTTGCTGCTATTCTCTGATGATTGACACGATTAGACAAAAAACTATATATTTTCCAACTTGCCAACACGTGTAAGAAGAATGAAGGTTTGATTTGGAAAATATTTTTGCGTGTAAGATGAAAGAAGAATGATAAATATTCATCGAAATGCGGAAAAAAATGAAAGAACAAATGAAAATTATGGTTTTGGATTAATTTTTATATGGTCATGGGAATGCAACAATAAATATATATATATAGTATGAAAATATATCCATGGCACGTAATATACACAGAAGTGTAGATGCAGAAAATCATCACAGTAAATGCGGATTTATTGTTTGAAATTGTTAATTTATATCTAACTACTGTTTACTCTAGCAAACTAACCAATCAGGTTTGTTGTTATTATTACTTCTTCTGGTTATACTATTTGCATTGGCCAATGGCTGAACTTCTCTTAAACAAGGGTCTGGCTGTATTTTGTTTTGCATTTTTTTGTGTTGTGTTCTTTTTTTCGCAAACCCGATTTTTAAGTCCGTCACATTAATAGGTGACCTTATCTTAATACGTGGGGACTGAACTAATTCATCTGTTAATTTTTATATGTTACTCAGTCCTACTTTAGAGATTTATATATATATTTCTTATTTTATATAGTTATCCTAAAGTGAAGTTAATTATGTGCATAAAGTTAGTTTCTATTTCGCTTCGACAATTTTGTAATTTTTCGGAATTTTCAAAATTTCGAATTTCTAGCTTCTTAGTAAAACATAATCTACACGGGACGTCTAAATATCTGCATGAACATTGTTATATTTTAACATGTGTACGATCGTTTCTAAGACGATATATTTTTTATTAATATCGGATATCTTCATCAGCACATGTTACAGACATCAGCAAGGATACAGGATACAGAGTTGAAACCTCTTCATTATACATCAAATTAGAAACATACAGGGGAGTAGTGGCATGGATATCTGAAATCAGTACAGATCGCGTATCATTCACAAACTACTGTTTCATTGTGTACAACCCATCAGTGTAGCGCTAGATGTAGCGAGATTCGAATCTCAGACTACAGTAGTTAGCGCTCGGTGATCTACTGATTGAGCTACGGAAACCACTATTTAAAATGTGAGAAATGATATTGTATTTGAATTAAATTATTAATTTGTATTATGTTTTGTACGTTGCTGTGGAAACCATAATTTCTTCCACTAAAGATAGAGAAATCTCTCTCTTACCCTTTCTCTCTCTCTCTCTCTCTCTCTCTCTCTCTCTCTCTCTCTCTATATATATATATATATATATATATATATATATATATATATATATATATATATATATAATAATCCAGGTAAAACATCTACAAGGTAGTAATCCAAAGAATTTCAACCGGGTTTATAAAAAGTACCCAATATCAAATAGAGCTTTCCAAATATGATCTTAAGGTTAAGATCGGATTCTAACTCTACCTGATGAGATCTCAGGTTATAATAACTGTTGATCGATAACATCGACAAGCCAGTGTCGCAGATTTTGTACATGTATGTGTAAATAAAAATAATCATATATATATATATATATTTATATATATATATATATAGAGAGAGAGAGAGAGAGAGGGAGAGAGAGAGGAAGAGGGTGATAAAAGTAAGAGTATGCTAGAAAGTCATAGATAGATTAATAAATATTAGAAGATAGGGAGAGAGTGATATAAAAAAGAGGGAGAGAGAAATAGAGATAAAAAAGAGGGAGAGAGAGTCAGAAGAAAAAGAGGGAGCGAAAGCGGGGAGAATAACGAGATTAAGTAATCTGCATGGAATTAAATTCTGCAGCAAAAGATGAAGATGCAAAAGATGAAGATGCAAGAGATGAAGATGGAATCCACTTGATGTTTATCCTCATTAGTTAAGTATTCATAGAATCACAAAATGACAATTTTTCTTTCCGAAAACGAAAAGACAAAATCAAAGACAAGGAATTCAGAAAAAACAAAATGATTTTCTTGCAAAAAATAAAAACCGAAATCTTCCAAACGAAGAAAATGAAATTGACAAAAATCTTGCTATTCATAAAAACATATTTTTTTATTATCTTTTCTCATTTACTTTTCTTCTTAACAGAAACGAAAAACCAGAAATCCTTCCTTTTAGAGGGGGGGAAAAATTGCACACCAAAAAACCCCAAAAGACAAAATGTAATTGTGAAAGCGGAATATTTTTTCTGCTTACAGCTGAAATATTCTTTCTGCGACTTTGTCGTTCTCAATTCTTTATGATGATTTTTGACGGCACACAATGTGTAACCCGGGAAAGTTTGAATAATTTCATAGCGTTGCTACTGAGTCAAGCACCTGTGTGAAATACAAGTACACTTTCTGTGATGTTATGTACCGGATTACTGGAGTTGGTGTTTGTTGCGAAAGAGAACCAACACGCAAAAATCATGTAGCAGTCTCGAGTTGATTATTCCATATTAATAAAATTATATGAGAGACGAGTTAAAGCTTAAGTTCGGGTAGCGATCTCGTTTTTCTAGCTTCCTATGTATTTCTTTATATAAACGTAAGTTCTTTGTTCTGTCAGCCGGAAGTCTATGACTAGTCTCAGTACAAGTTAACTATACAAGTGTAGGTTATTTACTTAATGAGTTAATGATTATACCTTGGCTAAGTCTGTGACAGATTAGTCGGGCCGACGGGGATCGGGTACCCTAGTGGCGTACTAGTATGCATCTTGGTGCTGCTGCTAGGCCCTACATAGAAACGAAGTGGAGATATAAGACTAGTATATATATTGGACGCGAAACGGTTATCCAAACAAGGTTGTATCCGGCGTCGAAATGTCTACGAAAAGTCGTGTTGAGTGTCAATTCCGTTTAACAACACACAAATGTGAAATCAGAATTTGGGCAAAATCTTCTATCCCAAAAAGAAAAACTAATAAAAAGTCGACACTTGAAAGATCGCGAGCGAGCAAGATAATCATCTTACCCTGCCCCCATTAATTTAGGCAGATGGATGATGGTCACACGGCGAGAAAATAACGAGTAATTGTTTTTATAACGGCGAAAACAATAAAGTCAGAAAGAAAGAAATCCCATTTATCTGTAGCGTAGAAAGAGGCGCCCCCCGCCTCCGAACCCCCGAGAGAGGAAGAAAGATATAGAGAACTATGTTGGGAAAAGGAAGGGTGTGACCATACACTTTTTCAGTAAGAGAAAGGACTTTGAGTCAGAACGAGAAAAGAGATCACAGTTACACGGCAAAGACGCCGGTCGCGAACCGGGCTCTGTCCCGGCTTCGACTATGAACAAAGAGCCGGGGAAACTCTCATCGTTTTCCGTAACATAGATTAATGACTTAATTAATAACTTGCAATCGTAAATGAATTCACACACGCACAGAGAGACGACGAAATAACTTAGCGCCAAAGACATTTACCAAAAGATAGACTTTAATTCAACGTTAAATCAATTTTTTTCTTTTACCTTATTTAATAATTATTTCATATAAAAATACCTCGCCAAGTTGTTGCATCATTCTATTGTTTATTTGTTCTGCTTGAATAACCTTGGCCTTTACAGAATCAGCAAAGCCATCATCCTCATCGACAACATCCCGGCCTGGAGGAATTTCGACCGAGATATTGTTTTTATTGCCACTACGACAATCGGCCAGAGAGTGTTCACGGTCTGGCAAGATGTCTGTGTAGAGAACCAGAGGCGTGAGCAGCGAGACAGAGACACGAGTGGAGTACCATGTTATAAGTGGTTCCATAACACGGAACAGAGTGGGGTATCTGTTATACTTGGTACCGCGACCAGGATATCAAACACCTGTGCGTGAATGGCCGACGATACCCACGGGTCAGAGAGGCGTGTGGGGTCCCTACTTAGAACAATGACAGCGTTGCACTAATAATATCGCTATAATTTGACGTTCGTAACTATTTTTAATCACAATTTTTAACGGCACATGATTACCCTAGACTGCAGCGAGCTCGACACTTCCGGCTCACAGAACAAAAAAAAACACAATGTTTATATGAAACAATAAACATGGAAGCTAGAAAGACGACATTCGCTACCCGAACTTTAGCTTCCACTTGCCTCTTACCTGATTCGTATAGAAGAATAAATTTGCGACTGCTATATGTTCGTTTCAAGTTGGTCTTATTTCACAACGAGCTACCAGAAAACTACGACACCTCAAGTAATCCGATATATGTCATCACAGAGACTGTACTTGTATTTAACCTAAGTGATCGTCTTAGCGGCAGCATTACGAAATGTCTATAAAATTTCCTGGATTACAAAGTGTAATCAAGAAATTTTAAAAGACACTGCCTCTGAGACGAGCACCTGGACGAACGTAGATACAGTTTCTGTTATGATATCGACTATATTACTTGAGGTCTCATAGTCATCTAGTGGCTTGTGTCGAAATAGAACCAACACGCAACAAACGTGTAGAAATCTCAAGTGTATTCTTCGATACGAACAAGGTGAAAAGTGAGTGAAAGCTAAAATTCGGGTATCAGACGTCGTCTTTCTAGTTCCCCTGTGTATTTCTCTATATAAACATTACTTATTAATTATTACCATAGGATTATACCTCCGCCAAGTCTACTTAGAAGGATAGAAAATGAAGTGCTACTAATATCACTATAATTTGCCGTTCTCAATTTATCACAATTTGTGACGGAATACAGTTTTGTTATCCAGGAAATTTTGAAGACATTTCGCTGAGACATGCACCTGGGAGGAATACAGGGACAATTTATGTGATGATATGCACCGGATTACTTGAGGTGTCGTAGTTGTCTAGTGGCTAGTTGTTAAACATAATCACAATGCAACAAACATGTGACAGTCGTGAGTTTATTCTTCATACGATTCAGAAGAGAGGCGACTTAAAGCTAATGTTCGAGTAGTGGATATCGTCTATCAAGCTTCCCCGTATATTGCTTTATATAAAGATTGGTTCTTTGTTCTGTCAGTCGGAAGTGAATGGGGTCGCCCTAGTCCAGGTTTACCATGCAAATATACTTCATTTACTGGCATATAATTATGCCAGTAAATGACTGACAATGACTGGCAATGACTGGCATATAAATGCCATATATTATATCATTGTTACACCGGCCGTTCTTACACAGAAGAAACAACACCGGTTGTCACTATAAATAGTGCGAGTCACCAGAGACACAGAGAAGACAAAGCACAGTCTTGTAACTGTCTAGCCAAGTGCTAGTCACTTTCTTACTTTGTTAATACACTTGTTAAACCAACCCTCGACTTGACTTCCTTTATTTATTATTTACTGTTGGACAACTTCACAACAATTATATATAATATTTATTATATTATTTATTTATTTATTATATTATTATTATATTATATATAAATTATATTATGTATACCCTATTTTTTATTTATTATATTATTTATTTATTATTATGCCTAGATTAATTCTACTTATGTCGATGAAAGCTAAACACTAGTAATATCGCTAACATTTGATCGTTCCCAATTATTTAACTCAATTTTTGATTAAACACAATCTATGATCAAGAAATTGAGAAGATTTTTGTAACGTTTTCCGCTGACACGAGCACCTGTGTAAAATACAGATATTTCAATCTGGTGCTCGTTATATGTTGGTCTTAAGTAATCCAGTGCATACCATGCTACGCAATGAACTGCTTCAGATGGTGTATGTAATATCTAATCGTACATTTTGCACCAATCATTCTGTAATTATTTGCTATCTGTAATTATCTCCCTTGTATATTTCTGATGCATATAAATAGTAGGTGCTTACGTGTCACTCGCTCTTACGCACCGAGCGACCGATCAAGTAACATCGTGTTTGTGTCCTTTTTGACCTCTGTCCACTTTGCTCGTATTACTTCTTACTTTCGGTGTATAACCACATCATAACAGTGTAGTCTTCAAATGGCTTGTTATAAAGTAGAACCAAGAGTCAACACACATGTAGCAGTTGGAAGTTTATTCTCCTATACACACAAGACGAGGAGAGAGGCGAGTGAAAGCTAAGGTTCGTTTAGTCTTTTTTCCTGTATTGTGTTCTCTCATTAGCTAGTAAACATTCAGTGGATATAACTAGTAAATAGAGATAATTCTAAACCAACAAAACCAAAAAAACAACAAATACGTAGAAGTCTGAAGTTTATTATTCTATACGAATAAGACGAGGAGAAGATCGAGTGAAAGCTAATGTTCAGGTAGCAGGCATCGTCTTTCTGGTTTTCTCAGTGTATTGCTTCATATAAACATTGGTTCTTGGTTCTGTCAGCCGGAAATGTATGGGTGGTCTTAATCCAGGTAAACCATGCATGTGTCGGCCATCGTGAATGTTTTCTGTTCTCAATTCTTTCTTATGATTTTTGCGGCAAACGGTTTGTAACACAGAAAATTTAGAAGCGGTTTGTAGCAGTGTAATCAAATGCCGATATAGTTTCTGTGATATACACCGACTTATTTCAGATGTCGTACTCGTCTAGTGGCTCATTGTGAAATAGAACCAACACGCAACAAAGGCAGTCAGAAACGTATTCTTCCATGTGGAGAACACGAAGCTAAAGTTTGTGTAGCGGACATTGAATTTCTGGCTTCTTGTGTACGGCTTTATATCAACATTAGTTTCTTCTGTAACGCAGAAATTGTATGGGTGGCGTCAGTCCAGGAAACAATGCATGTGACGATCATTCACCTAGTGACTGGCATATGATTACGATCAGGTCACTCAATCCCAGTCCAATAAGAGCGATGATAGTGAATCATTATTATCAACTTTCCTTCTTCATGGATTCCAACTCGTATTTTATTTTTGTCCCATCTAGAATCACCCTTTCTGTCTACCTGGATACCCCCTCCAACATTAAACGGAATTTGTGGGGAGGCGATAAATAGTGACAAAGAGAAAAGGACAGTTTTTCAAAAAAGGTTTTCGAAATAAATTCCGAAGATTTGAATTGAATCTTTCGATAATGTTCAACCATTCTGAAAATTCTTTTTCAAAATAAAATGTGAAATAATTACAAAAATACTAGTAAGCAGTCTCTACGAAGTTGCAACAAACACAGATGCCTGAACAGAGTTTCGCAAAGACTGGACTATACGTATGTAAGATAATGAAGAGTGGCAAAAATGAATCGTGGACGAGTCCATTCTGAGTGGGACGTCGAAAAAGAAAGAAAGCGACTTCATAACTGTAAAAAAGGAGAAGGTTCTGCGGTGCAAGCGAGACTTGAAAGACGGCAGTTTCAGAAACGCTAAGAGCTGGAGCGCTTGGTGATCAGTGTATCGAAGTACCGGAAGAATGGGAGTTTACGGATATTTATGGCACCGATGAAGCTTTATTGGCTATGGTACTCAATCCCATCTTGCTGTTAGGCTTTCGTGTCCGCTGACTAAAAATGCGACTGATAAGCAAGTTGGTAATGTGAAGGAACCCCCTGATTTGTATTTCATCAAACAGACAATTGGAAGTCATTGTGGAACAATTGCTTCAGTTTACGCTCGGATAGACAATACAGAGCAAATTGCTTTCCAATCGGATGTATTTATGAACGAGTTTCTAGCGGAAACCAAGTCTGTGACCTCAGGAAGAAAAATACTTTCATGAGACAAAAGTATGTCAAAAGATTTTTATATGTGTGTGTGATGGGAAATAAAGAAAACCAAAGTTTTTCCATATACGTTCTGTTCTTTGTCATTCTTGTTGGATCTTATCGGGTACCCCGAAAGAACGGGTAATGCAACACGTACAACGGGAGGCTCTTTACCCAGTAGATCTAATTATTATAAACCTTATTAGTACGGGTATTACAACGCGTATTTTTTTGTACCTTCAACAGTGTCATTTTTTGTCGCGCGGGATATCCCTTACTTTAAACGAAATTTGTGTCAAATTGGGGAAGGCGCCAAATAGGGGTATAGAGGCATATCACGTTTTTTTCAGTGAAGGTTTTCAGATACAATTTCGAAAATTTGAATCGAATCTTTTGATAATGTTTCTCTATTTGGGAAATCTCTTCTTAATATAAAATTTTAAATAATTAATAAGAGAACATTATTTTATTAACAAATGTATTCTGATAAAAACAAACAAACAAACAAACAAAACAAAACAGATCAAGCAGTCTCTTACAACTGGTAAAAAAAACAGATTCGGAACAATGTTTCATAGGGACTGGACTATATGTACACCGAAACCGCTTCCACCGGTTTTAATTTGATCAACACAGATCTCAAACTCGAACCGAAGCCTCAGAAAAACAGGTTTCTTTTATACTAATCTTCTAGGTGTGAATCTTCCGCTCACGATAGCCTCACTTTGGGTTCATTGGCGCATGCGCTGGCCACTCTTAAAAACGACCTTGATAAGATTCGTTTTGCTTAATTCAGCTGTCAACGGCAAAAACACACACAATTGACCTTTACACTCGCAAATTATCAAAGTCTCTGCCACAATATAAAAGAAAAACACTTTCGTCTTATTTAGTTTTAAACATTTTTATTTAACACCAAAACTGATGTAATTCTATTCTTTATTTTTTATTTATATCGAAGACTTTTCACAATCAAAATTAACTTCGTAAGTTACCATTTCTGGCACTGTTGTCAGAAACGGTTTTTAGAGAATCTCTTCTAAGTAACACTGACAGAAGGTCTTGATTTGATTTTGAAAATTTTGATCGCAGGATCCCAAAGGACAAGAATTGTCAACGAAAGTAAAAAATGAAACATAAATAAAAGAATAGAAATAAACAGAGTTAACTCCCAAGAACAACAACTCAAGTCAACTTTCAAAACAGAGACGGTCTCCAGTGTTTACCGTCCATTATTTTAGCGTCTTCTTTGTCAGTTTAAGTAGTAGATCACTATTAATCTTATTAATTAACAGATCGACAAATATATTTGTTTTTAAATTAAGACAGTGATAAGATTAGCGAAGTTAAGAGTCGTTGAGCCTGGTCAGTATTGGATAGGTGATCATTTGGGAATAGCAGAAACTGTATCTAGGAAGATAACACAATCATCTATGGCAACACTTCGAAGAGCATTAATGATCATGATCTTGCTGATTCTTTTTCTCCTCTGACATGGAGCACATTTTGCGATGGGAAAAATGGGACTGATTACTTTTAATGCGTCTAAAACCCAGCTTCCCTCCTTTCAACACCAACGCTCGGATCCTCATTTTGCCTCAATTAAAATTAACGGCTCTCTCTTTGAAGAAGCCTCTTGCTTTGACAATCTTCTAGGACTGACCTTCACTCCAGACCTGAATTAAAATACTTACACCCAAGCCGTTGCTAAGGTTTCTGGAAACATGGCTGGACCATTCTATCACTCCAGAAGGTATCTCACCTCTGACGCAATCCTCTACCTGTATAAGAGTCAAATACGTCCTAAGATGTAGTACTTTTGCAACATATGGAGTGGTGCAGCTCGGAGCACCCTTTCCTGCCTTGACAGAGTGCAAAGACGACTTTGAAATCAAGTGGAAGATGCCCTCTTCTCTTCCCTATAACCTCTTTCTAACAGAAGAGACGTGGCTAGTTTCTCTTTACTCTATCGTTACTTTCATGGTAGTTGATCGACTAAACTTCAATCTATGGTCTCCCTCTGTAAAATATTCACTCGTCCTCTACAACCACTAGAAATTATTTTTCTTTATTCCTCTGTGTACCTAAATCTAAACAGATTTCCATGAGCAAAGTTTCTTACCAAGAACTACCCGTCTGTCTAAGACATTACAAAGTGGCTGCTTCCCAGCTGACTACAACATGGTCGTTTTCAAGTCAAATTCTTGTTGAACCCCTCTCTTAAATAATAAAATTCTGCCCAATTTCAACCATCGTTACCAATCTTCACGGTGTGGTCTCACCGTCCACCTGACAAACTAATTAACCCTGATCCTCGAGTGGTCTTTAGGCCTTTATAAGTGGTGACTTGTTAGTACATAAAACTCCTACAAATTTAACGTCGTCATTGTTTGCAAACTGACAACCGCAAATAAAGGTTATCTTTTATATAGTGTCTATTTTTTATATTGCTACGGCTGTAGAAAGACTGCATACAACTCTACTAGAGCAGCAGAATATAGTCTTTAAAAAGTGACAAGTTTTCGCAATTAAAACATAGTTCAAATATCTGCTCGAGTTTCGGTAAATGTTACTATTGGCGGCTAAAAATTAAAACAAAAATACAGTTGAAAAATTAGTCCCAAACTATTTATTTTGGTTTACCTACTCACGTGTGACGTATTTGCGTAAAGAAATTCAATATCTAATAGAAAATGTACGCATATAAATTACTGTTAATATTGGTCTGATGTAATCATGCGCGATCCATGATATTTATTTCAGAAGGTGGTTACATGTTTGTTTATTTAGGGTCTATGTCGCCAATAGCAACGGTTACCTGCTTATAATTTCTATTAAATATTACTATTTTAGCGCAAGTAGGTCACAAATGAGTTGGTAAACCAATGTATTTTCTTCTAAATATTCTATGTCGTCAATCATAACACTTACCCACTTTTCTCTTGTGAAGATGACAATTCGATAATATTTCGTCTCAGAATAAAGTATGTGCTTGAATGATTCTGACTGAACTGTAGCCAATTTTCCATAGCACGTTAACTTCTGTAGGGGTTTCGAAATACGAAGGTCTGCCTTAGCTTTTGACACGTTGTCGTTTTGTTGTTCCGTGCAATACATTTTCTCTTTTGGTTATTTTTGTAGTTCTTCGTTAGACGCTTTCGTTAAATCACACAAGACACAAAAGAAACGCGTACTATATTTGTCCTGGGTTTTAAAATGTTGTCTTCTATTTTTATGTTCGAGAAATATAATCTTAATTATTAATCATTGAGACACATGATACACATTCGGTTGTCAGTTCGTTGATGCTCTAGTAAAGAGACTGCTACTCGAATCTTTGTGAAGAGTTGTGCGTATGTTTACAACGATGTGTGCCTGCGTCTGTTGTTAACAGTTAACTACGGCAGTCATGTGCCTGCCTGCCTGCATAAATTTGCTCATTTGTATGCGTCTCGCTCTCTCGTCTCGTGTCTATTTTCCCCTGTCTCCTTATCTCTCTTTCTTTTTTATGGAAATCGCTTCAAGAAATGCATGAAACAACGTAATGTGAGCAGCTAAAAATACTTTTCACGGTCAAACACAAGCCCACGATAAGTGTTAGATCGATAGATTCCGACTCAGAAAACAGCAATCCTTCCCTCTTTGTCAGAAACTTCGCTCATAGAATGTTAGAACTAAAGGACAAAATAAAGGAAGCGAGAGTTACGAGGCTGCCGAAAGTAAACCAACGGTCCACTTTCTCCTCTCCTCTATTTATCTATATCGATTTCTCTTGCTTACGTAACGATTGATGTGCATAATCTTCCTTCAGATATTTTATGGTCGGAGTGTACAGGTACACTCTGTGAGTTATCTTGCTCACCAAATCTTGATAAACTATTATGTGCATTGTCCGGGACCGACGTCAAAGAAATCCATAACTAGATTGCGTTTTAATATTTTTAAACACAATTATTCGTCTTTTTAGTTCATAGTTTCGAGTATTTTTTCCTTGGTTAGTAAAACCTACTACTGTGAAAAAAATTTAGACTTCAGGGGGTGTTGTAGTTAAACGCTTTCGTTAGTTCACAAACAACGCAAAAGAAATTACGTACAATCGTTGTCCTGGGTTTTAGATGTTTTCGACTGTTTTATTAACGTTTGAGAAACACGTTCATTAATAATCGAGAAAGATGATACACGTGTATTGTGATTTTCGTTGTTGCTCTAGAATATAGACTGTACTCGAATTTCTGCGCAAACTTATGCATATATTTACAAGAATGTGAAACTGTTTCACCAGTGAACTATGGCAGTCGTGTGTCGTGTTAAATAAATTCAACCGTCTATTCGTTTCTCATTCTGTCTTTTCTCGTCTATTTTCTCCCGTCTCTCTATCTGACCGTCAATTTATCTATATCGATTCCTCTTACTTACGTAACGATTGACGTATATAAACATACTTCACATTCTCCCTTTTTTTCAACCACGGATATTTTCCTTGGTTTAGCAATTCTTTTCTTAACCATTTACATCATTGAGCTGGACTGCTAATTTCTGACCCAACCACGTAACGTTAATGAATCTACTGGCTATTTTGATGCCGAACACCCCAAAAAGCAGAACCAATCCGACTTCTCTGCTACGTGCTTCCTCCCATGATATCATATACTTTAACGTAGTCGTATCTCGATTCTCATGGAATTTTTAGCTCCACTTATGTGTAAAAATCCGGTTTTTAGCGCTTATTTGGCTATTTCTAATGTGACTAAGTATTTGGACCTCGAAAAAGGCGTCTGGTCACTTTGATGTCGTATACCCAAAATAGCAGAATCAATCTTACTTTTCTGTCACACACTTCCTCCTATTACGGCATATCCTGCAATGTAATAATAACTAATAGAATTTTCCACTACCCTAACTTTAAGTGTTCACACCCTCCGTCAAAAATAAAGAAAAATATCCCTCGCATTAATATTCATACTCATATAAAATAAAGTCTTAAGTTAAAAAAAAGAAAAGAATGATAGAAAGAAACCCGAAAAGTTTTAAAAAAGAAAAAATGGAAATAAAAAACGTATCAATCGTTATAATCATAACTCTATTTGTTAACCTAAAATGGAATTTTCCCCTGCAATAAAATTTTGCTTACTCTAGCCTTATGAAGAAAACTACCGTTTTTGACATTATTTCGAACACCAGCCTCTAATCTTACTACAAAATAAAACGCAATATTTGATTTTTCGGTACTGTTTTAGATATTGACCCTAACTTTCGTGACTGCCCGGCAGCAGCGAGCCGACAGCTAACGGAAGCGTCCGAGACCTGCCGAAATCGAAAACGAGGCTGGCAGGCAGACGATATTGATTTCAAAGAGAGACGCTTGGCACTAATTAAAAATGAATTTCGAAGTGTTGTGTAGTTCGATTGCCTCTCCGGAGCAGTGCATTAACTTTTGCCAGCAGAAAGCTCTGATGGCAAAAGATATGCGATGTATGCGATGCGGCGGCGGCGGCCGACTTTGCCGGCTAGTACCGCGAAAGAGTGTTTCGGAAAAATATGCCTGGAGATGCCCCACCCAGGAATGCCGGGCTTGGATTTCGCTGCGATCGGGGACGTTTTTTTCGCGGTCAAAACTCACCATATCAACAATTCTAAAGATGATATACCTGTGGTCCCAGGATATGGCGACCTGCGGGAATTCATGTGGCGACAGACTTTTAAAAAAGACCCTTTCGCCGCCATATTATCGCAGATAGCCGTACTTTATCCAGTCGTCGGCGACCAACAATCTTCTGCTGCTCCGACTCCTTCCACATCCTCGGCGACGACCCCATCCTCCTCTTCTGCCTGTATTTCGCTAAGCCCTCCTCCAAAAACGAAAAACAAGCCCTTACCCCTCCAGCTAAAATAATTGAAAAAAACCCAAAAAAAACAATGCGTAATTGCAAAAAAAAAAACAAAAAAAAATGGTTTTAAAAAAGTTATTATTTTAGCGTTCATAAAAACAGTTTATTTCAGTTAAAAAAAACAAAAAAAAGAGTTTAAAAAGTTAGTTTTCTTACATAAAATGGTTAATTATTAATAAAAAAAAAAGTTTATTCATTTCAGCTATGGGTTTGTTCATTTATTTCATTTTCTGTATAAAAATATATGCATTTCTTTTTCTTTACGTATAGTCATCGTCTTACATTGTTGTCGTCTGCCGACTCGGCAGGTCTCGGACGCTTCCGTTAGCTGTCGGCTCGCTGCTGCCGGGCAGTCACGAAAGTTAGGCTCAATATCAAAACAGTACCGATTTTTCTGCTAATATATCGTGGCAACTGTAGTGTCGTGTCGCACATGGAGAAGGACCCTGTACTTATCTCCGGTGGTCTTTCCCGTGGCCACCACCTCATAGACGAAGACTCAGCTAATGGTCTACTTGTGTGAACTTTACCATCTAGCACTCAACATGCACCCATTTTGTCCAACCCATTCTATCTACTATCAATATAAATTACTATAAAAATAAAAAGTAAAAACATAAAACCAGACGCCCCCCCCCCACTACAATCCAATCAAATCGCTTTCCCCCGAGACTCTTTTTCACAAATATCCAAGGGCTTAGGACTAACCTCGATAATGTAGAATCATTTCTTCTAGTAAACTCCCCACTAAGTGACACTAAACTACACTCCTCAATCTCATCTAATCACTTTGACATGACTGGATACCTCCCACTCTACCATAAGGACTCGGATAAACATATGCGCGGGATCGTGGGTTATATACGTAACCCCCTTCCATTTACTCGAGAACATAGTTTAGAATCAGATTACCACTTACCAAAGTGAAAAGCAACTTGCAAATAAGGGTTAATTCAATTGTCAGTTGGATGATGAACAATCCTATGAGAGGATTGAACACGATGGATGGACTTGATTTGATTACTCAAGGAAAACTGTAGACAAGTATTTGTTAACATTGAACTTTAAAACAACCATGTTGTTGTCAGAGTGAATGCAGCCCCGCGGTATCGTGTTCCACGGATGGAACGTTCTTGGAAACACACTCTGATCATCGAAGTTCCGTTTGGTTTTAAGTACATATATGAAGTTATTCGCAGTGGTTTTAGCTAGACAAGTTTTTGTTGTGAATGTGTTACAGTAGAGAAGCAGAGATTGGAGGTCAGTCAAGCATCGACCATGAAGATAACGATAGAGTAGAGAAAGATTAGCAACGTCTCTCTAGTGAGAAATGGTTGTAGGAAAGAGATAAGATTACTCTCTTTAGATTTCAAGGTCGATTCTGAACTCTGTCATGGCAGGAAAAGGTGTTCTGAGCGGAAACTTCTTCGATATTGCAGCAGTACTTTATATGAGGGCGTATCTAACTCTCTAGTCAAGAACCTACCATGAACATAACGATAGAGTAGAGAAAGACTAGCAACGTCTTTTCTGTGAGAAAGAGGCTGTAGAGAAGAGAAGAGGACATCACCTACTAGGTTTGGAAATCGTTGTTTACTGCTGTCAAGACAGTAAAGTGTACTCTGAGTGTACCTTCCATTGATGTGACAAGAGTACTCCATCTTAAGACGTATTTGACTTATATAGGTACATCATTGCGCCAGGAGTGAGATACTTTATGGAGCGGAAAAATGGTCCAATAATTTATTACAGCGACTTCAGAAGCAGATTTGATGTAATTCTTCCATTTTAGGTCTGCAATAAATGTCATTGCGAAAAACTTATCAAAGAAGCTGGACATTGATATTAACTATGGAAAAGTGAGGATCCGAGCGTTTGCGTGGAAAGGAGAGAAGCTTTGTTTTATATGCATAACAGTGACTATCCACTTTTCACCCATTACACCAAGTGCTCCAGTTCAATAGAGAGAGAATAATGAAGATATTGATCACCGATGCTCTTCGATGTGCTGCAAAAGATGGTTGTGTCGTCTACATATATGTCAACTGATGATTGAAGAATTGGACAATCATTGATGAAGATGAAGAAGATCCCAGAATGAGTTCTTGATGCACGTATGCGTTGCTACTTTGTGCTTCAGATCTTATGAAGCAAACTTTTATGCCAAACCTTATCGAAAGCATTTGATATGTCAAGAGCTATATCTCTAGAAACGAATCCCTGTTGAGCGATTCCTGATCTTATGCGATGTTAGAGCCAACACTCCAGCTGTTGATCTTACAATAATAAATCTATATTGCTTGTGACTACGTATATTGAATTTTGCTCAAGGGAAGAACTTAATCATGACGCGCTGGAGATGCAGAAGACGGATCGAGAGTATTTTAAAAAAAATAATCGGAATACCCCTGAAGTTTTTCAAGCTGATGAAAAACATCTCGTCTTTTAAGCAAATACTGAACAATTTTGTGAGGATAGACGCCATTTCCGGTTGTTGATTCTTAAGCACAATGACTGGAATGTCAGTTGTCTTGCTGGTATCAAAGTTCAAATGACATACTAGGCAGTTATATGAGTGTCACTTAGACTATTTACAGTCATAGAGAGAGATTTGAGAGGAAGATGTCCTTGATCGCAAAGGATGGAATCGCATTTGGGCCATCATTGATGGTTGGCATGCTCCCAATGCGTACCTCCGTGTGGCAAGCACGGTTTAATATGACGTGCAAAATTATCAATAATGTTTCTTTTTACTAATGGGTAAACGCTTATCAAGGCCCAGAAGAGCATTCGAGCAAAAAGGGTTAAATGAGATTGTCAATTGGATTATTAACGTCACACTGAAAAGAATTAGAAACAATGGGTTACATGGACCGAATTTCATTATCCAAGATGGCGGATCAACAAGTAGTTAACATTAAACTTCAAGACTGACATGTTGTAGTCGGTTAGGAAATGTAAGCTAGTATTAATTCCTCAACTCGCGAGCTGAAAACTGAAAGGCCAGATGCGAACAGAATCAAAATAAGAAGCACGAGACGAAACACGTTGTTACAACGTTGCTCGCTGGACTCGTAAGGGCCACATTAGCACGTTTATTTTTACAAATAATTCTATACAAGGGAAGATCACTCTGATAGCCAAATGAAATCATAGGGAGATAATTCAGACATTACAGGAAACAGCCTCATTGTATTTGGTGCTACAGATGGGATATTCTAGATAATACATTTTATTCATGGAAGTGCCGTTTGTTTTTTGGTACAAAGAGAAAGATAGAGAGAGATAGAGAGGGAGGGAGAGAGAGAGAGAGAGAGAGGGAGATGGAGGGAGATCGAGGGAGATGGAGGGAGATACAAAGATAGAGAGAGATAGAGATGGAGAGAGGGATAGAGAGATGGAGGGATAGAGAGGGATAGGGAGAGATAGAGATGGAGGGAGAGAGAAAGAAAAAAATAGAGATAGAGGAAGAGAGATGGAGAGAGAGATGGAGGGAGAGAGAGATGGAGGGAGAGAGAGGGATAGATAGAGAGAGAGAGAGGGAGATTGAGGGAGTGAGAAAGATATAGAGAGATAGAGATAGATGGAGATAGAGGGAGAGATGGAGGGAGAGAGAAAGATAGAGAGAGGTAGAGATGAAGTGAGAGGGAGAGAGATAGAGATGGAGATGAAGGGAGAGAGGGGGATAGAGAAAGATAGAGATTAAGGGAGAGAGGTGGATAGAGAGAGATAGAGATGAAAGGAGAGAACACGATAGAGAGAGATAGAGATGGAGGGAGGGAGGGAGGGAGGGAGAGAGATAGATAGAGATGGAGGGAGAGAGAAGGAAGGGAGGAGATGGAGAGAAGTAAAAGTTATTTTTGGGAGACTCTTCTGAATGAGTTGCTCTGCCCCTTTAGTGTCTGATTTTAAGATTGTTCCATGACCCATGAATTCATGGACACCCTTGTGTATGCGTTATTTTATCGTGATATAGATGACATCGACATTTTCTCTTGAAGTGAGCTTACAAAGTCAGCAGTGATGTTATCTTTTCTAGAAATGTCCAATGCATTTTTGAAACTACAAAATGAAGTAGAGTACTTCCAGAAAGGCATTGGACAATTGATCAACCATAAAAGATTTTACGGATCTTGAAATGGATGGCATTTTGGCGAGGGTTTCCTTTCTTTTTCACGTTTACTTCGGTCTTTATATACTTTACGATGTCTATATATTTTACAGAGGATCTCAAATAATCAAGGCCAAAACCCACTCGAGGATAAGGGTTAACGAGATGGACTGATAGCTAGTTGATCAGTGATAAACTTATGAGAGGATTGAAATGTTTATTGGGATGAATTAAGTTTGGTTACTTCTGGGGACAGTATATTGGCAGGGATCTGTTTATATTGCATTTGAAGACGGTTATGTTATAGTCTGCAGGGAAGCAGTTCCGTGGTATTATGTTCCACAAACGGGAAGCCTCCACGAAGAAGTTCCGTTCGTAGGTTTTTCACCTGACGTTAGGCAAACGTGAGAAGTACAGAAAGTTGTTTTCCGTTGTGTTAGCAAAGTTAGTTCTTGCTGTGAATGTTTTGCAAAGGGGGGGGGGAGGTGATATAGATTGAAGCTCAGCTTGATTTTCTCTCTTTTCTCTTTCTAGGTATTTTGAAACTACTCTACCTTCAAAGATTCTTCTTCATATTATTGAAATATTAAATTCAATTTTTTAAGATTTTACGAACGTTTTTATCGTTTTTTGATCACTCTGTGTTTGAGATAAATTTTATTATCCATTCTATAACTAAAAATACTAAACTAGAGTAGTAAAGAAACTATAAAAACAAAATGCTTAAAAAGTGATCAATACAGCAACAATAACAATAACATAAAGAAGAATAAAAATATTACCACTAGAAATAGTAATAACCGAAAACCTAATAACAATCTCCTAAACAGAAATAAGAAAGTAAACAATGAAGAGCAAAACTGTAGCTGTAAAAAGGGTGCTCTTTGCCCACTACAAAATAACTGCGTAACTAGGTGGGAACAATAAACGACGAAAATGTGGGCAGACAAATATACTTATCCAAGTACTCTGGCTCCTTCAACTTCAGAATTCTTAAGACGATCTATCATCTATCTACTCTCGTTTAGTATTTTGTTATTAGTCAATAAAAAATTCTAAACAAAGGTAGTAAATAAACAATAAAAACAAATTGCTAATAAAGTGATGAATATTGTAACAACAACAATAACATTAAGAAGAACAAAAATATAACCACTAGAAATAGTAATAACCTAATAGCAATCACCTAAAAAAAATAAGAAAGTTAAGAATAAAGAGAAAAACTGTAGCTGTAAAAAGCGTGCCCTTTGCCCACTACAAAATAACTGCTTAACTAGGTGGGAACAATAAACGGCAAAAAGGTGGACAGACAAAATATACTTATCAAACGATTCTGGCTCATTTGACTTCAGAATTGTTAGGCCGATCTATCATCTACCTACTCTCGTTTAGTATTTTGTTTTTAATCAATAAAACATACTAAACAAGAGTAGTAAAGAAACAATAAAAACAAAATGCTAAAAAGTGATAAATATAGCAACAATAACAATAGCATAAAGAAGAACAATAATATAACCACTAAAAATAGTAATGGTGGATAATGGCCCTGTGAGATCGGACGTATGTGTGAGAGGTCGTTTGGTTTGGTTTGCGCGATTTAGTGCGGAAGAACCCGTGCAACCGAGTGCAGAATAGCGCTTTTCTCACAGTCGGAGCTCACAGGCGTTGTCAGGGTCACCACGTTGACGAGACCTTAGGTCAAGGGTCGAGGTGCACCTGCGCATAGAGGTTCTGTGACGTCACGGGCTTTTGTGTGGGAAACATAGTCTTGTCAGCTTGGGTTTTGGAAGCAGACCGAACAGACGATTTATCTATGTAGTCGTCAAATGATTAGTGGAATTAAATTCCCTAAGAGAATACGGGCGTGAGATTCCTTCCTCCATCCTCCTGGAATGGCTAAGGACTTAAGCTAGGAATTAACTACGATAGAGTAGTAATTTGGTTTATCCCTTAACGTTGGTGAAACATCTCCAAGATCGACGGTAGACTTATGCCTGAATAAAACAGAATCAACATTTAAAAGATTGTTTGCCTCGTGAATCGAATTATGAAGGTTTTGTTGCAGACACAGCGGACGGCGATGTTCACGGAAGTACAGAAACAGAAGAAAGAAACTCAACCACTAGACGACATCGAGACAGCGCCCCTACGCGACGAGGAAGAGGAAGAGAAAGTACGAGAAGTTAAAGTTATGCAACAGTAATAACTCAAACTCTAATAGCAATCACCCAAACAGAAAAGTTAATAATAAAGAGAAAAACTGTAACTGTAAAAAGCGTGCACTTTGTCCACTACAAAATGACTGCTTTAATAGTTAAACAAATAAACGACAAAAAGTTGGACAATTTCATTTGTTTATAAAACGTGAATTTAAAATGCTAAAACATTTTTAAATTTTTCTTTTAAAACTGTTATTAATAAATGTATAAATTCATGTGTTAAAAAAGAAAAACAAAATAGATTTACGTGACACAAAGTACATTTCATCTTGTTTTAATATTTTGAAGTTGTGTTCACCTTGTTATGTAGTCTTTACGATAAGCCATTCTAACTTACTTCAATACAGTATGGTATGCCAAAAGTGTAAAAAAACACATATACTATCATCAGCAGTATTCAAAAGAGAAACAAGCGACACTGCCGGATTTCATATGCGTCTGGCTTCCGTTAAAATGCTTACACTATTGACAGAATTAACCATTCTTTTCATATAGAATTATCAAATGTACCTTTTTAAATCAAATATTTTCGTTAATTAAATATGCCTAAAATTAATTTAATTCATGATTATGATTTTAAAACATTCCTAAAAAATAAAAAATAAATATAAATGATATTTTAATATCGCATTCCCCAAAAAATAACTCACGATTAACAAAACCAAAAAACCAAAAGAAAAGATATCTTGTCTTAGTGTAGTCTAACCGTAAGAAAAAAGGTTACAAAGAAAATCCAACTTTCCAACATATTTCCAGCACCACCACTCTCTCTCTGCTCCTTTCTCTGCTCTCTGAAAATTAACCCACTGATTTCCATCAGTCCTTTCATTTATCTCAGTTGGTCTTCACATATGCAGATCAGTCCCTACTATAAAAGTTTACAATTGTAAAGAGAAGCACTTTTTTTTACTCTGGTAGTTGGGCAATCACGACATGCGAAGCACTGCATTCTCTTTTAAGCTGGTAAGTTGTTCTTTTTTATTGACACATTAACACGTATTTTGAAATTTTGGGGAGGACACTGTGGATCAATATGAGAAACAAAATGGAAGTAAAAACTCATTTTTTTTTAATTTACAGTAAATATTTATTCAAATAAAAGCGCTTATTTTATTAATTTATATACCAAAGATTTTATTAAAATCGGGCCAATAGTTGATTTTTGATGTATTTTTAAAAACGTTCCTGCGATCCTCCAATTTCTGGCAATAATTGGGCATATAAGCTGTGCAGTTTGCAGACACTGCTTATCCTAACACAGCCATCTAGAAATAATGTTCGTAGTTAATCAAACATTTGTTTGTTTATTTCCCGCTTTCAAATGCGTGAATGCACAACGGTAGAAACACCTAACCCTAACCCTAACCCTAACTACTTTCCCAGTTTCTCTTTTCGTTGTCATTGTCTTCTCACCCGAACCAACTTACAGGCGCGGACAAACATCAAACACAAAACAACACGTCTATAAATTGAAATTGTTTTAAAGAAACGCAAATGAAATAAAATAAATAAGTGATAGACTTTTAGTTATTTTTATACGTTCGTATATCCACCAGAAAAAGGAAAAGCAGATGGAATGAAAAACAGGAAAAAATTGACGGTTTTTAAAAGTTTTGCTCTCGTTTAGGCGGGAACTAAAAAATAAAAATGTGTTTTATTTCGTCTTTTTTGTCTTTGGTAAACAGAAAAAAAGAAAAGAAAATGGCGCGAAACGACAAAATAAAATTAGGTTACAAAAACAAGAATTTAATTAAATTTGAAAAAATCAATATTGTTCATTTGCTCTTTTTTCAGTTAATTAAGGGGGTAATATGTACATATATATATATATATATATATATATATATATATATATATATATATAGAGAGAGAGAGAGAGAGAGAGAGAGAGAGAAAGAGAGAGAGATGTATTTATATGTTTATTATATATCTGCATTTATATAGTTACACACAAAACATACATATATACATATTTATATGCTTAGACATGTATTTTATATAGTAATTTAATTGATATATATATATATATATATATATCAACAAAATGACTATATAAAAATACACACGCATATATATATATATATATATATATATATATATATTTATATGTATATATATATAAATATATATATTTTAATAAAATGACGATATAAAAATACACACGCATCTATATATATATACATTCCCGAAACAGTTTTTCATCCGTATATAGTTTTAATGGTTGAGAAACTTCCGAGACTATATATATATATATATATATATATATATATATATATATATATATATATATATATATATATAACAGTAAAAAAAAACTATATGAAAATACATATCTCTAAGTAGGTAATAATAATAAATATTAATTAAAAAAAATATTGTTACTGCTCTTAAAAAACATAATTTGGCCTCTATGAGAATTTAAGAATAAGCAGTCACACTAGACGTAAAGCGATGTTCCAGCCTCTGTTGTTAAGCATTATCTGACTTCGCTTACTGTATATGCCCGCTGATTTGACATTTATAGATTAAAAATTCTCTTTATTCCCATGTAAATAGATGGTAGCTTAGGAGTTGAATATCAGACTGCAGAGTCAAAAGTGACTATACAATTGGGTTCGAAACCTTCGATCGGCAGTAATTAGCATCTTCGACACTTAAGATTGCATAAGCATGGAACACTGGTCTGTAGGTAATAATAAATATTTATTTAAAAATTGTACATAGATATATTAAACTATATATATATATATATATATATATATATATATACATACACACACACACACACACATATATATATATATATATATATATATATATATATATATATAATGTTTGGAAACGATCGTACGCCATACTGAACTTGCTGTTCTAATTCTTGGAACAATTGTAATGTTTTAATTCATTGAATGTTTATATATATATATATATATATATATATATATATATATATATATATATATATATATATATATATATACAAAAATATATACATATACATATATATATACATATACACAACCAA
>OY744548.1:55616531-55679031 GCA_963556195.1 Sepiola atlantica
GTCAGTCAAGTATAGCGTAGCTTTATGTGGCATTGTAGACATCTTAGCTCGATCCGCTTCTTTTCTCTCTTCAAACTCGTGCTTTTATATAAAACTTCGTAGAAATTTCTAGATTCGATTGTTTCCTAGTACACACGCATTTGATTGGTCAACCTGTGAGTAGCCGGTTGTTAATACATTTATTTCATTCGAATTGTCATTGTCTAGCGGTTTAAATTTCGAAATAACTTGTTATATGATTAAGAAAATAAGATAATACTGACATTAGTAATTTCTTAACTAACTAAATTAGAATTGTGAACTGTTTAAAAATCGTCTCCATTTGAACCAAATTAAAAGACTTCGCAATTTTTGTTAATTAAAAAAAGTGTTTTGTAAGAAGGTGCAGAAAGGGTTTTACACAGTGCTTTATAGATCACTTCGTAGAAAGTTCTAGATTTGATCGCTTCTTGGTGTTAGATAGAGAAGGGGGTTCCCGGGGGAAGGGAGCCCTAAAATCTGGACGGAAGCTAAAAGTACTGCTCTCTCTCTTGGTGTGCCGAAAACACCATTGAACGGACAAAGACGTAACTAGTCGGAACCAGCCCCGGTGAGGGGCGCACGGCGGACTATGCCGTACAGTGTAGCTAAAAGTAGCGAGAAAGTCGTCTGTCTACCTATAGCAGTGGTTCTCAACCATTTATAGCCTGTGAACCCTTTCATCATGTATAAAGATTATATCGCCCCCCCCCTTCAAAAAATGTCTGACTCACAATGTGCATTCATACTAAGAATAATAAATAGTAACAATAATAACTAATACTAACAATAATAACTAATACTAACACTAATAACTAATACTAACACTAATAACTAATACTAACAATAATAACTAATACTAACAATAATAACTAATACTAACACTAATAACTAATACTAACAATAATAACTAATACTAACACTAATAACTAATACTAATATTATAACATTTAATATAAACGCTAGCGGAGAGAAAGTCTAACATGACCTTTCAGTAGCGATGGGCGATGCACACTCTTCCCAATTGGCCAGTTAACTATGTTATAGTATATCTTTCTTGCGGTATTTTGGTAATAACGGATTCCAGGATAAGGATTCATCTAGTTACTTGAGGTAACATTATCTGGAAAAGGCGCATTATTCCTCGTATGAATCAGTGTATAGCAGTGTCGAGGAAATTTTATTTGGGGTTCGAATTTGGGCTTTTTGTGGCTTTGGATCCAGTTTGTGTCTGACAATCTGTGGTTCCAATCACTCTCATGAAACCCTAAAATTTCGCCCTAGGGGGATATCCCATGGTTGAGAACGACTGACCTATAGGTTATCGATCTGTTTCCTATTCTATCTTACTATTTCTCTCCCTCTTTCTCTCCCATACACACACAGTTTTCCGTTTCTTTGTTTTTAATAAACCTTTTAAAACCTAAAACACGTCTCGGCTTCGTTTATAACCTTAACCCTAACTCTAACCTTAACCCTAACCCTAACCCTAACCCTAACCCTAACCCTAACCCTAACCCTAACTCTAACTCTAACCCTAACCCTAACCCTAACACTAACCCTAACACTAACCTTAACCCTAACCCTAACCCTACCCCTAAACCTTACCCTAACCCTAACCCTAACCCTTACCCTTACGCTTACCCTAACCCTAACCCTAACCCTAAGCCTGTCTTAGCGATGATAATAATGACGGTGACGCAGAACGATACGACGACGACCAGAAAATCTACATGCGTGCGTTTATCAACAACCTGAGTTACAACACAAAACACACGGGTGTACAACAGATTATACACCGAGGTAGGTAGTATCCTTCATAAGGGCTCACTGATTTTACTGCATATAGACGATCAAGTCTAACGTCCCAGATGAGCACTTCATTCGAATTGCCATCCTCTAGGTGCGAACATCTCAAAATAGCTAGCTATATAATTTAGAAAATAAATGAAGATGGACGTAAGAAATTTGGTAATTCACCCAATTAGATTTTTAACTGTGCGACATCAAAAACAGATTTGAAAATTCTCCTTAAATTTGGTTAATATTTGCAAAAGTGTTTTGTAAAAGGAATAGCTTGGAACGGTTGTGTACGGCGCATTTATATACAGCTTCGTAGGAAGTTCTAGATTCGATGGTTTCTTGGTGTGCATACATCTGATTTGTCAATCTGTGCGTAGTCGTTTAAGTCCTAACTGTGCACCTCATTCGAACTGGCATCCTCTAAGTAGGACCATCTTATCTACATTGTTATATGATCTAAAAAATAAGTTAATACCGATATTAGACATTTCTTACCTGACTAGCTTAGATTTTGAACAGTTAGAAACTTGTTTCCATTGAAACCCGATTCGAATATTCTCCGAAAATGAGAAGCTGAAAAGGGTTTTGCGCGTTACTTTATAAACACTTTCGTAGTAAGTTCTGAATTCAACCGTTGGATTGGTTTGATTCACGCATTTGATTGGTTTGTACTGATTAAGTTTGTGATCCATGATAAAACCGACTTTTCGTCGGCTGTTTACGTAAACAGCCGGAAGATGACAAAAGGCGTGTCCAATCAGATTGCAAGACAGCCGGCGACAATGTTCAATTGTGAATTAAGTAAATCGCAAAATTTGTCTGCGCTTATTCGAACAAAAAATCTGCAAAATTTTGTAAAATGAAGCAAAACATTCCTAGAAACCTTAACCCTAACCGATAACTAACACAAATGTAAATATAACTGTTTTTTTTTCACCCTAACCCTCACTCTAAAACCTAACACTAAAAATAGTAAACAACTGTTGTTGTTTTTTCATCCTAAACCTCAACTAACCCTAACCCTAACCCTAACCCTAACCAAGGCGGTTCGGTTCAAAAGCTGTATCAGTACAAAAAAACAACAACAATTTATCAAACTAAATAAATAGTAATTAAACAAATCTTAACTTTCTTGTGAAAAAAAAATCTTGTAAAAAAAAAGAATAATAATAACAGTTATTTCATTCTATTTTATTCGTCGAAAAATATTTTTTTTCATAAAATTTTACATACGGTAACTGTTTTTATGGTTTAAATATTGTTCCATTCTTTTTTTCCTGTTTAATAGCGTCGCCTCGTTGTACTTTAGACGGCGGTTCGTTTTCTTGCGGCATCTTCCGGCTGTATCAGTACAAAAAAACAACAACAATTTATCAAAATAAATAAAATAGTAATTAAACAAATCTTAACTTTCTTGTGAAAAAAAAATCTTGTAAAAAAAAAGAATAATAATAACAGTTATTTCATTCTATTTTATTCGTCGAAAAATATTTTTTTTCATAAGATTTTACATACGGTAACTGTTTTTATGGTTTAAATATTGTTCCATTCTTTTTTTCCTGTTTAATAGCGTCGCCTCGTTGTACTTTAGACGGCGGTTCGTTTTCTTGCGGCATCTTCCGGCTGTATCAGTACAAAAAAACAACAACAATTTATCAAAATAAATAAAATAGTAATTAAACAAATCTTAACTTTCTTGTGAAAAAAAAATCTTGTAAAAAAAAAGAATAATAATAACAGTTATTTCATTCTATTTTATTCGTCGAAAAATATTTTTTTTCATAAGATTTTACATACGGTAACTGTTTTTATGGTTTAAATATTGTTCCATTCTTTTTTTCCTGTTTAATAGCGTCGCCTCGTTGTACTTTAGACGGCGGTTCGTTTTCTTGCGGCATCTTCCGGCTGTATCAGTACAAAAAAACAACAACAATTTATCAAAATAAATAAAATAGTAATTAAACAAATCTTAACTTTCTTGTGAAAAAAAAATCTTGTAAAAAAAAAGAATAATAATAACAGTTATTTCATTCTATTTTATTCGTCGAAAAATATTTTTTTTCATAAAATTTTACATACGGTAACTGTTTTTATGGTTTAAATATTGTTCCATTCTTTTTTTCCTGTTTAATAGCGTCGCCTCGTTGTACTTTAGACGGCGGTTCGTTTTCTTGCGGCATCTTCCGGCTGTATCAGTACAAAAAAACAACAACAATTTATCAAAATAAATAAAATAGTAATTAAACAAATCTTAACTTTCTTGTGAAAAAAAAATCTTGTAAAAAAAAAGAATAATAATAACAGTTATTTCATTCTATTTTATTCGTCGAAAAATATTTTTTTTCATAAGATTTTACATACGGTAACTGTTTTTATGGTTTAAATATTGTTCCATTCTTTTTTTCCTGTTTAATAGCGTCGCCTCGTTGTACTTTAGACGGCGGTTCGTTTTCTTGCGGCATCTTCCGGCTGTATCAGTACAAAAAAACAACAACAATTTATCAAAATAAATAAAATAGTAATTAAACAAATCTTAACTTTCTTGTGAAAAAAAAATCTTGTAAAAAAAAAGAATAATAATAACAGTTATTTCATTCTATTTTATTCGTCGAAAAATATTTTTTTTCATAAGATTTTACATACGGTAACTGTTTTTATGGTTTAAATATTGTTCCATTCTTTTTTTCCTGTTTAATAGCGTCGCCTCGTTGTACTTTAGACGGCGGTTCGTTTTCTTGCGGCATCTTCCGGCTGTATCAGTACAAAAAAACAACAACAATTTATCAAAATAAATAAAATAGTAATTAAACAAATCTTAACTTTCTTGTGAAAAAAAAATCTTGTAAAAAAAAAGAATAATAATAACAGTTATTTCATTCTATTTTATTCGTCGAAAAATATTTTTTTTCATAAAATTTTACATACGGTAACTGTTTTTATGGTTTAAATATTGTTCCATTCTTTTTTTCCTGTTTAATAGCGTCGCCTCGTTGTACTTTAGACGGCGGTTCGTTTTCTTGCGGCATCTTCCGGCTGTATCAGTACAAAAAAACAACAACAATTTATCAAAATAAATAAAATAGTAATTAAACAAATCTTAACTTTCTTGTGAAAAAAAAATCTTGTAAAAAAAAAGAATAATAATAACAGTTATTTCATTCTATTTTATTCGTCGAAAAATATTTTTTTTCATAAGATTTTACATACGGTAACTGTTTTTATGGTTTAAATATTGTTCCATTCTTTTTTTCCTGTTTAATAGCGTCGCCTCGTTGTACTTTAGACGGCGGTTCGTTTTCTTGCGGCATCTTCCGGCTGTATCAGTACAAAAAAACAACAACAATTTATCAAAATAAATAAAATAGTAATTAAACAAATCTTAACTTTCTTGTGAAAAAAAAATCTTGTAAAAAAAAAGAATAATAATAACAGTTATTTCATTCTATTTTATTCGTCGAAAAATATTTTTTTTCATAAGATTTTACATACGGTAACTGTTTTTATGGTTTAAATATTGTTCCATTCTTTTTTTCCTGTTTAATAGCGTCGCCTCGTTGTACTTTAGACGGCGGTTCGTTTTCTTGCGGCATCTTCCGGCTGTATCAGTACAAAAAAACAACAACAATTTATCAAAATAAATAAAATAGTAATTAAACAAATCTTAACTTTCTTGTGAAAAAAAAATCTTGTAAAAAAAAAGAATAATAATAACAGTTATTTCATTCTATTTTATTCGTCGAAAAATATTTTTTTTCATAAGATTTTACATACGGTAACTGTTTTTATGGTTTAAATATTGTTCCATTCTTTTTTTCCTGTTTAATAGCGTCGCCTCGTTGTACTTTAGACGGCGGTTCGTTTTCTTGCGGCATCTTCCGGCTGTATCAGTACAAAAAAACAACAACAATTTATCAAAATAAATAAAATAGTAATTAAACAAATCTTAACTTTCTTGTGAAAAAAAAATCTTGTAAAAAAAAAGAATAATAATAACAGTTATTTCATTCTATTTTATTCGTCGAAAAATATTTTTTTTCATAAGATTTTACATACGGTAACTGTTTTTATGGTTTAAATATTGTTCCATTCTTTTTTTCCTGTTTAATAGCGTCGCCTCGTTGTACTTTAGACGGCGGTTCGTTTTCTTGCGGCATCTTCCGGCTGTATCAGTACAAAAAAACAACAACAATTTATCAAAATAAATAAAATAGTAATTAAACAAATCTTAACTTTCTTGTGAAAAAAAAATCTTGTAAAAAAAAAGAATAATAATAACAGTTATTTCATTCTATTTTATTCGTCGAAAAATATTTTTTTTCATAAGATTTTACATACGGTAACTGTTTTTATGGTTTAAATATTGTTCCATTCTTTTTTTCCTGTTTAATAGCGTCGCCTCGTTGTACTTTAGACGGCGGTTCGTTTTCTTGCGGCATCTTCCGGCTGTATCAGTACAAAAAAACAACAACAATTTATCAAAATAAATAAAATAGTAATTAAACAAATCTTAACTTTCTTGTGAAAAAAAAATCTTGTAAAAAAAAAGAATAATAATAACAGTTATTTCATTCTATTTTATTCGTCGAAAAATATTTTTTTTCATAAGATTTTACATACGGTAACTGTTTTTATGGTTTAAATATTGTTCCATTCTTTTTTTCCTGTTTAATAGCGTCGCCTCGTTGTACTTTAGACGGCGGTTCGTTTTCTTGCGGCATCTTCCGGCTGTATCAGTACAAAAAAACAACAACAATTTATCAAAATAAATAAAATAGTAATTAAACAAATCTTAACTTTCTTGTGAAAAAAAAATCTTGTAAAAAAAAAGAATAATAATAACAGTTATTTCATTCTATTTTATTCGTCGAAAAATATTTTTTTTCATAAGATTTTACATACGGTAACTGTTTTTATGGTTTAAATATTGTTCCATTCTTTTTTTCCTGTTTAATAGCGTCGCCTCGTTGTACTTTAGACGGCGGTTCGTTTTCTTGCGGCATCTTCCGGCTGTATCAGTACAAAAAAACAACAACAATTTATCAAAATAAATAAAATAGTAATTAAACAAATCTTAACTTTCTTGTGAAAAAAAAATCTTGTAAAAAAAAAGAATAATAATAACAGTTATTTCATTCTATTTTATTCGTCGAAAAATATTTTTTTTCATAAGATTTTACATACGGTAACTGTTTTTATGGTTTAAATATTGTTCCATTCTTTTTTTCCTGTTTAATAGCGTCGCCTCGTTGTACTTTAGACGGCGGTTCGTTTTCTTGCGGCATCTTCCGGCTGTATCAGTACAAAAAAACAACAACAATTTATCAAAATAAATAAAATAGTAATTAAACAAATCTTAACTTTCTTGTGAAAAAAAAATCTTGTAAAAAAAAAGAATAATAATAACAGTTATTTCATTCTATTTTATTCGTCGAAAAATATTTTTTTTCATAAGATTTTACATACGGTAACTGTTTTTTATGGTTTAAATATTGTTCCATTCTTTTTTCCTGTTTAATAGCGTCGCCTCGTTGTACTTTAGACGGCGGTTCGTTTTCTTGCGGAATCTTCCGGCTGTTTACGTAAACAGCCATCGAAAAGTCGATTTTATTATGGGTTGCAAACTGTACCAATACTGATTGGTCAATCTGTACGCATGCGGTTAAGTCACATTCATTCACTTTATTCGAATTGCTCTCCTCGAGATGCGAACATGTAAACATAGCTTTGATTGCACTTTTGAAAATAAATTAATACCGACATCAGATATTCCTTAGTGGACTAGATGAGATTTTGAACAGCTAGAATATCGTCTCCATTCAAAATAGATTCGAAAATTCTCAACAAATTTGATTAATTTTGAAAAATACATGAATTGTAAGAAGGATCAGAAAATGTCTTTTCATAGGGCTTTTAGAGGGAGGTGACGGTGGTTAGGTTGGGTGTTCCAAGTTCGAATCCAGTCGGTTTCTAGTTCGGACAGCTATAGCAGGGATGTGACGGTGGGTAAGTGTATATCAACACAGACTGAAGACCTGGGTGCTCCATGTTCAAATCCAGTCGGTTCCACAGTACCACTTTCACTTAGGGATGTTGACAACCTTCTCGTGGTCCTTCCTGTGAGTACCCGATGTATTTCCAGAAAGATTTCTAACTAGAAAAACATCGGGGAAACTAGTACCAACACTAGAATCATCTGATTCACACGAACGAAGAAGATAACCTCGTAGAATGTTATAGCTTTTATTGTTTATTTTTGCTAGGGATGGGGCATCCTACCAGATGCGAGACATCGCCCATATTTTACACATTCCAACCGAGAGATCTTTTAAATATTCTAACCGTCCCTTTAAGTTCAATTGTTTGTATCTATCTTGCACTTGGTTCACCGGTTATATTCGCCAGGTAGTTTTTGAAATTATTTTTCATTAGTCCGGTTGGTCTTACAATTACTAGGATGATGGAGATCTACCTAAGATTCCAGTTTCTGTTCATAAAAATAGCTTGTTATAAGATTTAGAAAATAAGTTAACACCAACATAAGAAATTCGTTAAATGAGAATTCGAACTGTTAGAAAATCGTCTCCATTCAAAACAGATTCTAAAAGTCACGCAAATTTGGTTAATCTTTCTAAAAAGTGTTTCGCGAAAAGAAGAAGCCGGAAAGGGTTTTGCGGGAAACGCTTTGATGCGATGAATGTCTTAAAAATGATTCCAATTTCTCCGGCTTTGCTTAATTAAGTATCGGTTAATGATTTATTGATGTATCGATTTATTGAAGATCTGACGGAATTGATTTTTGCACATGGTTTAAAGATCAATGCTGACATTAGTCGAAAGACTAGCTTACTTAGATGAAGGGGCGGGGGGGGGCGGCGGTTAGCTGAACCAAAAATCTACACAAGCCAAGATCAAGACATGAAAGAAGTTTATGAATGAAAAATCAAGGAAAAAGAATGAGTAAAATGGTGAATGAAAGAAGGAAATAGATTATTGAATATATATATATATATATATATATATATATATATATATATATATATATATATATATATATATATATATATATTTATATATATATATATATATATATATAAATATGAAACCAAAAGTATACTTTTAGTAGATAGAACCTATAGTGAAATGGTTTAAGCTAAATATACGACGAGATAGAGCAATTATAAAGATAGCTGAAAGAAGAGGGATACACATGTACGAATGACAAATTTATTTCAACTTCGATTGTTCAATGCAACGTGTACTCGGTAAACACATGTTTTACACCTTGCAATCGAAGTTGAAATAAAATTGTCATTCGTACATGTTTATCCCTCTTTTTACATCTATCTTTATATATATATATATATATATATATATATATATATATATATATATATATACACACTATTATTTCATGTGCATACACATATGATATTATAAGGTTATATAATATACTTTGTATATATATTTTCAGTATTTACTTCAACACGTGTTCAATACGTGGGTAGTAGTATGAACGTATATTTATGGTAAGAGAGATACACAGAAGCGTCAATGTTTCATCCCACAGCGAATCATCAGCTTAAATGTAACTGAAATATAAAACACTCTGTGTAGCTTCGTAACAAGTTCTAGATTAGATCGCTTCTTGGTATGAACGCATTTGATTCATACATCTGTGCCTTGACTAACTGTCTGAGGATTTCCTGTGGAAATGAATCATGGACGTCTCCGTATAGCGTACTTGCTATACACATATTTTAATACTTATATATATATATATATATATATATATACACACATGTAATAGTTCGAATGCAAAACGCGATAAATCCATATATTAAAAAATAAAAGGACGAATATATCAAATGTAGACAAATGCTAAAGGCTTTATTTAATTGAAAGAAAAAAAAATCATGCTGATATCCAATTATGTAAAATATGATTTTTCAGTGTGATTTAATGTTTTAATGCAACACTTTTTGTTGTGATAGATCGCAATTTTGAAAATGGCGTTTATCGCGTTTTGCATTCGAAATCTTCACACACACACACACACATATATATATATATATATATATATATATATATATATATATATATATATATATACTAGAAAAATACTTGCCCCAAGACGGGTAAAATTAATTGCACGTACGGAACAGTTTTGCACCACTTTTATGTCCCGTTACAAAATTTAAAATCAAGATATGATGATACTAAACATTATGTCTAAAATCCTTATTCTAATGTTGATCAAAATCCATTACATAATTTTGATTTACGGCTTAAGCTCAAGAGGTCTTCAGAAGAAACTGATATTCAGGGAATCTTACTTCATTGGTGTCTAATGACTATGAATCAAATCCCATGCAAACCTGAAATATTTGCTTCACCCTCCTGTCTTCGAATACCGATCCTACTCTTTCCCCCTTCCCGTTTTTCACCACTTGTCTGATACCAGCACTTTACACTTTCTTCCTCGTCGACTCTCCTACTTGAATGTTCTTCTGGAGTCTATGCACAAAAATCTACCATAGTCACTAAATAACGAAGCCCGCCTACTCTTCTGCAACGCTCTCTCCTCTTTCTTTTAAAAAAAAATTGAACTACTCTTTCCCCTTCCCGTTTCTCAATACTTGGCTGTTACCAGGACTTAACCTGAACATTACGCTTCCTCTACGATTCTCACTTTCTTCTCACTTCCTTTATCGTCCTTATTTCTTTGTATAAATGCCCATTCCATCTAAAATATAGTTCTCTTCCATTGAGAAAGATTTCATCAGAAAATCGAAATTATTTTCGTAGACAATCTATTAATAAATGAAACGTGTTCCTTCACCACGGTCGTTTTGTCATCATTTATTTTCTACAGCTGGGTGTAGCCAACAGAATACACGTTCATTTATAGCAACACTCAACGTTCTCAGAGAATTAATTTGCATTTCCTACCCACTGATTTGCTAATCTTGATAGCATAGAATATCAATTTCTAACGTTTCCCTTTTTTCTTATCTCTTTTTTATTCCAGTTTTGCACAAATAATCCCAGAAAGCGCCAGCCGATTTGTATAGCGTAACTGCTTTTTTCCCTTTCGAACGGGAACCTCATCTAACATCTATCAAGCTTGTTTATGTCAGCTGTGTTGCTTATATATAAAATAAATTATGTAAATTCCAGAAAACTCCACAACTCTCAGGAAAATATGCTGCAATTTTCGTTTATTCTTTTCCCAGTCTTCTTGTTTTTGACTACACTATTTCACTTCTCACCAATGTGAGCCTTATTAACTCGGTCTATAATTTAAAAAAAATTCTTCTTTATTTACTTGCTAGGTGCTGAACCAACTTAACCTGCCTTGGGCATGTCCACACACAGAAAAGACGCTCTGGGGAAAGTGTTTTTGCAGTGTACTTAGCTCATGTATTATTTACCTTATTATAAATAAATTGTGCATTTTTATTTGTATAGACACAATGTATTTAATTACATGTTTGATCTACTTATGCATGTCAAGGTAACTGTTTTTAATAGTTTGTCGTAGACAAACTATTAATAAATGAACCGTCTTTGTTCAACGCAGTTTTTTACCATCTTTAATTTTTTACATGTGTGTGTATATGACGTAATGCACGGCTATTCTTATCAACACCCCCAACGTGAACACATAACTAATTTTAATTCCCTAGAATAGACTATCAACTACTTTAATCGTTCACATTTTTATTAACTCTCTGAATTCAGCTTTGCACACATAGCCACGGAAAGTTCCAGCAAAGATTGCATAACGTCATTATTTTCCTTCCGTTTCCAATGTGAGCTTCATCCAACAACTAAATAAAACGTATCTTTGCAAGCTGTGTTTCTTATAAATAAATAAATTAAAAAAACTTTAAGGAAGATACGTTACTCATTTCAATTCACTCTTTCCTCAATCTTCCTGTTTCCGGCCACACTCTGTCACTTTTCTCGAATGGGAGCTTCATCCAATATCATGTCTTTCCCAGCTGTGCTTCTTATACATACATAAATAAAGAACTCAGTGTCAATTCCAGGTTCGTTTCTCTTTCGCGAAACACATTGCATATTGCCATAAATATACGACCAAATGGCAACTTGATTGAAAAAGATGGTCAAAGGACTTCCAACGTCTTAAACATGTGATGCTTAGTCTGAAAAAATGCGACCGAGTGTACAGTAAGCAAAATCTAACGTCATTTACTTAAACTCTTGTCGGATTATTAAAGTGCAACTCGTCTCACATATCGATACATTTTTCTTTTTTACACTAGGTTATCGACACGGATATGTTTTATTTCGCTTTAATTTTTTTCTGAAAATACTTTTCTCCAATCTGAGTCTTATCAAACATTATTTCTTTGGCAGCTGTTTTCTTCATACAAAAATAAATTAAAAATTCAGTGTGAATTCTAGGTTCTTTCCTTTCGGAAAAAACATTGCCTATTGCAACCAAATCTCAATTTGATTGAAGAAAGATTGTCAAAAGAGTTGCAACTTCTAACCCATATAAATATTGGGCTAAAAAATGCGACCGGTCATGGAGTTGGTATTTTTTGTCGAAAATTGCACCCACGACTCAAAAAATGTAGAAACTTGACAAAAGATTAAATTGTTAAATGAAGACTTTTGTCAAAACATACTTTTACAAAGACTTACGTCATTTCCTTAAAAACTTATACTAATCTGTTTGACATATCGATACTCGATTTACACTAGCCTATTTTTTCTGTTTTTCTCTTTTCACTAGGTTATTGACACGGATATATTTGATTTCGCTTCCATTTTTTCTGAAAATACTTTTCTCCAATTAGAGTCTGATCCAACATTATCTCTTAGCCAGCTATTGCTACAATATTCGACCAGATGTCAATTTGATTGACAAACATTAAAAAAGAGTTGCTAAAATGCGACCGGTGATATAGTTTGTATTTATTTGGTCAAAAGTTTACGACTCAAAATATGTTGAAACTTGACAGAAGATCAATCAATCAATAAATAAATCAATTTTATTTGCCAAAAATAGCAAAGTGTAGCAAGTCACAGTAAAACAGAAGATATTGCATCTATATAACGTCTGAATGTTTGTCTAAAGCGACTTTCAACCTGGATATGGTAGGCATCATTACGCACTTCTCTGGTAGGCTATTCGCGGGGCAGAAACACAGACAGAGAATACTGATTTTCTTCTGTTGAGATGAAAACGACGATGGTACATCTTATACGGGTTGCCGCGTAGACCGCGATCAGTTGTTGGGGTGAAAAAAAAAACCTCTAACAGTAGATATACATATAATTATTTAATACATTATTATTATTATTATTATTATTATTATTATTATTATTATTATTATTATTATTATTATTATTATTATTATTATTATTATTATCCACATACGTATACGTTTCATCCTAATGGAATCATCAGTGTGGAAGATAACTGTTCAGCCGGTCGAATGATTCAAACTGTGGATACATATGCCTGATAGACTCTTCCCTCTGTCGACAGTGGTAACGCTCTGCTAGTTAGTAATGGCAGAGATTCAATGCGAGATTGTGTGTGTATATATATTGCATTGAACTTTTTCCATAGATGTGGGACGGTTGAGGTAGCAGGGTCAGTTGGCGAGGAAAACATGAGGAAATGATAAATATGGATTTGAGAGAAAGGGATAAATAAAGGAAAGGCAACTTCTAAAAGCTGTCCAACACATGCCAGCACGTACGTAAAGTGGACGTTAAACCGAAGATGATGATGATGATGATGATGGTGATGATGATGATGATGATGATGATTATGCTGCTGCTGCTTATGATGATGATGATGGTGGTGGTGATGATGATGGTGGTGGTTGTGGTGATGATGATGAATGGCATCATCCAACTTAACCCCCCCTCTGCCTTTAGTGTTGCAAATATTGAGTGGTAAAGTCAAAATGCCCTTATTTAAAGTGAATTCAACTTTACACAATTGGAGCACGATCTTTGTTCCTGGACACATTCTTAGTATTTCTTTCGAGACATTTGTAGATATACATTCCCATTGATGATTCTGTATGTCAGTATGATGTCCCCTCACATCTTTTGCTGTTTAAATGAGGGCAGATTTAGTCTTTGTGGACATTCTTTGTAAGTAAACAGTAAGAATCTCGTCAAAATCTTAGTTTCCAACTATTGAACACGCTCCAAGTGTACGATAAATCTTTTACAGTTAGTTTTTTTTTTTTTACTTTGATGGCATACTCAAGAAAGGACCGTACTAGGGTTATATTATTTGAATTATTATGAAGCACAGTGAATTCGAAGTGCCCTGTGATTGGATGAAAATCAGCCAATCACAGACCACTGCTTCAATCTCTGCAGAAAACCCAGGAGAGCGCCTATTTTTAAAATATCGGCCACTTCTCTTCAGCCTCGCTGCCGTCAACATCGTTCCTTCTCTGCTGCAGCAAGTGCGAGCGGGCACATGCTTTTGTAGCGTATATAATACGCAAGAAGCCCTCTTGATGTTCTCAACTACTCTTATCCTGTTACAAGAAAACTGGCATTTTCAGTGAGTCCGCAAAGGCACTTCTTTTGCAAGCAACATTCTATTTCTTTCTTCTCTTTTTATCTATATAAATACCCTTTCTTTATCTACCCAAGTTGTCTGTTATCTCTGTTCTTGTCTAGTCACGTTTTTATGCCACCAACCTTTCTTCCAGCGGACTACAGTCTTCGTCCTTCATTTTAATGGGAAACATCCCAACAGTATATAGGGTTTTGAAAGCGTATGCTGTTAGGCTTAGAAAGGATCTCCGGATCAGGTAGAGAAATTGTCTGACTTTGCACGCCATCTCGATATAGTGATGTGTTGATTTGAAAGAGTTGTCCATAACTGTACCAAGGTCCTTTGGAGGAGCGATGATGTTGATGGGTCGAGGGTGAACACAAATCGCCAGCTTGGAAGTAGGCAGAGAGCCGATAGGAAGATGACTGTATTTAGCATAGTCACAAGATAAATCGCAGATTGAAGACCAGAACAAGATGAAATGGTTAAATGCATTATGTTTCAAAACAATAACTTCACAAACGCGTATCATATTTTCAAAGTTACACCCAAATAACCATTCGTCTGACATACTGATACTTGATTCAGACTAGCCTACTTTTTCGTTATTACTGTCTATAAAATTATTGGCGCGAATATATTTAATTTCGCTAGTTTTTTTTCTCTGAAAATACTTTTCGCCAATGTAAGCATTATCCAACATTATCTCTTTGTGAACAGTTTCACTTATACATAAATGAATTAAAAACGCTGTGTAAATTCCAGTTTATTCCCCTTTCGGCATCTTCGTTGCCTGTTGCATTAATATGCGACCAAATGTCAATTTGATGAAGCTGATTTCATTGAATCGTCTCAGAAAAGTCAACGCACGTTCGAAATATGTCGGAACCTGACAGAAGATGGAATGGTTAAATGCAATCTGTTGTCAAACAAGAACTTCGGAGACTTAAGCCATTTTCTTGTCTTTTATTTTTTGTCTAACTTGTCTTTTACAATTCTTGTTCGCAAATTGACTCAGGTCAAGTGAATTCTGTCTGCATCGGTGGGGGGGTGGGGGGATTTTGCGTCAGAGCGGTAGGTAGTCGAGGGACGCGCAGATATGTTTGCGCCTGCCATTAAAGTCTTCTTTTTTCCCGGTCTTCGTCTTTTTCCATTTACCGAATTTTTACCGTTGCCGCTGGGGACCAAAATCTTTTCCAGAAATTGTCAGATTAGATTTAATGCATTTTTCAGTCCAAGAATTATGCGTTTAAGAAGCTGGAAATCTTTTGGCCAACTTTTTACATCAAAGAACATGTAAAAGACAAGTGGACATCACCATATATATATATATATATATATATATATATATATATATATATATATATATATATATATATATATATATATAAGTAAGATACTAAAACTAAACTTTTAGTAGAAAGAACCTATAGTGAAATGGTAAAAGCTCAATATACGAGCTAGAGCAATTATAAAGATAGATGGACGAAGTGTGATAAACATTTACGAATGTCCAAATTTATTTCAAACTTCAAATGTTCAATGCAAGGTATATTCTGTAATAAAATTATGTTTATTGTTCTTTCCTTAAGCCAAGGCTTTTCAAAGATCGAGATCTTATCATCAGAAAAATAATACAGATAGATAAGTTGGCAATAGAAAAGCCAAAGTTCAACATTCGAAACAATATTAAGATAGAGATGGGTGAAAAAAAGTTCGAGTAAAAAGATATTGGTTTTGTCCAAGTGGTAATTGTCCGCCGATAAGATGTCCAATGGAAGAAGGTTTCAGTGGAGAAGAAAAAGTTTCGTAGAGGTATCACAGGAAGGCGTTCAAAAAGAAGTAAATCAATGGTGAAAATTTAGTTCAAATAATTACCACTTAGACAAACCCAATATCTTTTTACTCGAACTTTTTTTCACCAATCTCTTTCTTAATATTTTTTCAAATGTTGAACTTTGGCTTTTCTATTGCCAACTTATCTATATGTATAATTCCTCTGATGATAAGATCTCGATCTTTGAAAAGTCTTGGCTTCAGGAAAGAACAATAAACATAATTTTATTACAGAATATACCTTGCATTAAACATCTGAAGTTTGAAATAAATTTGGACATTCATGCATGTTTATCACTCTTCGTCCATCTATCTTTATATATATATATATATATATATATATATATATATATATATATATATATATATATATATATATATATATATATATATGTATGGGAAATGAAAAAGGAAAAACCAAGAGATATATTTTATATATTCATCAACGTTTCGTCTTTATTATAAGACATCCTCAGGATAGTAATTTTAAGAAAAATGTTATGCAAGTACCTCGAACTATTGGGTTGACATGATGGGTTGAGAAGAAAAGTAGTAGCCGTGGCTACTAAGAGCGCTGGACGAGGGTCCAGGCTGAGAAGTCAGTCAGTAGCAAAGAGTGAAACAAATATGGAAAGCTTTGAGTGGGTACATTAAGGCAGCAGTGAAAAAGGGGAGGGTGTGAGTGCTAGTGAACTTGCCTTAGAGTGGGAGAGAGGAGAGGGGGCTGAGGTTTTTGTCGTGGTGAGGTGTGGCATGGATTTTGAGGGGCTGGGGATATATATATATATATATATATATATATATATATATATATATATATATATATGATAATTTTATTTACACAGACATGTACAAAATCTGCGACACTGGCATGTCGATGTTATCGATCAACAGTTACTATAAACTGAGATCTCATCAGGCAGAGTTAGAATCCGATCTTAACCTCAGATCATATTTGGAGAGAATGAAGTGGAGGGATAGAGAAAGAGAAGAAGAAGGAAAGAAATTTAACATTTCAAAAATTAAAGCCGTTGCATGTCTACCACCCCCTCCTTCCCTCTTGATCTGAATCAACAGACGCCCTCTTTCTCTCTTTCTTTTTCCTCTATGTGTCTCTCCCCTCATCATTATTTGTTCCTCTTTCCACCTTATATTTTTATTTATTTATTTATTTGCCCTGTCTGTTTCAGATTCTAGATTTTAGATTTTTGTTTTTTGTTTCTTAGATTTTTAGATTTTTGATTTTAATTTTTAATTTTAATTTTTTAATTTTTTAATTTTTTAATTTTTTAATTTTTAATTTTTTAACGGCTTTAATTTTTGAAATGTTAAATTTCTTTCCTTCTTCTTCTCTTTCTCTATCCCTCCACTTCATTCTCTCCAAATATGATCTGAGGTTAAGATCGGATTCTAACTCTGCCTGATGAGATCTCAGTTTATAGTAACTGTTGATCGATAACATCGACATGCCAGTGTCGCAGATTTTGTACATGTCTGTGTAAATAAAATTATCATATATAAAGCTCTATTTTGATATTGAGCACTTTTTATAAACCCGGTTAAAATTCTCTGGATTACCACCCTGTGGATATTTTTCACCTGGATTATTACCATTATTATATATATATATATATATATTAGTGATAGGACGATTCCAAAATTTTCCCAGGTCCAATATAATTAGATTATGTTCTAAATTCTCAATTCCGTTACAATTATCGATTCCGATTCCGATTTTTTTTTTAATTTCTAAACATTTAATCAGAGATGTCTTTTTTTACTTTTCGAATATTTCTGTAAACACCCTGTGTAATGTCCGCATATATTTTTGCAAACGTAAAAAGTACACTGAGGGGGGGGGAGTCGTATATTAAATATTTTTTCTCAAAAGTTTTTCTTGTAATTGATGAAAAAATAATGAGACAACTAAAAAAAATATCTTAAAAAAAAACGATTTCTATTAGTTTGTCGTTAGTTGACAAAATGCTATTTTAATTTTTTCATAAACAATAAAAACAGTCGACGATTGTTATGCAAAATAAGAAGATGATGTAGAAACAAGATATGAAACGAAGAATGAATTTCTAAATAATAATATTATCATGTAGAAAACTATTCTTAACTTGATGGGGGTTGGAGGGTTTTATTAATTATTCTGTATCTTCCCTCTATCGAGGAATGTTAATAATTTTATCCTAATTATAAAAATTTGGTCAGTTATTGCTAATGTCAATATAACAAATATGTAATAGATTGATTTGTTTTATTCAAGAAAGAAACACAAGATACAAATAATAATACAAATATTATTATTACTACTAATAATAATATTAATGGAAAATTTGTAGATTAACATTTTCAGCTACCCCCCCCCCCAAAAAAAAAAAATTAGATTCTACCTTTTTAGACGGTTATCATGTTAGAAAGGAAAACAATAACCCATTTTTTTAGAATTTAGAGTAGGAGATAACTTTCGTATATAAATTTAAAGTAAAATGATCACTATTTTCTAGGCCATTCTAACTATTTAAAAATGTCTGCGAAATTTGTTTACCATTGACTTAAGTCCGACTACTAAGGTCGTAAAACCATACATAATCGCTTAAGAAAGTACCCCCCCCGCCCCAACACTCAAATAAATAAACGCACATAATTTATCTCCCAAATCAAAATAAACATGTTTGGTTTACTGCGCGAATGTCTCGGAAATGGACGCTTAGTACCCTACTCTAAATTCTGAAATAATAGCTTTTTTCTGGGTGGGATCTCATTTTTATGGTGGGAGGCGTGATTTAGCAAAGAGTATATTTGTTATATTGACATTAGCATAATACAAAAACAATATTAATTGTTATATTGACATTAGCATAATACAACAACAATATTATTTGTTATATTGACATTAGCATAATACAACAACCATATTATTATTTATATTGACATTAGCATAATACAACAGCAATATTATTTGTTATATTGACATTAGCATAATACAACAACAATATTATTTGTTATATTGACATTAGCATAATACAACAACAATATTATTTGTTATATTGACATTAGCATAATACAACAACAATATTATTAGTTGTAACCACTAGGAGTTCTCACACAGATTATTATTATTATTATTATTATTATTATTATTATTATTATTATTATTATTATTATTATTATTATTATTATTATTATTCTTATTATTATTATTATTATTTACTCACTAGGAGTTCTCACACAGGTCATCAGTGATTGCTCACCGATAACCGGTGGTATTCCCTGGAGTCTGAGTGACAACAAGTCTACCCAGATTTCCAGCATTCTCCATCTCTTTCCGATAGCCACCGCAAATAAATTTGCAGTATCACAACAGCCGTTTACCATTGATTTCTTGCTGGTAAGGACCATTGGTATTCTCTGGGGTTTGGGTGGCAATAAGCCTCCCCGAAGTCCCAGCAGTTTCTGCACTTCCAGTGGAGGTCTGGTTTGTGCTGTCCCTCCTCGGTCTTCTGATCCTCCTTGACCCTAGGTAAATATTTTGTGTTGTGCTGGTGCCATTTTTTTTCCTTTTTAATTTTTTAAATTTATTATTTTTATTATTATTATTATTATTATTATTATTATTATTATTATTATTATTATTATTATTATCATCATCATTATTATCATTATTCTTATTATTATCATTATTATTATTATCATTAATATTATTATTATTATCATTATTATTATTATTATCATTATCATTATCATTATTATTATTATTATTATTATAGTTATTATTATTATTATTATTATTATCATTATCATTATTATTATTGTTATTATGATTATGAGTATCATTATTATTATTATTATTATTATTATTATTATTAATAAGATTAATGAGATTAATAAGATCAATTAAAAACGAACATTAATAATATACATGTTAGTAATTAATTTGTATTCATAAAACAAATGAACAATTTTTAAAAATAGTTAACAAAAATATCTACATAGAGAATTACATGGCAAATTGTCACTGTATTTCACTGTGGTTAGAGTATATATCTCTTTTCAGTGGAAGGAAACGGCTTCGATAATTTTCATTATTAGTCTTTGATTTTATTGCATTATATCTCTCATCCACATTTTTATATCTTTCGATATTTCTTTTTACAAGTAGTTTACAGACATGGAAACTCAAAATCAAAAAGTGTGATCCAGCAATAAACGTTTACATTGCAACCCCTTTCAACCGGATTATTTGGGACTTTAATTGTGTGGCTTCTCCAAAATTCAACAGGTTTTACAATTTTTAGACAGTAATTTTTCCTGGGTCTACCACTTTTGAACCTGCTGCTATGAGTTACATTATTTTCACAAAACCTTTTCATATATTTTCATTCTCATTTCTTTGCATTGCCCATTTTGTACATATTTATAGTTGTATTTATCTTATATTATACTTATATCTGTTCAAATTATGACTTTTGGTAATTCTCTTACCAACTTATCTCTCTGTATTCCTGTGATGATAAGATTCCATTCTTTGAAAAGCCATGGCTAAAGGCAGGAAAGATAAATCTCTTATATTAGAAAACACTTTGTTTTGAACAACTGAAGACGTAATAGATTTTGTATTTTTACTATCTTTATTCGCATCTTTTACTTGTCTATATAATTGTTCTATCTCCTATATCGGGCACCAATTCTTTCATGATAGGTTCTAATTTATACAGTTATATAGTTATACATTATATCTTTATTTTTCTGTTCTGAATATCTATCTATCTATCTATCTATCTATCTATCTATCTATCTATCTATCTATCTATCTATCTATCTATCTATATATATATATATATATATATATATATATATATATATATATATATATATATCCATCTGTATTTCTCCTCTGATGATAAGATTTCGATCTTTGAAAAGCCTTGGCTTAAGGAAATAATAATAAACACTAGTTTGTTACTGAATACACCTTGCATTGAACAATTGAAATTTGAAATAAATTTGGACAATCGTCGCATATTTATCACTCTTTTTTATTCTATCTCTCTCTCTCTCTCTCTCTCTCTCTCTCTCTCTCTCTCTATATATATATATATATATATATATATATATATATATATATTAGTACTTTATGTATCCACATAAAATATTATAAAGAGATATAATTTTTTATGTGTCAGTTTTCAGTATTTACTTCAACAGTGCTCGATACGTAAGTAGAGCTAGGTAGTAAGCAATGAAACTATATATGGCAATCAAGCTACACAGAGGCTCCCGTGTTTCATCCCCGACGATTCCCCCCGGGGATGAAACACGGGAGCCTCTGTGTAGCTTGATTGCCATATATATTTTCATTGCTTACTATATATATATATATATATATATATATATATGTGTGTGTGTGTGTGTGTGTGTGTGTGGGTGTGTGTGTGTGTGCGTATGTATTTATTAATAATGAATATGAACATATCTAGATGTTTATATCTTTTTCCATTAATTTCTGTGTTGTTTACGTAAAAGGAATACAAAATGTCTATAAAAAAGAAAATAATTTTCGGCCGTTCCCTTCGGGCTTCTTCGATCTTTTGAGACGTCTGTGTGTGTGAACGGTGGGTAGTGGGTGGTGATAGCAGTAGAAAACGAGTATAGATAATGAGATAAAGACATCTTTACATGTGACCTGTGTGTGTCAATCCCCGCATCTTCACATCTAAAGAGGTCAGTAGCGTAGGTGGCGCTGTAGACATTTTTTAACACTTAAGTGGATGACAATAGTCATTTACTTCTTCTCCTTTTCTTCAGTCTTACTCCTTTTTAGGACCACTTAAATTACGACATAGCTGTCCGCCAATCTTATACCATTAAGAACATATATAAAATACGGAATGCTTCTCTGAATAAGTAAGGTTTACGTTATGATAAATTTAGAGCTCTTGTCATACACTATTGAGCTACAACATAGACATTGTTTTAAACTTAAAGAAACTTACGTATATAATATATATATATATATATATATATATATATATGATTATTTTTATTTACACAGACATGTACAAAATCTGCGACACTGGCATGTCGATGTTATCGATCAACAGTTATTATAAACTGAGATCTCATCAGGCAGAGTTAGAATCCGATCTTAACCTCAGATCATATTTCTCTCCAAATATGATCTGAGGTTAAGATCGGATTCTAACTCTACCTGATGAGATCTCAGTTTATAATAACTGTTGATCGATAACATCGACATGCCAGTGTCGCAGATTTTGTACATGTCTGTGTAAATAAAAATACTCATATATAAAGCTCTATTTGATATTGAGCACTTTTTATAACCCCGGTTGAAATTTTTTGGATTACCCTGTGGATGCTTTTACCTGGATTATTACCATTATATATATATATATATATATATATATATATATATATATATATATATATATATATATATATTCTGTTTATTTCTATCTATTTATTTATCAATGTCAGTTTATCTCAATTTTCTATTTGAAAACGGTTTTAATTTATGAACTTTTCTTTATTTTCTCGCTATATTTCAAGCTGGTATTTACATTTAAGGACAAGGAATTGGCCCGCGCTTCCAGTTTTTCCTTTCATCCTTCAAGGCTGATTCTGCTCCACTTGACCTTTCTTATCAATTCAATTTTGGACAGCACCTGCTCAAAAACTTTGCAAGAAATCATTACAAATTCATTGGCAATGAATAAAATTAATGAAACCCTCTCAACCATCCACACGAAATTGGTTCATTGAGCTAGTTTTATTTATTTATTTTTTGTATGTTTTTTGTTTTTGAAAAATAATTTGATATTGAATTATTTGTGGAAATTGCCGACATTTTTTTCTAATGGATTCAAAATTGTGTTTGTGTTGTTCAGCCACAGAACAAAGGAAGTGAATTCATTATGTAGCAGATGATCTTCGATTCACAATTTCTCATTTTTTTAAAACGGGGCGGGGGACTCTGATTACTCTTTATTCTATTCATTCTAAACATGTTTATACTTGCTTCAGCTGATGAATTTACCATTGTCGTTGTAGACCCTACAGCAACGGAAGAAACGTATGTTTTTTTGTTTTGAAAAGGGGAGTGTTTCTCTCGAAATATCAATGTCCATCCATCCAATCTCTATACAACAGTAATCAAAAGCTATATAGAAAATTGAAAAAATAAAATAAAACGTATTTTTTTTTTACTGTTTATTGATGCCTGTCGCGAACGCAGGCTTCAGGGTGTTGTTATTAAAAACACTAATTGAAAATAATTACCACTTTTGGATTTATTGTAAAAATTTGCTTGAGAAAAGTTTTTTGATCTTGGTACATGGCCTTGTTTTCTGTTACATCCCGGACAAAGAGACTAATATAGTATCATGTTATATGACTATTTTAATTACTTCTCGTTTATTTCAAATCGATTACTCGCAAATATATGTTCTCATTCGTATATTTTTTCTAGCCTGGAATGATAGTATCATGACGAACAAATACTACATTGTCTTCTCTCAAAGAAGGAGAAAATGCATGGGAGAGTGGTATCACGACGGGCAAACATGTACCACACTACACTCCAATGAAGGACGTAATGATTGGGAGAGTGGTCTCATAACAACAGAGCATATATGACCACAAAACAGATACTAAACTATCACCCTTCCCCAAAAGAAAAAGAGGAGGTAATATCTGGGAGGATAGTATCATGGCGAATGAACATATACGATACTCTTTCTCCAAAAGAGGGCAATACATGTTAGGATGGTACGATGATCAAAAACAGATACTACACTAAAACCCTGTAAATATTATAGTAAACTGAATTGAGCAAGAGTACATTAATAGAGATACTAGTATAATTTCGGTTTCAGACAGAGATATATAACATCTCTATTCGTAATATAAAGAGTATAGTGAACTAAATTGAGCAATAATACATTAACAAAAGAAGTAATAGTATAGTTTCGGCTTCAGACAGACATTAGTAATAGAAATGTTTGTGCTGTTTTGAATTACGACCACATGAAACATTGAAATAAGTGACTAAAAACATAGACAGTTATACTATCAACTAGCTATTCCTACGCGGCGTTCTCCGGTAATATATTTACTTGCGATTTATTTTGCTTTTCTTTTTTTTGAAAATACGCCGTTTTCTCTCCTAAATTTCATATTCTTCTCCAAAGAAACGGAAACCCTATGATAGACGAATGCAGAATTACGTCACTTATTCCCAACAATATTATTTATTTTTTTCTAAACAGAGATAAGTAAAGCTGCAATGGATGAATACAGAGTTACTTAATTTTATAAATGGCGACTATAAGAAAATAAATCCAACCGGATGAATTATTTTCTGGAAGTAATTTACACGAGTCAGATTGTATTGCATTTAACCACATAGGCCAACGTTCTACAAAATAAAATGACTTTGCAAAATGAGATATTTCTTTTGTAGGAAAGAACGTATCTATGTCAACACGTGAAGATCCGACTAACTCTTCTTTATTATATGGAAGAAGATGATGTAAAATCTATATAATCAGATTCCCTTGACAAATGAATGTAATTTCTAATTATATAGTTAGTTTCATGTTTATATATTTCTATGTTAAGGATTCACTCTAAAATATTTCACCGATCGTTATGAATTCTGGAACACAGTTACTAGGATTAATAATGGCGGCTAATATTTACTTTAATTTAGTTTATGAAAAATGGTAAAGAAGGGAGTAGAAGCTCTTTGTAAAAATGTACATATCTCCTATTTTTGTTGAATTCTAACATTAAGTATTAGACATCAATTTATAAATATTGTCCAAAGTTCAGTTTCTTATTTAAAGGGAATTTTATGGGCACAATATTCTGTTAAACAATTAAAATATGTAAAATTTCCATACAATTTTATCAATAGTAAGTAGACACTAATTGAGAAAGATGCTCTGAATTTTGATTGCTTTCTTAAGACCCCTTAAGCTCAAGTCTAAAATTTTAGACAAGAATCAAAATCATGTAATGGATTCTGATCAAAATTGGAATAAGGATTGTAGAAATAAGGTTAAGTATTATTATATTTTGGGTTTAATCTTCGTAATGGAGACAGAAAAGTGGTGCAAACCTATATATATATAATAAATATTTGTTATTGTTTATTATCTATGTACGTATACGTTTCGTCCTTTTTCAATCGGGACTCATCAGCATAGAGATACGACTATTCACTACCGGTCATGCGATTCGAGACCCCGGACCTCAAGTATTTTTCAACTCCAGTCCGACGTCGCTAATCGCTGGGCCAATTGTAAACAGCGAATAAACTATGATAATTTTAACACTTTAACGGCGGCTTTGACGTCGAGGCATTCTACTTCTATTAAGGGAAGGAATGATGCATTATAAGCAAGTGACGTCATGCTGTGTTAATACTACCAATTACAGTGCTCTACTTTCAAGGAGCGACAAATAATAAATATTTGTTATTGTTTATTATCTATGTACGTATACGTTTCGTCCTTTTTCAATCGGGACTCATCAGCATAGAGATATGACTATTCACTACCGGTCATGCGATTCGAAACCCCGGACCTCAAGTATTTTTCAACTCCAGTCCGACGTCGCTAATCACTGGGCCAATTGTAAACAGCGAATAAACTATGATAATTTTAACACTTTAACGGCGGCTTTAAGGGAAGGAATGATGCATTATAAGCAAGTGACGTCATGCTGTGTTAATACTACCAATTACAGTGCTCTACTTTCAAGGAGCGACAAATAATAAATATTTGTTATTGTTTATTAACAGGTCATGCGATTCGAGACCCCGGACCTCAAGTATTTTTCAACTCCAGTCCGACGTCGCTAATCGCTGGGCCAATTGTAAACAGCGAATAAACTATGATAATTTTAACACTTTAACGGCGGCTTTGACGTCGAGGCATTCTACTTCTATTAAGGGAAGGAATGATGCATTATAAGCAAGTGACGTCATGCTGTGTTAATACTACCAATTACAGTGCTCTACTTTCAAGGAGCGACAAATAGTCTCGGAAGTTTCTCAACCATTTAAACTATATATAAAAAAACAAAAACATTTTAGTCTCAAGTCGTTCGGTGGAAAATCACTTTTTTGTAAGTCAATTTACTTTTTGCAGTCACTATATTAGTTGGCTTCCAAGAATTAACGCTAGTCTTTACACTATTTGATATATATATATATATATATATATATATATATATATATATATATATATGAAGAAGAATGGAAAGGAATCTTGCCCTCTGTTTCTTCCCCTACAACTTTTATTTTATTTTTTCAATTTTTAAATCTTGGCCTTTGCCAACTTATCTATCCCAGCGACTTCCTCTGATGATAAGATTTTGATCTTTGAAAAGCCTGGCTTAAGGAAAATTTAACTTGAATAAATTGCCTTTTTTGCGGAATATACCTTGCTCTGAGCAATTGAATTGAATTATGATTTGGCTTTTGCTTCTCTAATTCCTTTCCATTCTTCTTCATATCTACCTGCTCTATCCTGGATATTGAGCTGTATACTCTTCACAATAGGTCTTACTCTTCCTAAAAGTTCGCTTTTAGTGCACCACTTTATATATATATATATATATATATATATATATATATATATATATATATATATATATATATATATATATAAGTGGTACTCTACACTCCTGTTCGTGAATTTAAATTTACCCGTTCTGCAATGGGTATTCATCTCGTGCATATATAAGAAAGTTGCGATGAAAAGTTTTGATGTAGTTACTGTAAATATGGTTTTGATTATATTAATAAAAAAAATTGTGAAAACTAAATGAAATTTGAATTTTTAACTGTAAACTTTATAATAACAAAATTAGAAAAAAAAACTAAACCTAAACAGAATTAAAAAAAATATGTTTACATGGGAAAAATATCAATACATAAAAAATGGAAAACGATAGAATAAAAACGCCATAATAAACATAGCTATTCAGAATAAAATATTGATTTTGTAGGAAAGAATGTATCGGTGACAAAATCAAGAATTCGACTGACTACTTTATTATAAGGAAGAAGAAGATATAACATTGACATTCACTGGCAACACGAATTGGAACAATTACATAGAAGACATTGCCAAGGCTGCTACAAAGAAGGTTCGCTTCCGCTACTGCGCTAGAAAACTTCTCACACTTGCCAGTTTACTATTCTTTTACAATGCTACAATTAGTCTATGCATGGAGTGTTGTTGCCACATCTGGACGAGAGTATCAGCTACTAGTCTCTCTTTATTATACAACGGTTTAAAAAAGTAAACCAAACTTCAACCCTTTTTCCATCGCCGCAATGTTACATCACTGTGCTTGTTTTACAAGTACTTCAATAGAATGTGCTCCGATGAACTAGCAGCACTGGTGCCTTCTTGGCATAAATACATCCGACCAATCAATCAAGCAGCAAAACTTTACTTTTCACTGCAAATATGGATTTCATTATCTTAATAAAGAAATCTGGAAAAATAAATTCAAATTTAAGAATGTAACATTTCCAATTAAAAACTTGAAAAAAAAAATGAACCTAAATAGAATTAAAAAATATACTAAACTGATACACTATTGATAGCTATTCAATAGAACATAATAAAATAGAAAATACTGATGAAAATGGATATTCTCAAAAGAATATTTATTTTGTAGAAAAGAACGTATCGATGACAAAAATCAAGAATCCAACTGCCTTTACTTTATTACATAGAAGCGTATAATATACCTAAGCATATGATTCTCTTGTAAAGGAATATAATGTCTATATGAGAAAGTTGCGATGGAAAAGGTTTTAAATGGGATTTTTTATTGCACATCTAGCTTTGATTATCTTAATAAGAAATCTTTACCAAAACCAAAAAAAAAAAAATGAATTACAGATTTTAAAATTTATAATGAAAAATTGCAAAAAATTAAGCAAATTTTAATAGAATAAAAATATTTTTGCCTTGGAAAATATTGATACATAATCAATGGAAAACGATGAAATGATATAAAATCCTTACGAATATGGCTATTCAGAATAAAAAATCGATTTTGTAGGAAAGGGCGTATTGATGCAAAGAATCGAGAACCCGACTGACGTTACTTTGTTATATGGAAGAAAATAAGACTTAATAAATTACACGATAGTCTTGCAAAAAGAGGGTAATATCTATATTAAAAGTTTCGATTGAAAAGTTTTAAATGTGATTTTCCGTTGCAAATAAGGCGTTTATTATCTTGATTAAAAATCTGGAAAAACAAAAGTAAAATTCGAATTTCAGATTCTAAATTTTATAATGAAAGAATTAAAAAAAAGTAAACCTAAATATAATAAAATATATCTTAGTCTGGAAAAAATATTTATACCCAATCAATGAAAAATAGTAAAACAAAAAAAAATGTTGATAAAAAAAAATATTCTCTATGAAATATCAATTTGGTAAGAAAGAAATGTATCGATGACAAAATACTAGAATCCGACTTACTTTACTTTATTGTAAGGAAGAAGTTTAAGAAGATATCAGAAAGTACATGACCAGATTCTCTTAAAAATTCTATTATATAAAAGGGAAAAAGTATGTATGTATGTATGTATGTATGTATGTATGTATGTATGTATGTATGTATGTATGTATGTATGTATGTATATCCAGCTAAGACTTCCGAGATGCTCAAAAGACATTTGTAAAGTTTACAATGCCTAGTTCCTCCACCTTCCATCCCAGAATATCGAAAAGTGAGAAAAAAACATCCATTTCTTCGTGCCGAACCGACACGGAACTTTGCGAGGGCGTGTACCAAATTTCATCGTTTTCCCCCACATATTCACGTTGTACTTACGGCGAGCCCCGATTTTAAACCGTTTAACTGACATATTTTTCATCAGTTTTCATGCACTGACCGTTTAGCCGATGGATGACGATCAAGAATCACAACCTCGTGGTTTATGGTTCGATCTACACCGACTCCCAGAACTTTGTTTTTTATAACTGTGCTTAAATATACATCGAAGTGAAGGAAGGCGGCGACCGGGAAGACAGAGTTAGTGCGAACTTTTGTCCCGGGCAACGGGGAGAGAGCGGGGGCGACCGAGGAAGACAAACTTTTGCCTGCAGAGTGAAGGAGGTGTCAACTGTCGGGTTAGGGGATAAAGGTTCGACCCGGGAAGACACAGTATTTACTCGTGGAAGAAGGAGACAATTACACTTTTGCTTCCAGAGGGGCGAAGAGTCTGTGGTAACACTGGGTACCCCTGCTAGTTGTTATAGAAATGTTTCAAATGATATTTCCTGTTACAATATGGATTTTATTATCTTTAAAAAGAAATCTGCAAACAAAAACAAAAACAAAACGTAAATTTGAATTTCAGATTTAAAATTTTATATTAAAAATATATATTTATATTAAAAAAAATTGAAATAAATAAAGCATTTCTAAACGGAATAAAACTATATTGGCCTGGGAAAATATTGATCATTAATCAATGGAAAATAATAAAACAAAATGAAAAATCTTGCCGAATTCACATTAAAAAAAAACCTTATCTCGTAAAAATGTTGGCTGACTTAAACACAAAACTGAATTATTGAACTGTTTTTTCATATAAATAAAGTTTTAATCGATGTAAATACAAGTATATCGCCCTTCAATACGATCAAGTTTCGTGCGTAAATGCTAACATGTTGAAAAACACGGATTTCAGAATAATTATCCTATGTTCAAATCGAATCATATCTTTAACGTTTACTTACAAACACGAATACCGTCGAGAAATGTTGTTTAATATTCAGGTAGGCAAATCGGCTAGTACTAAGTTAGGTAGTGCATATGTTTTGCAGTTAATATATGGGTTATTAAGGACAAAACAATTTATAGACAAGAGATAAAAAGGTCAATAGTGACTGGGAATAAAAATCGTAGGAACGGAAGTAGGGATACAGAAGAAGGGAAGTGACGTCATATGAACACGATTGACAATACTTTTTTAACCGTAACTGTCTCCTTAACATTATTTTCAAACCACCGTGGTGGTTTATGTCATGTTTTGAGATAGCGAGCCATGCGGTGCCTTCCACAAATTGCAGTTGTATCTAAATGGGTTCATCTTGCACTTGAGGTCCCCAGAACAGAGTTCTTGTTATTGACGTGGGCTCATAGAGAGAAGTGAGATTCATCACCGAACCGCGCCCATTTGTAGATTAATAACTCTGGTAATTTTAAGGACAACGCCATTTCCTTGGATTATATTGAAACGCGTTTGTATTTTCTATAAACCTTGAAAAGTACAGAATAATATTATTAATATTGACAGAGTTATAAAATGGATAATATTTATACCTAGCTTAACTTTGGGTTTAATTAATTTTTAATTGTCCCTAAAATATAACAGTCCCTAAAGTTTTAACGACGGAAGTTATTTTCTACTTGAACGTGACAGACCGTTAAGTCTGTCATACTGACAAAAATCTGTTAATATTCGGGTAAGCATGTTAAATAGTGCGTATGCTAAGCGGTTAGAATATGTGACATAAGGGGCAGAAAATGATGTAGACAAAATAGGAAAAGGTCAAAACTGACTAAGAATAAAATTCGTGAAAACGGAAGTAGGGATACAAAAAAGATGTGACGTCAAATGAAAAATAGAGAATTTTGGTCGGCAGTCAGGAATGTTGTAGGCCTCCATCTGTCAGGGTTGACACTGAGTAGCATCTCATTTGTTTGTTTGGCTGGAGCATCGACATCTGTGGCTGTAGAAGCCGATGTGGGAGTGACAGTTTCTGTAATAAAGGTCGCATGTGTGTTATGTCTGATGTCAACTGGAGCCGACGCTTTGCCTTCTGCAGGCCTACCTCTCTGATGCGACTTGTGTCTGCGTCTTCTCCTTTGAATTGAGATTTCTGGACAGGCCTTTCTCCCTCGGTTGATTGCTAGGCTATCCCAGGTGATGTCCAAGCTTCTATATCAATATCACGGTATCGCAGCTGTGACCCTTCAGTGCATCTCACTCCAGAGGCCAGCTCATCCATACACGATATATTTGGGATGCAGCCAGCTGGCATACAATGCACATGTCCCAACCAATCGAAAGAAGCGATCGAGAATAATGCATGTCTTGTTATGCATTACCGTACCATGTTTTTGTTTCACGCGTAACTGGACTCCGTTGTTGACATGTCAGCAATAGCTCAGTTAGTAGTTGTGTCTAATCTTCATAGTAGTCGTCGTATTTGTCGTGGCGGGTTTTTAATGATTTCTTTCTTCTTCAGTTGATGTACTCAATGAACCCTTCTTTCATTTCCCCGTGGTTATTTAATTAGCGGCTGAAACAGTGTAACAACGAACAACACCTTTTCTTTATGGAATCAAATGTTGTTGATTTATTTTACACACAATAATGGAGAGGTACATACGTATTACCTATGTAAGTATTACGCTTTTCATAGTCCGCTTCCCAGTTGGGAGAGGATCGCGGAAGAGCCCTGGAAAACACGTCTACATACGTTGAGACCGCCAGCCAAAGAGAATGGATTCAAATGTCGTTTCTGCTACATCGGCTTCCTGTGACATTATTTCCTCCGATACGTTAGCTTGTTAACATCGAATAAGATCTTTAACGTTTACTTAAAAACACGAAAACCGTCGGAAAATGTTCAATATTCAGGTAGGCAAGTTGGCTAGTAAATGTAAGCTTGTGCATATGTTTTGCAGTTAGTATATAGGATATAAAGGACATACATTTTCGCTTTTTAATGTGTAAATTCCTTTTCTGTCATTTAAACACAACACACGCCAGAATTATCTCTTATTTCAAGCAAATACCATAGACGTTTCATGTAAATTATCACCACGTAGTCTGAAAGTATTATTAGATGCATACGTATTACACACATAAGTTAGTATTAAGCTTCTTCGTATCCGTATCCTTGAGGGAGGGGGATAGTGAGGGAGCATCGAAACATTCGTCTGAGTCAATTCAGACCGCCAGCCAAAGAGAATGGATTATACTTGCCATCCTCTGACGTTATATCTTCCGACACGTTAGCTTACTTTTCTAACGTAGATTTTTAGTGGAAATTTCCGCTTTCTACGTAATGTATCTCAACATGGAAATTTCCGCTTTCTACGTAATCTATCTCAACATGGAAAATTCCGTTTCTATGTTATTTAAACACAACCCATCGCCATATTACTGCAAATTATATTTTGTATTTCAAGTTCAGATTATAAACGTAATCATGTAATTAATGATAACATAGTCTGAAAGTATTATGATCATTTTCTAGTAGTGATAGAGCGTAAATTGTTTGCGATCATCAGAGTTTCACTCTTTCGTAGAGATCAGATTGTTAACTTTTGTTAGAGATCAGATAGACAATCTTTTGCAAAGATCAGATAGTAACTCTGTTACAGAGATCAGATTGTTAACTTTTGTTAGAGATCAGATAGACAATCTTTTGCAAAGATCAGATAGTAACTCTGTTACAGAGATCAGATTGTTAACTTTTGTTAGAGATCAGATCGACACTCTTTTGCAAAGATCAGATGGTAACTCTGTTACAGAGATCAGATTGTTAACTTTTGTTAGAGATCAGATAGACACTCTTATGCAAAGATCAGATGGTAACTCTGTTACAGAGATCAGATTGTTAACTTTTATTAGAGATCAGATAGACACTCTTATGCAAAGATCAGATGGTAACTCTGTTACGGAGATCAGATGTTGACTCTCAGATAGAGGTCAGAGTTTTAATAACTAATAAAGATCAGTTGACGACTATTTCGTACATATTGGATAATCATCTTATTTGCTGAGTTCAGATATCACTCTTTCGTAGAGATCAGATTTAAACATTTCGGTAGACATTAGATGGTTACACTTTTACGGAGATTATACTGTCACCTTTTGGCAAAGATCAAAGTGCCTCTCTAGAGTTTACATGAGAGTTACAAACTTGTCGATATCAGATGGGTAATCTTTTCCAGAGATCAGATGATCACTCTTTCCTCGAAATAATATTTTTATTTTTTGGTAGATATCAGATTAACACTTTTTTGTAGAGATCAGATTGTAATTTTTTGGTAGAGAAGGTCACCTTTTTTCAAAGATCAGATGATCATTATTTTACAGAGATTAGATCGTCACTCTTTGGTAAAGATCAGATCGTCACTCTTAGATAACGATATGAGTGTTACTTCTAGATAAATATCTGAGTGTCACTCTTAGATAGATATATGAGTGTCACTCTAGGATAGAAATCTCGCTTTTGAGTGATCAGAGTGTCACTCTTGGATAGAGATCAGAATGTCAAACTTTTTTAAGAGATCAGCAGAGATCAGATTGTTATTTTTATCGAAATCATAGGGTCACACTTTTGCAGAGCTCAGATTTTCCTGCTTTGATAATATCTGATTGGACAGATTTTGCAGAAATCAGATTGCAACTCTTTTGGTAGGGATCAGAGTATCAAACTTTTGCACAGGTCAGATGGCCACTATTTTGTAGAGATCAGATTGCAACTCTTTGGAAGAACTCAGATTAAACCTCTTTGGAAGAGATCAGATAGTAAATCTATAGAAAAAATCTGATTGTATCTTTTTAGAAGAGATCAGATTACAACTCTTTGGAAAAGATCAGATTGTTACTTTTTTGAAGAGCGCAGATTGCAACTCTTTGGAAGAACTCAGATTACAACTCTTTAGAAAAGATCAGATTGTTACTTTTTTGAAGAGCGCAGATTGCAACTCTTTGGAAGAACTCAGATTACAACTCTTTAGAAAAGATAAGATTGTTACTGTTTTGAAGAGCGCAGATTGCAACTGTTTGGAAGAACTCAGATTACAACTCTTTAGAATAGATCAGATTGTTACTGTTTTGAAGAGCGCAGATTGCAACTCTTTGGAAGAACTCAGATTACAACTCTTTGGAAAAGATCAGATTGTTACTGTTTTGAAGAGCGCAGATTGCAACTCTTTGGAAGAACTCAGATTACAACTCTTTGGAAGAGATCAGATTGTAACTCTTTGGAAGACATCAGATTGTAACTTTGGAAAAGATCAGATTGTTACTGTTTTGAAGAGCGCAGATTCTCACGTTTACGCTCAGATGAACTTCCACTATGTTACATTTAGCCTTAAAAGTGTTAACTTCATGGCTGAGCCCCAACGAGATAATTTTCCACTTCCTTTCGAACCCAAACAAGTCCGGCTATGATACCAACGTTTTTTAACAAAGAGTAGTATCCGATTTGAATAGGATACAATGCAAACCTATTACTATTCCGCATGGGTCACAAAACAAGATGTATTGAATTACATATAAGTAAACATAATTGAACAGTGATTATCTATTCTAAAGACAAATCGAATGTCTTAATTATGCTACGTTATTTGCGCATCGTTGGCCTTCTTTCTGTTATTGTTCTTCAAATCCGTTTGGCATTTCGATTTTAACAGCTGTTTGCTCCCTCCAAATCATATGTTTTCATTTACTATTGTTCATGCGTAACAATATTGTTTTATCGATATCTTTTTGGGTACTTCTATCGATCCTGACCCAATTTCCGTGAGCTTCGCGTCGGAAGCGTTCCGGCATGCTACGTAATCTCCCGAGGGATGACGAGCCGAATGGTAGCAGCCGACAAATTCGATACGTTGCTGCGTCCTAAGATTTTTAGTTATATTTTCAAGAAAATGTTTAAAAGACAGCAAATAAAATAAAACTAGCCAAACATAGCGAAATTACTGTTATCAAATAAATACATTTTAAAAAATATTTTACGTAAACAAACAATGCGAAAAATAACTGGTAAAAAAGAAAGTTTGTGTATGTTTTTGTGTTGTTTTTATTTTTCAACCGGGTTTCTGTAAACGCTGTTTTTTACCGACAAGTTTTTCTTTTTTTTTGGGGGGGGGGGGGGCATTTTTTAAATTTTTATTTTTTTGCTAATCACTCGGTATCTCTGCACCATTCGGCTAATCTTGGGCGTTTACGTAGCATGCCCGAACGCACCGGCGCGGAGCTCACTGAAATTGGGTCAGGATCGATAGAAGTACCCGTTTTTGTAATGTTATCCGAACATATTTGATAATAACGCGAGAATACAAATGCTGGAAACGATATATATATATCTGCACACATATAAATATAAAAATTATAAAGTGTTTTAATGTTCATATTTTTTAAAGAAGCATCTATTGTTAAATTTAATAAGGAATAGGTAAAATAAATACCCTTTGAAGCATTAAAGATGCGATACTAATTTTTTAAAAAAAGTAAAATAAATCGAAACCGATTTTTTTTTCTTCCTTTTTTATTATAAACTTCCATTTTTTTTATGTTAGTTTAAAGTGATACAGATATTTCGCCAAAAACTTGGTCTCATCGGTGTGTCATATATCCTGATGTCATCGGATTTGTATTTTTTTCCTTCCTGGCTTCTGTTGTTGCAGCCGGGCCAAAGGGGTTTGTTGTTGTTTCCCACCTTCAAATATGAGATCGTGAATGCGCACGTGATCGGTATAAAGTGTTTTAATGTTCATATTTTTTTCAAAAACATCTATTGTTAAATTTAATAAGGAATAAGTAAAATAAATACCTTTTGAAGAATTAAAGATGCGATATCAATTTTTTTTTAAAAAGGAAAATAAATCGAAACCGATTTTTTTGTTTCTTCTTTTTTTATTATAAACTTCCATTTTTTTATGTTAGTTTAAAGTGATACAGATATTTCGCCCAAAACTTGGCTTCATCGGTGTGTTATATCCTGATGTCATCGGATTTGTATTTTTTTTTCCTTCCCGGCTTCTGTTGTTGCAGCTGGGCCAAAGGTGTTTGTTGTTGTTTCCCACCTTCAAATATGAGATCGTGAATGCGCACGTGATCGGTATAAAGTGTTTTAAGGTACATATTTTTTTAAGAAGCATCTATTGTAAAATTTAATAAGGAATAGGTAAAATAAATACCTTTTGAAGCATTAAAAATGCGATATCAATTTTTTTTAAAAATAAAAATAAATCGAAACCGATTTTTTTTTCATTCTAAATTTTAGTTATCTCACGTCAACATTCTTAATATGAAAAAAAAAACACATTAAAAAGATGCCATCGTGAGAATACATGTTTATAGTTACATACAGAAAAGTAGATGTTCATCTTGCGATGTCCAAATAAAAAGTGTTTTAAAATGTTCCGTATATATGTGTCTTTCAGCTATTTCCAATGTTATCTATTATATAAAGACGAGGTGAATGACTTAGATTATTATTATTTTCAATATATGAGAACAAGAGAGAGGAATTGGCTGGGTGATTGTGAAAAGTAGGTGTTAGAGGGGGTGTAGACAAATAGAGAAGGAGGAAAGAGAGACAGATCTAGAGACAGATTGAGAGAGGTAGAGAAATAGAAGTTTTAATATAAAGATTTTAAACACACTTTTTTTTTACCTCTGTTATATTTTTATGTGTGGGTAGCTATGTGTGTTATCAAGAAAGTAACATATATTTACTTGAAAATGGTTGACATGATAAAGAATGAATCTTAGATTTTGCCAACAGTTCAAGTAGTAAAGCTCATATGATGACGTCATTTCTTTTCACTCACTGTGCACGGTAACAAGCAAGCTAATCAGCGTTTTAGTAACATATTGTAGCGACGAAGTTTACCCTTTTGTGCCCAGAATTAAAATGCTTAAACTCGTTTCTGCGCATGTAGCCCGACGCATACATTCGTCTGAATTAATAAACACAAATGAAAACATTTTTAGCCAATCAGATGCATTTCTCTGAATTTACCAAATTTGCTGTTTTAATCAACCCCGAATGCATGAAAAGCGAGATTTTGAGCCAAAATCCACGACGCAGCTGACACTGACATTTCCACAGATCCCCTCGCTTTTCTTACTGGCATTGGGAAAGCTGAGAATGCCTTTTCTCAACTCACGCACACACATTCACTCTGACACTAACGCACACATTTACACAATGCATTAAGTATTCACCCTATCGTCTGCTGATTGAAAATATATGTATACACTTATCCATTTTAATACTTCTAACATTTCTCAATGAACTTTCTACAATGAAAACAAATGAACATCGACTTTTATTAATAACTTTCAATCAAATGAACATTTTATAATTGACTGAGGAAGTTTTGATTACGATTTTTCAGAGCCGTGGATAATTCACAGCTCTTAAATTATTGACTTTGACTTCTCGATATCTCAGCTAATGAATCACTCTTGTTCTGTTATGAACAAACAATGGATGTTTTATTATCTATGTAGACTTCTAGTTTTAAACGTATATAATTTATCTCTTCTATGAACTTGTGCCTTTGAATTCATTATTTTGTTTGTGTTCATCATATAACATGTATCTCCCCCTCTCATATTTGATGTTCACCTAAACCGGTTTACTTTTAAAATGTATTTCCCCAAAAATGTCTCCCCAGAACTAGAACCATAAAAAGGATGCCTCCTAAGTATATAGGTTCTCTGACATTTATTTTGTTAAAGAGATTCCATTATACTGAACAAGGTTTCTATGATCCCATCTGTTACTCTTTATGCAATTTAGAAAGCTCTGAAAGACATGAGAAGCATTAATACCACTCTCTAGTCTACACAGTCACGCTAATTTTACTATGCTGGAGGTAAGCGTGCTAGAAAGTATGAGTCTTGCTGGAGGTAAGCGTGCTAGAGAGTATGAGTCTTGCTGGAGGTAAGCGTGCTAGAGAGTATGAGTCTTGCTGGAGGTAAGCGTGCTAGAGAGTATGAGTCTTGCTGGAGGTAAGCGTGCTAGAGAGTATGAGTCTTGCTGGAGGTAAGCGTGCTAGAGAGTATGAGTCTTGCTGGAGGTAAGCGTGCTAGAGAGTATGAGTCTTGCTGGAGGTAAGCGTGCTAGAGAGTATGAGTCTTGCTGGAGGTAAGCGTGCTAGAGAGTATGAGTCTTGCTGGAGGTGGGTGGGTTAGAGAGTATGAGTCTTGCTGGAGGTGGGTGGGTTAGAGAGTATGAGTCCTACTTCTTCTTCTTTCGTGTGAATCAGATGATTCTGGTGTTGGCATTAGTTTCCCCGAGGTTTTTCTAGTTAGAAATCTTTCTGGAAATACATCGGGTACTTACGGGAAGGACCACTAGAAGGTTGCCAACATCCCTAAGTGACAGTGGTACTGTGGAACTGACTGGATTCGAACTTGGAACACCCAGGTCTTAAGTCCGTGTCGATATCGACTTAACCACCGTCACTTCCATGAGTCTTGCTGGGGGTGGGTGGGTTAGAGAGTATGAGTCTTGCTGGAGGTGGGTGGGTTAGAGAGTATGAGTCTTGCTGGAAGTGGGTGGTTTAGAGAGTATGAGTCTTGCTGGAGGTAGGTATGTTAGAGAGTATGAGTCTTGCTGGAGGTGGGTGGGTTAGAGAGTATGAGTCTTGCTGGAGGTGGGTGGGTTAGAGAGTATGAGTCTTGCTGGAGGTGGGTGGGTTAGAGAGTATGAGTCTTGCTGGAGGTGGGTGGGTTAGAGTGTATGAGTCTTGCTTCTTCTTCTTTCGTGTGAATCAGTTGATTCTGGTGTTGGCATTAGTTTCCCCGATGTTTTCTAGTTAGAAATCTTTCTGGAAATACATCGGGTACTTACGGGAAGGACCACGAGAAGGTTGCCAACATCCCTAAGTGACAGTGGTACTGTGGAACCGACTGGATTCGAACTTGGAACACCCAGGTCTTAAGTCCGTATCGATATCCACTTAACCACCGTCACTTCCATGAGTCTTGCTGGAGGTGGGTGGGTTAGAGAGTATGAGTCTTGCTGGAGGTGGGTGGGTTAGAGAGTATGAGTCTTGCTGGAGGTGGGTGTGTTAGAGAGTATGTGTCTTGCTGAAGGTGGATGGGTTAGAGAGTATGAGTCTTGCTGGAGGTGGGTGGGTTAGAGAGTATGAGTCTTGCTGGAGGTGGGTGGGTTAGAAAGTATGAGTCTTGCTGGAGGTGGGTGGGTTAGAGAGTATGAGTCTTGCTTCTTCTTCTTTCGTGTGAATCAGATGATTCTGGTGTTGGCATTAGTTTCCCCGATGTTTTTTAGTTAGAAATCTTTCTGGAAATACATCGGGTACTTACGGGAAGGACCACGAGAAGGTTGCCAACATCCCTAAGTGACAGTGGTACTGTGGAACTGACTGGATTCGAACTTGGAACACCCAGGTCTTAAGTCCGTGTCGATATCCACTTAACCACCGTCACTTCCATGAGTCTTGCTGGAGGTGGGTGGGTTAGAGAGTATGAGTCTTGCTGGAGGTGGGTGGGTTAGAGAGTATGAGTCTTGCTGGACGTGGGTGGTTTAGAGAGTATGAGTCTTGCTGGAGGTGAGCGTGCTAGAGAGTATGAGTCTTGCTGGAGGTGGGTGGGTTAGAGAGTATGAGTCTTGCTGGAGGTGGGTTGGTTAGAGTGTATGAGTCTTTCTGGATGTGGGTGGGTTAGAGAGTATGAGTCTTGCTGGAGGTGGATGGGTTAGAGAGTATGAGTCTTGCTGGAGGTGGGTGGGTTAGAGAGTATGAGTCTTGCTGGAGGTGGGTGGGTTAGAGTGTATGAGTCTTTCTGGATGTGGGTGGGTTAGAGAGTATGAGTCTTGCTGGAGGTAGGTGGGTTAGAGAGTATGAGTCTTGCTGGAGGTGGGTGGGTTAGAAAGTATGAGTCTTGCTGGAGGTGGGTGGGTTAGAGAGTATGAGTCTTGCTGGAGGTGGATGGGTTAGAGTGTATGAGTCTTTCTGGATGTGGGTGGGTTAGAGAGTATGAGTCTTGCTGGAGGTGGGTGGGTTAGAGAGTATGAGTCTTGATGGAGGTGGGTGGGTTAGAAAGTATGAGTCTTGCTGGAGGTGGTGGGTTAGAGAGTATGAGTCTTGCTGGAGGTGGGTGTGTTAGAGTGTATGAGTCTTTCTGGATGTGGGTGGGTTAGAGAGCATGAGTCTTGCTGGAGGTGTGTGGGTTAGAGTGTATGAGTCTTGCTTCTTCTTCTTTCGTGTGAATCAGATGATTCTGGTGTTGGCATTAGTTTCCCCGATGTTTTTTAGTTAGAAATCTTTCTGGAAATACATCGGGTACTTACGGGAAGGACCACGAGAAGGTTGCCAACATCCCTAAGTGACAGTGGTACTGTGGAACTGACTGGATTCGAACTTGGAACACCCAGGTCTTAAGTCCGTGTCGATATCCACTTAACCAACGTAACTTCCCTGAGTCTTGCTGGGGGTGGGTGGGTTAGAGAGTATGAGTCTTGCTGGAGGTGGGTGGGTTAGAGAGTATGAGTCTTGCTGGAGGTGGGTGTGTTAGAGAGTATGAGTCTTGCTGGGGTGGGTGGGTTAGAGAGTATGAGTCTTGCTGGAGGTGGGTTGGTTAGAGAGTATGAGTTTTGCTGGAGGTGGGTTAGAGTGTATGAGTCTTGCTGGATGTGGGTGTGTTAGAGAGTATGAGTCTTGCTGGAGGTGGGTGGCTTAGAGAGTATGAGTCTTGCTGGAGGTGGGTGGGTTAGAGAGTATGAGTCTTGCTGGAGGTGGGTGGGTTAGAGAGTATGAGTCTTGCTGGAGGTGGGTTGGTTAGAGAGTATGAGTCTTGCTGGAGGTGGGTTGGTTAGAGAGTATGAGTCTTACTGGAGGTGGGTTAGAGTGTATGAGTCTTGCTGGAGGTGGGTGTGTTAGAGAGTATGAGTCTTGCTGGAGGTGGGTGGCTTAGAGAGTATGAGTCTTGCTGGAGGTGGGTTGCTTAGAGAGTATGCGTCTTGCTGGAAGTGGGTGTGTTAGAGAGTATGAGTCTTGCTGGGGGTGGGTGTGTTAGAGAGTATGAGTCTTGCTGGAGGTGGGTTGGTTAGAGAGTATGAGTCTTGCTGGAGGTGGGTTGGTTAGAGAGTATGAGTCTTGCTGGAGGTGGGTGTGTTAGAGAGTATGAGTCTTGCTGGAGGTGGGTGGCTTAGAGAGTATGAGTCTTGCTGGGGGTGGGTGGGTTAGAGTGTATGAGTCTCACCATGAATGGTAAGGAAGAGTTCAAATGGAACATCCCAACTCCAGACAAACAGCATTTCACAAAGGGAAAATGTCAGGACCAGTCTTTGATGCTAAGTTTTTCTAGTGTCAGTGGAATTTGAGATGACTCGAGTAATTTCTCTAGTCCTATTTTTGTAGCCATATCATTAATAAAGGTGCTGGCAGAAACCGTTCTTTCCTAGACTGACGTTAACCGCTAGATAGTCTAAGGACCGGAACCTTGGAGTTACTTTCAAGGAGGCTGTCAATCAGCAGATGCAAAATACTGGGCCTACTGTATTGCTATTTTGTTAATAGAGTCTGAACCATGCAGTAGTTTCCGGTAAGACCTCTCGCTGCCATATATGTGGGAACTGCTACGGCTTTGCTTTCTTAAATTGTTTACGTCAATTATCGTTCTTTTACTAACTATCTCTCTTTGTGTTCTGCTTTTTATAGAATGATTCTTTCTTTATAGTAGAAGAGTCGAGAGATTATAGGCTACCTTTTTACGCACTCTTTGTGCCTTATGTCACTAAAAAGTACATACTACAGTTGTGAGGAGAGAAACACCCAGGAATTCAGGCTATTAAGTAACTAGTAGCAATGAATATGGATTGAATGACTAACCATCTTCTCTCTTGTAAATTCGTAGGATTTTCAACGGTCTTGACGCTCCCACCATTAACCACTCACCACCAAACTTGGCGTGGAAACCATTGACATTAACCATCTTCTCTCTTGTAAATTCGTAGGATTTTCAACGGTCTTGACGCTCCCACCATTAACCACTCACCACCAAACTTGGCGTGGAAACCATTGACATTAAACATCTTCTCTCTTGTAACTTCGTAGGATTTTCAACGGTCTTGACGCTCCCACCATTACCCACTCACCACCAAACTTGGCGTGGAAACCATTGACATTAACCATCTTCTCTCTTGTAAATTCGTAGGATTTTCAACGGTCTTGACGCTCCCACCATTACCCACTCACTACCAAACTTGGCGTGGAAACCATTGACATTAACCATCTTCTCTCTTGTAAATTCGTAGGATTTTCAACGGTCTTGACGCTCCCACCATTAACCACTCACCACCAAACTTGGCGTGGAAACCATTGACATTAAACATCTTCTCTCTTGTAAATTCGTAGGATTTTCAACGGTCTTGACGCTCCCACCATTACCCACTCACCACCAAACTTGGCGTGGAAACCATTGACATTAACCATCTTCTCTCTTGTAAATTCGTAGGATTTTCAACGGTCTTGACGCTCCCACCATTAACCACTCACCACCAAACTTGGCGTGGAAACCATTGACATTAAACATCTTCTCTCTTGTAAATTCGTAGGATTTTCAACGGTCTTGACGCTCCCACCATTACCCACTCACCACCAAACTTGGCGTGGAAACCATTGACATTAAACATCTTCTCTCTTGTAAATTCGTAGGATTTTCAACGGTCTTGACGCTCCCACCATTAACCACTCACCACCAAACTTGGCGTGGAAACCATTGACATTAAACATCTTCTCTCTTGTAACTTCGTAGGATTTTCAACGGTCTTGACGCTCCCACCATTACCCACTCACCACCAAACTTGGCGTGGAAACCATTGACATTAAACATCTTCTCTCTTGTAACTTCGTAGGATTTTCAACGGTCTTGACGCTCCCACCATTAACCACTCACCACCAAACTTGGCGTGGAAACCATTGACATTAAACATCTTCTCTCTTGTAAATTCGTAGGATTTTCAACGGTCTTGACGCTCCCACCATTAACCACTCACTACCAAACTTGGCGTGGAAACCATTGACATTAACCATCTTCTCTCTTGTAAATTCGTAGGATTTTCAACGGTCTTGACGCTCCCACCATTAACCACTCACCACCAAACTTGGCGTGGAAACCATTGACATTAAACATCTTCTCTCTTGTAACTTCGTAGGATTTTCAACGGTCTTGACGCTCCCACCATTACCCACTCACCACCAAACTTGGCGTGGAAACCATTGACATTAAACATCTTCTCTCTTGTAACTTCGTAGGATTTTCAACGGTCTTGACGCTCCCACCATTACCCACTCACCACCAAACTTGGCGTGGAAACCATTGACATTAACCATCTTCTCTCTTGTAAATTCGTAGGATTTTCAACGGTCTTGACGCTCCCACCATTACCCACTCACCACCAAACTTGGCGTGGAAACCATTGACATTAAACATCTTCTCTCTTGTAACTTCGTAGGATTTTCAACGGTCTTGACGCTCCCACCATTACCCACTCACCACCAAACTTGGCGTGGAAACCATTGACATTAAACATCTTCTCTCTTGTAACTTCGTAGGATTTTCAACGGTCTTGACGCTCCCACCATTACCCACTCACCACCAAACTTGGCGTGGAAACCATTGACATTAACCATCTTCTCTCTTGTAACTTCGTAGGATTTTCAACGGTCTTGACGCTCCCACCATTACCCACTCACCACCAAACTTGGCGTGGAAACCATTGACATTAACCATCTTCTCTCTTGTAACTTCGTAGGATTTTCAACGGTCTTGACGCTCCCACCATTACCCACTCACCACCAAACTTGGCGTGGAAACCATTGACATTAACCATCTTCTCTCTTGTAACTTCGTAGGATTTTCAACGGTCTTGACGCTCCCACCATTACCCACTCACCACCAAACTTGGCGTGGAAACCATTGACATTAAACATCTTCTCTCTTGTAAATTCGTAGGATTTTCAACGGTCTTGACGCTCCCACCATTAACCACTCACTACCAAACTTGGCGTGGAAACCATTGACATTAACCATCTTCTCTCTTGTAAATTCGTAGGATTTTCAACGGTCTTGACGCTCCCACCATTAACCACTCACCACCAAACTTGGCGTGGAAACCATTGACATTAAACATCTTCTCTCTTGTAACTTCGTAGGATTTTCAACGGTCTTGACGCTCCCACCATTACCCACTCACCACCAAACTTGGCGTGGAAACCATTGACATTAAACATCTTCTCTCTTGTAACTTCGTAGGATTTTCAACGGTCTTGACGCTCCCACCATTACCCACTCACCACCAAACTTGGCGTGGAAACCATTGACATTAACCATCTTCTCTCTTGTAAATTCGTAGGATTTTCAACGGTCTTGACGCTCCCACCATTAACCACTCACTACCAAACTTGGCGTGGAAACCATTGACATTAAACATCTTCTCTCTTGTAACTTCGTAGGATTTTCAACGGTCTTGACGCTCCCACAATTACCCACTCACCACCAAACTTGGCGTGGAAACCATTGACATTAAACATCTTCTCTCTTGTAACTTCGTAGGATTTTCAACGGTCTTGACGCTCCCACCATTACCCACTCACCACCAAACTTGGCGTGGAAACCATTGACATTAACCATCTTCTCTCTTGTAAATTCGTAGGATTTTCAACGGTCTTGACGCTCCCACCATTACCCACTCACCACCAAACTTGGCGTGGAAACCATTGACATTAAACATCTTCTCTCTTGTAACTTCGTAGGATTTTCAACGGTCTTGACGCTCCCACCATTACCCACTCACCACCAAACTTGGCGTGGAAACCATTGACATTAAACATCTTCTCTCTTGTAACTTCGTAGGATTTTCAACGGTCTTGACGCTCCTACCATTACCCACTCACCACCAAACTTGGCGTGGAAACCATTGACATTAAACATCTTCTCTCTTGTAACTTCGTAGGATTTTCAACGGTCTTGACGCTCCCACCATTACCCACTCACCACCAAACTTGGCGTGGAAACCATTGACATTAAACATCTTCTCTCTTGTAACTTCGTAGGATTTTCAACGGTCTTGACGCTCCCACCATTACCCACTCACCACCAAACTTGGCGTGGAAACCATTGACATTAAACATCTTCTCTCTTGTAACTTCGTAGGATTTTCAACGGTCTTGACGCTCCCACCATTACCCACTCACCACCAAACTTGGCGTGGAAACCATTGACATTAAACATCTTCTCTCTTGTAACTTCGTAGAATTTTCAACGGTCTTGACGCTCCCACCATTACCCACTCACCACCAAACTTGGCGTGGAAACCATTGACATTAAACATCTTCTCTCTTGTAACTTCGTAGGATTTTCAACGGTCTTGACGCTCCCACCATTACCCACTCACCACCAAACTTGGCGTGGAAACCATTGACATTAACCATCTTCTCTCTTGTAACTTCGTAGGATTTTCAACGGTCTTGACGCTCCCACCATTACCCACTCACCACCAAACTTGGCGTGGAAACCATTGACATTAACCATCTTCTCTCTTGTAACTTCGTAGGATTTTCAACGGTCTTGACGCTCCCACCATTACCCACTCACCACCAAACTTGGCGTGGAAACCATTGACATTAAACATCTTCTCTCTTGTAAATTCGTAGGATTTTCAACGGTCTTGACGCTCCCACCATTAACCACTCACTACCAAACTTGGCGTGGAAACCATTGACATTAACCATCTTCTCTCTTGTAAATTCGTAGGATTTTCAACGGTCTTGACGCTCCCACCATTAACCACTCACCACCAAACTTGGCGTGGAAACCATTGACATTAAACATCTTCTCTCTTGTAAATTCGTAGGATTTTCAACGGTCTTGACGCTCCCACCATTACCCACTCACCACCAAACTTGGCGTGGAAACCATTGACATTAACCATCTTCTCTCTTGTAACTTCGTAGGATTTTCAACGGTCTTGACGCTCCCACCATTACCCACTCACCACCAAACTTGGCGTGGAAACCATTGACATTAAACATCTTCTCTCTTGTAAATTCGTAGGATTTTCAACGGTCTTGACGCTCCCACCATTAACCACTCACTACCAAACTTGGCGTGGAAACCATTGACATTAACCATCTTCTCTCTTGTAAATTCGTAGGATTTTCAACGGTCTTGACGCTCCCACCATTAACCACTCACCACCAAACTTGGCGTGGAAACCATTGACATTAAACATCTCTCTTGTAAATTCGTAGGATTTTCAACGGTCTTGACGCTCCCACCATTACCCACTCACCACCAAACTTGGCGTGGAAACCATTGACATTAAACATCTTCTCTCTTGTAAATTCGTAGGATTTTCAACGGTCTTGACGCTCCCACCATTACCCACTCACCACCAAACTTGGCGTGGAAACCATTGACATTAACCATCTTCTCTCTTGTAAATTCGTAGGATTTTCAACGGTCTTGACGCTCCCACCATTAACCACTCACCACCAAACTTGGCGTGGAAACCATTGACATTAAACATCTTCTCTCTTGTAACTTCGTAGGATTTTCAACGGTCTTGACGCTCCCACCATTAACCACTCACTACCAAACTTGGCGTGGAAACCATTGACATTAACCATCTTCTCTCTTGTAAATTCGTAGGATTTTCAACGGTCTTGACGCTCCCACCATTAACCACTCACCACCAAACTTGGCGTGGAAACCATTGACATTAAACATCTTCTCTCTTGTAAATTCGTAGGATTTTCAACGGTCTTGACGCTCCCACCATTACCCACTCACCACCAAACTTGGCGTGGAAACCATTGACATTAAACATCTTCTCTCTTGTAAATTCGTAGGATTTTCAACGGTCTTGACGCTCCCACCATTACCCACTCACCACCAAACTTGGCGTGGAAACCATTGACATTAAACATCTTCTCTCTTGTAACTTCGTAGGATTTTCAACGGTCTTGACGCTCCCACCATTAACCACTCACTACCAAACTTGGCGTGGAAACCATTGACATTAACCATCTTCTCTCTTGTAAATTCGTAGGATTTTCAACGGTCTTGACGCTCCCACCATTAACCACTCACCACCAAACTTGGCGTGGAAACCATTGACATTAAACATCTTCTCTCTTGTAAATTCGTAGGATTTTCAACGGTCTTGACGCTCCCACCATTACCCACTCACCACCAAACTTGGCGTGGAAACCATTGACATTAAACATCTTCTCTCTTGTAAATTCGTAGGATTTTCAACGGTCTTGACGCTCCAACCATTACCCACTCACCACCAAACTTGGCGTGGAAACCATTGACATTAACCATCTTCTCTCTTGTAAATTCGTAGGATTTTCAACGGTCTTGACGCTCCCACCATTAACCACTCACCACCAAACTTGGCGTGGAAACCATTGACATTAAACATCTTCTCTCTTGTAACTTCGTAGGATTTTCAACGGTCTTGACGCTCCCACCATTAACCACTCACTACCAAACTTGGCGTGGAAACCATTGACATTAACCATCTTCTCTCTTGTAAATTCGTAGGATTTTCAACGGTCTTGACGCTCCCACCATTAACCACTCACCACCAAACTTGGCGTGGAAACCATTGACATTAAACATCTTCTCTCTTGTAACTTCGTAGGATTTTCAACGGTCTTGACGCTCCCACCATTACCCACTCACCACCAAACTTGGCGTGGAAACCATTGACATTAACCATCTTCTCTCTTGTAACTTCGTAGGATTTTCAACGGTCTTGACGCTCCCACCATTACCCACTCACCACCAAACTTGGCGTGGAAACCATTGTCATTAACCATCTTCTCTCTTGTAACTTCGTAGGATTTTCAACGGTCTTGACGCTCCCACCATTACCCACTCACCACCAAACTTGGCGTGGAAACCATTGACATTAAACATCTTCTCTCTTGTAAATTCGTAGGATTTTCAACGGTCTTGAAGCTCCCACCATTAACCACTCACTACCAAACTTGGCGTGGAAACCATTGACATTAACCATCTTCTCTCTTGTAAATTCGTAGGATTTTCAACGGTCTTGACGCTCCCACCATTAACCACTCACCACCAAACTTGGCGTGGAAACCATTGACATTAAACATCTTCTCTCTTGTAAATTCGTAGGATTTTCAACGGTCTTGACGCTCCCACCATTACCCACTCACCACCAAACTTGGCGTGGAAACCATTGACATTAACCATCTTCTCTCTTGTAAATTCGTAGGATTTTCAACGGTCTTGACGCTCCCACCATTAACCACTCACCACCAAACTTGGCGTGGAAACCATTGACATTAAACATCTTCTCTCTTGTAACTTCGTAGGATTTTCAACGGTCTTGACGCTCCCACCATTAACCACTCACTACCAAACTTGGCGTGGAAACCATTGACATTAAACATCTTCTCTCTTGTAAATTCGTAGGATTTTCAACGGTCTTGACGCTCCCACCATTACCCACTCACCACCAAACTTGGCGTGGAAACCATTGACATTAACCATCTTCTCTCTTGTAACTTCGTAGGATTTTCAACGGTCTTGACGCTCCCACCATTAACCACTCACTACCAAACTTGGCGTGGAAACCATTGACATTAACCATCTTCTCTCTTGTAAATTCGTAGGATTTTCAACGGTCTTGACGCTCCCACCATTACCCACTCACCACCAAACTTGGCGTGGAAACCATTGACATTAACCATCTTCTCTCTTGTAACTTCGTAGGATTTTCAACGGTCTTGACGCTCCCACCATTACCCACTCACCACCAAACTTGGCGTGGAAACCATTGACATTAAACATCTTCTCTCTTGTAACTTCGTAGGATTTTCAACGGTCTTGACGCTCCCACCATTAACCACTCACTACCAAACTTGGCGTGGAAACCATTGACATTAACCATCTTCTCTCTTGTAAATTCGTAGGATTTTCAACGGTCTTGACGCTCCCACCATTACCCACTCACCACCAAACTTGGCGTGGAAACCATTGACATTAAACATCTTCTCTCTTGTAAATTCGTAGGATTTTCAACGGTCTTGACGCTCCCACCATTACCCACTCACCACCAAACTTGGCGTGGAAACCATTGACATTAACCATCTTCTCTCTTGTAAATTCGTAGGATTTTCAACGGTCTTGACGCTCCCACCATTAACCACTCACCACCAAACTTGGCGTGGAAACCATTGACATTAAACATCTTCTCTCTTGTAACTTCGTAGGATTTTCAACGGTCTTGACGCTCCCACCATTAACCACTCACTACCAAACTTGGCGTGGAAACCATTGACATTAAACATCTTCTCTCTTGTAAATTCGTAGGATTTTCAACGGTCTTGACGCTCTCACCATTAACCACTCACCACCAAACTTGGCGTGGAAACCATTGACATTAAACATCTTCTCTCTTGTAACTTCGTAGGATTTTCAACGGTCTTGACGCTCCCACCATTAACCACTCACTACCAAACTTGGCGTGGAAACCATTGACATTAACCATCTTCTCTCTTGTAAATTCGTAGGATTTTCAACGGTCTTGACGCTCCCACCATTAACCACTCACCACCAAACTTGGCGTGGAAACCATTGACATTAAACATCTTCTCTCTTGTAACTTCGTAGGATTTTCAACGGTCTTGACGCTCCCACCATTAACCACTCACCACCAAACTTGGCGTGGAAACCATTGACATTAACCATCTTCTCTCTTGTAAATTCGTAGGATTTTCAACGGTCTTGACGCTCCCACCATTAACCACTCACCACCAAACTTGGCGTGGAAACCATTGACATTAAACATCTTCTCTCTTGTAAATTCGTAGGATTTTCAACGGTCTTGACGCTCCCACCATTACCCACTCACCACCAAACTTGGCGTGGAAACCATTGACATTAACCATCTTCTCTCTTGTAAATTCGTAGGATTTTCAACGGTCTTGACGCTCCCACCATTAACCACTCACCACCAAACTTGGCGTGGAAACCATTGACATTAAACATCTTCTCTCTTGTAACTTCGTAGGATTTTCAACGGTCTTGACGCTCCCACCATTAACCACTCACTACCAAACTTGGCGTGGAAACCATTGACATTAACCATCTTCTCTCTTGTAAATTCGTAGGATTTTCAACGGTCTTGACGCTCCCACCATTAACCACTCACCACCAAACTTGGCGTGGAAACCATTGACATTAAACATCTTCTCTCTTGTAACTTCGTAGGATTTTCAACGGTCTTGACGCTCCCACCATTACCCACTCACCACCAAACTTGGCGTGGAAACCATTGACATTAACCATCTTCTCTCTTGTAACTTCGTAGGATTTTCAACGGTCTTGACGCTCCCACCATTACCCACTCACCACCAAACTTGGCGTGGAAACCATTGACATTAACCATCTTCTCTCTTGTAACTTCGTAGGATTTTCAACGGTCTTGACGCTCCCACCATTACCCACTCACCACCAAACTTGGCGTGGAAACCATTGACATTAAACATCTTCTCTCTTGTAAATTCGTAGGATTTTCAACGGTCTTGACGCTCCCACCATTAACCACTCACTACCAAACTTGGCGTGGAAACCATTGACATTAACCATCTTCTCTCTTGTAAATTCGTAGGATTTTCAACGGTCTTGACGCTCCCACCATTAACCACTCACCACCAAACTTGGCGTGGAAACCATTGACATTAAACATCTTCTCTCTTGTAAATTCGTAGGATTTTCAACGGTCTTGACGCTCCCACCATTACCCACTCACCACCAAACTTGGCGTGGAAACCATTGACATTAACCATCTTCTCTCTTGTAAATTCGTAGGATTTTCAACGGTCTTGACGCTCCCACCATTAACCACTCACCACCAAACTTGGCGTGGAAACCATTGACATTAAACATCTTCTCTCTTGTAACTTCGTAGGATTTTCAACGGTCTTGACGCTCCCACCATTAACCACTCACTACCAAACTTGGCGTGGAAACCATTGACATTAAACATCTTCTCTCTTGTAAATTCGTAGGATTTTCAACGGTCTTGACGCTCCCACCATTACCCACTCACCACCAAACTTGGCGTGGAAACCATTGACATTAACCATCTTCTCTCTTGTAACTTCGTAGGATTTTCAACGGTCTTGACGCTCCCACCATTAACCACTCACTACCAAACTTGGCGTGGAAACCATTGACATTAACCATCTTCTCTCTTGTAAATTCGTAGGATTTTCAACGGTCTTGACGCTCCCACCATTACCCACTCACCACCAAACTTGGCGTGGAAACCATTGACATTAACCATCTTCTCTCTTGTAACTTCGTAGGATTTTCAACGGTCTTGACGCTCCCACCATTACCCACTCACCACCAAACTTGGCGTGGAAACCATTGACATTAAACATCTTCTCTCTTGTAACTTCGTAGGATTTTCAACGGTCTTGACGCTCCCACCATTAACCACTCACTACCAAACTTGGCGTGGAAACCATTGACATTAACCATCTTCTCTCTTGTAAATTCGTAGGATTTTCAACGGTCTTGACGCTCCCACCATTACCCACTCACCACCAAACTTGGCGTGGAAACCATTGACATTAAACATCTTCTCTCTTGTAAATTCGTAGGATTTTCAACGGTCTTGACGCTCCCACCATTACCCACTCACCACCAAACTTGGCGTGGAAACCATTGACATTAACCATCTTCTCTCTTGTAAATTCGTAGGATTTTCAACGGTCTTGACGCTCCCACCATTAACCACTCACCACCAAACTTGGCGTGGAAACCATTGACATTAAACATCTTCTCTCTTGTAACTTCGTAGGATTTTCAACGGTCTTGACGCTCCCACCATTAACCACTCACTACCAAACTTGGCGTGGAAACCATTGACATTAAACATCTTCTCTCTTGTAAATTCGTAGGATTTTCAACGGTCTTGACGCTCCCACCATTAACCACTCACCACCAAACTTGGCGTGGAAACCATTGACATTAAACATCTTCTCTCTTGTAACTTCGTAGGATTTTCAACGGTCTTGACGCTCCCACCATTAACCACTCACTACCAAACTTGGCGTGGAAACCATTGACATTAACCATCTTCTCTCTTGTAAATTCGTAGGATTTTCAACGGTCTTGACGCTCCCACCATTAACCACTCACCACCAAACTTGGCGTGGAAACCATTGACATTAAACATCTTCTCTCTTGTAACTTCGTAGGATTTTCAACGGTCTTGACGCTCCCACCATTAACCACTCACCACCAAACTTGGCGTGGAAACCATTGACATTAACCATCTTCTCTCTTGTAAATTCGTAGGATTTTCAACGGTCTTGACGCTCCCACCATTAACCACTCACCACCAAACTTGGCGTGGAAACCATTGACATTAAACATCTTCTCTCTTGTAAATTCGTAGGATTTTCAACGGTCTTGACGCTCCCACCATTACCCACTCACCACCAAACTTGGCGTGGAAACCATTGACATTAAACATCTTCTCTCTTGTAAATTCGTAGGATTTTCAACGGTCTTGACGCTCCCACCATTACCCACTCACCACCAAACTTGGCGTGGAAACCATTGACATTAAACATCTTCTCTCTTGTAAATTCGTAGGATTTTCAACGGTCTGGCTTGCTCATCTCGCTTGGCGCTCCCACCTTCACCTACTCACCACCCACCGTGGCGCGGCCACCATTGAGTTCAAACATCTTCTCTCTTGTAAATTCGTAGGATTTTCGACAGTGTGACTTGCTCCTCACACATGGCACTCCCATCTTCACCTATTAACCATTAACGTGGCGCGACAACCACCGACTTCAAATAATCGCTCGGTACAACAACGCATTCATCACCACACTCATCACCACACTCATCACCACACTCATCACCACACTGCACTCACAGATTGGCCATTACCACACCAAGAAATGATAAAAGAACCTTACGAATATTGAAACTACTTAAAAAGGAAATTACGAGAACATAAACTGGCTTTTAAGGAATTCAAATATTGATATATTTTTGAGTATCTATTACTTACACAAATTGATAAATTCTTTTTCCTGACTATCATTAAATTTTCCACAGATACTTGCCACTATTTCACATACTTTTACATATAGGAAGACACAGTTTATTATTGTGTTACATAACGTGTTTGAATGGAAACGTTTGCGTGACACCCCAAAGGTCAGAAGAGATCCCGGCGGAAATCGATGAAACCACGTCACTTCTGGCGACTTTCCGTGTTTGTTTTTGGCTGTCGAGATTCAAGCAGAAAAGGCGTGTCTGGGTGCTGCCCCCAATGTTAGCGGGAAGCGAGACCAGAGTGACTGGGTGATAGCAAGACGAACTCCCCCTCTATCTATCTGTCTATCATTCTTTTTCACTTTCTTTCACGCGTGCGTATACAATACTGATGGTTTTCTCTGACAGTTTGTCTTTTAACATACCCGTTTTTTAATAAACATCGGCATCAGGAGAGAAAAAGAACCTGGGTCCACGACGACGACGACGACGACGACAACGACGACGACGACGACAGGTGTATAGTGGTTTAAACACCCATCAGTAATTGAAAGTGTAACACGTGCTATATAGACACACACGCTGTACTCTCTGATTGGTATTCACCACACCGAAAATAACCAAAGAACCTTATGAATACTGAAAGTACATGAGAGAGAAATGCGAGAAAGTGAACTGGCTTTTAGGGAATGAAAAAGTTGAAATGACGTGCAACGTGCATTCAGGCATAATACGCAAAGAAATCCTTGAAAGTGGAAAAAGGTGAATCAGGATATTGATGTCTTTTGTAAAATATCTTTTTAAAAAAATGGCAGCGAATTGCGATAAGGCAAAATTATCTGTTTTTTCTTTAAAGTTCTTTGCGTTTGCAATAACTAAAAGGAACACACGAAACCTAGATTTTTACATTTGAAAAATGTCATTTAAACATTGAAAAAAAGAAATTATTTTTCAACGAAAGTTGTAATTAAAATAAAATTCTATGTCATAAGACTGTAAAAAAAATTAAAAATTCATCATCATCATCATCATCATCATCATCATCATCATCATCATCATCATTAAAGATTGCGATATTACCCATTTATAATCAAATAAATTGTTCAAAAGTCAAGTTATGTCGTCTGGTCGACTAAAACAGTACACTTTTAAATAAATACATTTCACAAAGTGATATGCGTTTTATTAATATTCCGTTAACTACGACGAACAATTTATGTCTGATTCTTTTTAATTTCCGTATGTGTTTTTTTAATTTCGAGTGAGAACTGGCCGATGTATCTGCCGAGTTTGTTTAACGCCCTAGTACTTTTGGATCTATCTGGATCAATGTTTAGGGGGTGGCTATTTAGTACAGAATGTGGTGCTTAGATATTTAAAAGTTGTTTTAGCTGGAACCACGTGAGTGTTATTGTATTAATCAGGTTATAAGCGAATACGGAAAATAGATCGGCCAGTTCTCGATCTAAACCAAAACATGTACGGAAATTAGAAAAGATTAAAATAAAAAGACATACATCGTCCATTATATATATATATATATATATATATATATATATATATATATATATATATATATGGATACATATATAATGTATACCTTTAAAATAGAACCTATCATGAAAACCTAGATATACGAGATAAAGCAATTATATAGACAATTAAAGGATGAGAATAAACGTTGTAAAAAACATAATTTCTTACATTTTCAGTTGTTCAAAGCAAGGTATTTATTTTTCCTAAAGCCATGGCTTTTCAAAGAATTGAATTCTTATTATCAATGAATAATTTGGTAAGCGAAGCACCAAAAGTACCAACTTACCCTTCTGTATTCCTTATCATATATATATATATATATATATATATATATATATATATATATATATATATATGTATACATATATATATATATATATATATATGTATATATATATAATTATATATGTTATACATATATATAATTAAAAGCAATCTTAATAATACCAAACTTAATATAAATAGAGGTATTCATAGAACGATATCAGCAGGAACGGAGATAGGTACATAGTGAAATAAATGAAATACGTAGGTAAAAATAGCGGGAAGTTAAACGCGTTGCGTGTTTGACAGGTAGGTTATCGGTGCACAGGTAAAATGGCGTGCTGACATTTTCTCGATTGGTTATTCATAATTTTAATTGCATAACATGTGACATTCAATCACATTCATTTAATTTGCGGAAATCAAATTACGTATTCATTATAATTATGAAATCTGAGGTAAAGCCCTTGAAAAGATATTTTCGAAATCTAAATTAAAATCTCATATTTTCACTATCTTTTATTTCAAAATATAATGATAAATTCCCTATTTCCCTATTTCCCCCTCACTCTCTCTCTCTCTCTCTCTCTCTCTCTCTCTCTATGTATATGTATGTATATATGTATATATATATGTATATATATATGTATGTATATATATATATATGCGTTTCCAATGTTTCACTATGTATGTGTGCATATATATATATATATATATATATTTATATATATATATATATATATATATATGTGTGTGTGTGTGTGGGTTTCTAATGTTTAAATATGTACGTGTGCATATATATATATATATTGATAGAGAGAGAGAGATATGTGTATGTATAACTACATTTATGTGCATGCAAAAATATACACACACACACATATATATATATATATATATATATATATATATATATATATATGTAGAATTTGGTATATTCGGACTACTGTTCTCATCTTGGGTGTGTGTATCACAACGTTTCGGCTGATGTAACCTCCCATCTACTTCAGGTGTACTTTGTCGAACTCGGGAATCTTTCTATCAAACTCTGGAATCTGGACGGAATTTCGAACGGAATCCTTTATAAAATTCACGAGGGTAGCATGCTCTCGTTTCATCTGCCATGAGCCTGAGAGAAAAGTGGTGATTGCACAAGATCATATTTGCCAACAATACTTTATGCATGGACGGATAGAAGCTTTGTAGAGATGTAGCAGGACGTGTGTCCAACTTCATTGCAGAAGACTTGGCAGTATATTCCATGTATTTATTTACTCCGGTGAGTTTTAATATCAGACTCAATAGAAGAGTGTTATCAGCCATGGCAATTCATTTTTGTTTCGAATTTCTTTGAAAAATTAAAAACACCAAATTCTTATTAATTCAAATTTTTTCACATGTCTCACTTTCTTTGCTAGAGATCTTTTCTTCGGAAATGATCTGACGATCTTCTGATGAGCGAAAGATCCTGGTAACTATATGTTTATTCCTGGTTGTTCGTTGCTCCACGAAACAATTGTCAAGAGTTACATTGAAGTTTTTTTTTAAATACGGCAAGTAAAAATATGAATAAAAACTTGGTCATTGGAATTAAAATATATATATATATATATATATATATATATATATATATATATATATATAAAGATAAAGTATTTATAATTTCAATTTATATCCAATCGACATAAAAAAATGCAACACCCAAACTTATTAGACAATTTAGTTGTTTTGTTCTACGGCATATCAACCCTTTTCGGGTTATTTAATGCCGAATCCGGTCATTTTGGTGAAAGTTCTTCATATGGTCAAGTATCTATTCATGATGTTGGTTGTGCGAAATTGGGAGAAGAAGGGGGAGTAAAAGGGAGGGATAGGGGGAGCGAGAGGGAAAGAGGAGAGATGAAAATTGTTGTTTTTTGTTTGGGATTTTGCAGAACATGATTGAGTTTTGCAAAGAAGAAAAGAAAACAATAAAAGATCAATGTTTGGTGCACTTTGTGTTAGGATGTCAATAACTCCAGACATTAGTATTTGCGTCTTTTAATGATGTCAAAAGGAAAGTAAAATCGCATAATACTGCTGAGTTTTTTTTTAAAGTGTACTGATTATGGAAATTATACAATTAGTGTAAAATTATTAATAGACAAGGTAAATGTTGGTACCAAAATGCATTGTGTTGCATTTAAAATTGATAGTGTACGTATGAAAAAATGTTCCGTCGTTTAATATCTGTGGTAGAATATTCTCTCCTACTTTCTTCTTAATATCACTAAGTCAAAATAGAATATCGATCTAGATTAAATATATTTTCGATAACATTTCGTGTAACCTAATCTGCGCCATTGTATATAATAGCAAAATAAAATTAAATATTGAGTTTCTAAGAGCAAGGCGATAACGTGTTTACAGAAACACAAAAAGTTCGCATTCATTTATATATAAAGATGGATTGTATATTTTGAGTGAGAAACACCAGTAAATTTTAGTCTTCGGCGACTTCGTCCATCGCAATAAAGACTCTCTCTCTCTCTCTCTCTGACGATTCCTGTAAGGATGAAACGTATGCGTATGTAGATAAATACATTTATATATATATATATATATATATATATATATTGTGTGTATTTGCGTACTTAGGCAGCATTTTTTAATCTATGCAAGCATTGTTAAAAATAACAGAACATTTTTGTCTAGTTGTAACCTTTTAATCTTTTAAATTTTTTTAATGGTTTTCTTCGTGTTAAAATAATTTAGAAAAATCATAAAAGTCTCGTATGTGTCACTAAACTTTTCGATTCCTTTTTGAATTATCTTCAGGTTTTTTCCATTTTGCCATCAACACCTTCAAAAGATTTTAAAATGTACAATTAGACAGACGAGTTCTGTTATTTTAAATATTGTTTGCATGAATATATATATATATATATATATATATATATATATATATATATATATATATACGGCATAATCACGTTGCTAAGTTACCGAAGTTAAACGAAGTTGTGGCTGACAATTTGGAAATACCAGGTGCTTTATGTGGACACTTAGCTATGAGCAAATAGCATCGCCAATTAACAGTGCTTAGCATGGCGACTATGCCAACACCCCCTAAATGACAGTAAGTTATAAGTTGGTCGGAAACCAGGGAGGGGTTCCTCCTCCAGGTTTGATCAAACCCTGATTGTGCAATGAGGATGGGTATATATATATATATATATATATATATATATATATATATTATAATTTTATGTATTTTTATGTATTTGTGTATATATTTTTATATATTTTCAAAGTTTAATTTTATTACCAGTAGTGTTATAATTGCGGTAATGGTCCTCTGAAGAGAAGAATTATCTTTGAAAACTCATGAGCTAAGGACTTTAAGATACTTTGCTTGAACTTTGAATTCTAATAAAATTTGATTGACACCATATTTTATTACTTCATTTTATATTATAATATTAATGCTCTATCCAGTATATTAAGCTTCAGTTTTTATCATGATGTTTCACTAATTATACGATATTAGGTGACTCTTATATCTTTTGTTGGATTGCTTCATATATATATATATATATATATATGGAACAATCCAACAAAAGATATAAGAGTCACCTAATATCTTATAATTAGTGAAACATCATGATACAAACTGAAGCTCAATATACTAAAATATTAAAATATATCTTAAGGTATATATCCTTTATAATACCATCCAAATTGTAAAAAAAAACTCAATGGAAGTTGACATTCAAATAACCTAAAGAAATAAATAAATCAGCCCACAATTATACCTTTTATTTATTTACCTATTTGTTATTACAATTTTTCGGCAAATACCTACATATTTCTTTATGTCTTTCGAAACCTGGTAAGAAAAATATAGTTGTTTATATAGCTTTTGTAACATTTTAGAGGATAGTGAATATAATAAGAATCTTTATAGTATGGATAGCTGAAATTATCTTAACTATAGAATCACCAGAATGATTTACTAATTAGAATTAGGAAATTGTATTGAATTGAGAAATAATGTTCTCTATTCTAATTTATTTAAAGACTGTAACGTAAATAGCTTTTTATGGATAATCTAGCAACTTACACGTAATGAATTATAATCAATATTATGGGTATAAATATGAGTTATTTTACTTTGTTTAATAAAAAAAATAGTGAAATTAAAGGGGATATAACTCCATTTTTTGCCGGATTACGTCCCTGGGATCCACGGTTTTTACTTGGTTAGGAAAAATATTAATTATGACTCATATAACCATAATAAAATTAAAAGCCAGGAATAAAATAAAAAAATAAATTTAATTATTAATAACATTGTTTTTGTTAGAATTAATTCTATTCGTCGTAGATTACATAGGGCTAATTTCTATTTTTTCTGGAAACTTTCCATACTGGCTCATATTTTAGTATCAAATAAATTCGACCGCTTCATGATAATCGTCATTATTTAAATTTTGAGCTAATCATATTTTATCAACGGGCATTTCAAAATATTTTTCGAAGCTTTGTCCAGTTTAGACTTCTGAATCGAGACGTGACTGTCACATCTCTGTTTGTTTCGTTCCAAAATATACATCTGAGAATCAGATTACGCTGTGTCAGATGTGTTTTTATTATTTATTGGTCGTCTCTGAAGAGAAGTCGGTAGACCAAAACTAAGTTTTTACAGGGCTGCGAAACGCGCGTAAGAGAGAACGAAAACAATATGGACATTCGCCAAAATAAAATAATAAACAATAAAATAAAAGATAAATAAATGAAAAAATATTATTGCAGACTTATTTATTTATTTATATTGGTCATTGGTATGCAACCAACTAGTATATATATATATATACATATATATATATATATATATATATATATATATATATATATATATATATATATATATAATACGTTGTGGTATTTTGAAGCGAAATTAATAAAGTGATCAATGGTAAAAATGTGAAAGCTAAATACAAATTATTTAAAAACTATAAATTACATATTTCAGAGACTACCATGGTTTAAGTGATATGGAAATACTTTTACTGTTTAGAAAAGACCTTTAAAACCCATTCCAAATTTTAGGCGACTCATGAAATGAAGACAGTCGAAAAATTTGATCCACATCTTCGCTATCAACCCAAGTATAACATACATTCACATCTAAAAAATCCTTACCAATCACAAACAGCATAACTGAATATATACCTCATCATTTACTATTTTTTTAGTTTTTTAAGTATATTAAAAATCTTACTAGTAAAATACCTAGAAATATATCGAGCGAATGCCCTCCAACAAAATAAAAGACATACATGACCAAATAAATTGACACCCATGTGGTATCCGTAATCAACAATTAAGTTATTTTTAACAATACTAACTAACAATTAAGGCCCATATATCAAAATAGACTGTACCCGTAAACTCGGTACTTTCCTAAAAATAACACTTGAGCGAATTGACCGCACGATGTCAACGGATTCTATCTTTCGAACCGTCTATATTTCGTAAGTCGCCAAAGATTTGAGATTGGTTGTGAAGACATTTTCTTAAACAGTAGATGTGTTTCCATGTCAATGAACCCATGGTACGTTTCTGAAATAAGTAATGTATCGATTTTAAATGTATAATTTCTCTCTCTCTCTCTCTCTCTCTCTCTCTCTCTCTCTATATATATATATATATATATATATATATGATAATATTTATAAATAAATATTTATTGAATATTTTAATACCTACAGACATCGATGTTTCATGCTAACGCAATCTTCAGTGTAGGAACTAATTCTCAACGGTCGGTGGGCGCGAACCCCGATCACAAATCGCCACTGATTCGTAGTGGAGAGTTTTATCCCATCGGCCATAGCCAATTAGTTAGTAAATAGAGAGGAATTTAAATGTAAATAGCGAGTCGGCGGCTACATTTTACATAAGTCATCTACATTTCGGCATTGCTGTTTAGGTGCTTTTCTAAAGATTTTTCAAAAAAATTTCTGAAATTTCACAATTGATATATTGTAGTGTTCATTTGACACCGGGATTTTCATCTAGCTCCTTAAATTTGTTCAGGTATACTTCGAATTATTCTTGAACACCTGTAAGTTATTCTTTGCTTCGAAACTGAAATGAAATTCCAGTCTTTAGTAGCTCTGAAGTCACCATCCAAGACATATCCAGGGATCAAACAAGGTGGTTAGATATCAGGGAGGTGTTCCGTCACCGGTAGTGAAATAAAATAAAACCCCGATGTTGTTGATGATGCTGCTGCTGATGATGATGATAGTATAAATCTGATCCGTCATTTCATATATATATATATATATATATATATATATATATATATATATATATATATATATATATATATATTGTTGAGTACTGAGAGAGCATGAGCTAGGTCTGATCGGTTTGGCGAAAGCCGTGTTTTCCTGGGTTTTGTTTATTTTCGTCTTTTCTATCTTGTCTTTAATATAGTTGGTTCTGATCGTATTGTTTTGTGCGGATGTAAGTACTTATTCCGCTTTGATTTTCAAGTGTCCTTTCCCAAAGCCATACCCTTATTTTCTCGTGATTAGTTCCTTTGTACCGTCTCGTTATAGTTGCTTCTCTTAGCATTTTTCTTTTTCTCGGCTTTCTTTTAACTCGTTTCGCTGTTCTCCGTATTATTCACCGTGGCGAAGCTTCCACAGAAAGGCAGATTTCACGGGAAAACCGGAATCAGCAAGTTATTAAATTTAACAACATATGCTGCAAAGCGTTTAGAATAGAATTTTGAGGCAAAAAAAAAATGTGCGTGATTCTTATGGAAGTTCGAGGTTTGGTTTAATGAGCCACATGAGATTCCATGACATAAACAAACTACTTGAGTATTCAACAGGAGTAGCCAATAGTCGTGTGTGTCATATCTGCAGACGGACTTGTAAAAGTGCATCGGGGCTGCTGAACTATTTGTGTGCACACAACTAAGTATTGCCAACTTGTAGCGTTCTATAAAGAAGCGACAATTAGCAGACACACACACAAATATAAATATAATAGTTTTATACATACAAACGTTTTGCTACACATCATGACATATTTCAACCGGAGCTCTTAGACACTTGGTATTTTCTGTCTGAGAGAAAAATCTTTTACTGTTTTCATATATAAGAAGAATGTTGTAAGGCTTCAATTCATATGAATCAAATAATGAACTTGCCGACCTTGTTTTATAATTTAAGATTTAACAACTTCAACAATAGGTCAGACATTGTTGATATGATCACATGTCGTTGAGAAGGAGAGGAGTTGTATTTTCAATTTCGTCATGTAATGGGTGCATGTGGGGAGAAAATAATTTTGTGTGGTCAGTTGAAATCAACACGGTAACATCATATCATTGTCTCGTCATATACGCATCCAAAAATATGTATTCATACGCACACAATTTATACTCAAAGAAAAGTATAATTATGGTGTTTGAATTTCTTCCTGGTTACATAGTCAGAATTTTAATAATAAGATTGTTAAAAATTTTATTACAAGTTAATTAAGATAATAAT
>OY744548.1:55681531-55776531 GCA_963556195.1 Sepiola atlantica
CTGGAACAAAAGAAGCAGGAATGGATCAGACAATTCTAAAGAACACATGCCATAATAGTATTTATAGAAAAGACTGAAACTAGCAACATCGCGTCTGTGGGAGAAACTTATCTAATATTATTTAATGACGCTATGCTTACGTTGATAATACGTTTCTTGTTAGATCACCAAAGTTAAGCGACGTTAACCCTGGTCAGTACTAAAATGGGTGACCATTTGGGAAAATCAGGTGCGGCATGTTTGAGGACGAGAAACCGTCCCGGCAAAAAAACAAAATATGAACATATTTCCGTCTCTCCGTATTTGTCTTCGGTGCTTACAGTGTCTCGATGTGCGTTCTTCAATCCCTTATCAGTGAAATGAAAAATATTCCTTTGCCTTATCTAAAAGGTATCACTCTTTCTACTTTTCTATATCCTCTATCTCTCACAATCGTGATGTTGCTAGCCGCAGTCTTTTCTATATAGAACCTGTATGTGTGCGTTCATGAAAGCAAAACATATACCACACTGCTGCTGTGAACCTGTATGTATGCATTCACTGCATTTGCCGTGATCGTCCACACTCGTTGTGCGGCTCCTAAGATGTTGTTCGATTTCGTCCATGCTGCAACAAATAATTATCATCCCAAGTAAAACATAAAGGCCAGTTTATTACAAGTTAAAGGTCACAAACGATACTCGTGTTCTTAGATTGAATGGCAGACTTGAAAAATGAGATTTTTTTTCAGCGAAATAAAGTATGTCCGATCAACCCAGTCTAACACAGATAAGAGCCCCAGATGGGTATACGTTGCCTGTAGAGACACCCAGCTTCAACTGAGTGGCAGCTCTCTCAGAAAAAAAAACCCAACTTTATGGCATGTCCAGAGCGCCCGGGCGTTTCCGCTACCTGCCCGATCGTTGCCACCGAGCAGTGACGGACATTAGGCGCTTCATCTGGAGTAGTACCAAATTATTTTATAACTCACTAAAAGGCTTTACTTCTTTTCATTACAGCTCCTGCCATTCCACTTTTGTATCTATCATGCTTACAGCTAATAACAACTTTTTTCCTATTAATACGTAATACTCTATTGATTTTTACTTTAATACGTTTGGCATGTCATAATCTTTAAATAATCTTTTTATTTTTTTAGCGATAGCATATCGCCTTTTTGACAAATCTTAACCGCCTACTTCCTGCAGTCCTTTTCTCCTTACCGGAAATCCTGTCTCCCAGTCCTTCTCATCGGTCACCACCCGACCACACAAGTACTTGATACTTGAAATATCCACTAAAGATAACCAGTAGACAGTGGATTATAATAGGGATAATCTACGAACATTACTTTTTGGTCTTAACATGACTCCCTTTTTTACGAGGCACTTACTTTATTTCAAAGAAAAATAAGATTATGTGTGGTTCAAAATACAACCCCTATTTTTCATTTGGCATAGCATCTATCATCTGCACGGTCTGCAATTAGCATGCACCACTAAAAGTACAGCCTACTGCATATTTACACGATCAGAATTATCACTTTCCTTTATATAACTTACCGGCTGTACCGACCCGGCGTTGCCGGAATCAATTAAGTTCAAATCTGTTTTCTGAATATGTAAATGTACTATAACTACGTCTTTTTAGAGTCAATATCTAAGCTGAAAAGCAAACAAAGAATGAACGCTAACTTTTACTAAAATAATAAGAGTGATTCCCCTTACCTGAAGTTTTTATTAAAGAATGTTTCCGTATTAGAACACTTCCGAACTAGAGTAAGTATGGTACGCTGTCTGCCTCTATCTCTCTTTGTCAGATACACAATTACATACACACACTCACACACACACAATCACACAGACACAATCACACATACCATCGCAAACACACTTACACACAATCACACACACAATCAGATACACACAATCACGTAAACTATCACACGCGCACACCCACAATTATACACACACATACATCTCACTTTCTCTGCTTTCTTTCGTAGTGTTATACTTTTAATTTCCCTTCTTTGTTTCTATCTTTAAACACCATATACATTTTGAAACGTATACTGCAATTCCAACTTGTTCTCTGTTTTCGAGAAAACCCTAACAGTAACCCTCCCCTTTTGATGTTTGTAATTGTATCTGCTGTAGTTTCTGACTTTAAGCAGGACACACACACATGGACACATTATTCTTCTTCTTTACATAATAGAAAATCGCTGTGCAGAAAGAATGAACTACTCACTTCCTGTTTCAGTCTGTCGCTTTCTCTCATTTATCTTTCTGCCCCACATTTTATCTTATTCTCTCTTTCTACACACACCCAATCCTTATTCCGTTCTTTCACCGTTACATATTCAATTTCTCCCCCTTTGTTCATAATTTTAAAAACCATCTCTATCTTGAGACGTATCCTAATATTCAAACCTGTTTTAACTTTCCTAGAAAAAAATCCTTTACCCATGCCCTCGTATTCAGCGCCAATCGACCAACATATTTCTGCATTCTATAATGGACGAATAAATGCAATTTAAAATGTGGGGAAGTAAAATCCGAATAACATGGTACAAATATAACTAATAAAAATTGGCTAGTCAGAATCCAATTTTTTTTTCTCCAACTTTTATAATCAGGCCGATATCATTTTATATATTAGGTGACTGCTGCACATTTACAACTACTTATTTCTTGGCTCATTCTCTTGCTCCATCTCTATCTCTCTCTCTCTTTCTCTCTCTCACTCTCTCTCTCTCTATCCCTACTTTGTTCTCATTCGCCCCCCTCTCTCTTCTTCTTCTACGCTCTTTCTTTCTCTCTCTCTCTCTCTCTCTCCATACTTTATTCTCATTCGCACCTCTCTCTCCTCTTCTACGCTCTTTCTTTCTCTCTACCCTCTCTCTCTCTCTCTCTCTCTCTCTCTCTCTCTCTCTCTATATATATATATATATATATATATATATATATCCATACTTTATTCTCATTCGCCCCCTCTCTCTCTTCTTCTTCTACGCGTTTTCTTTCTCCCCTCTCTCTCTCTCTCTATATATATATATATCCATACTTTATTCTCATTCTCCCCCTCTCTCTTCTTCTTCTACGCTCTTTCTTTCTCGCCCCTCTCTCTCTCTCTCTCTCTCTCTCTCTCTCTCGCAAACTTACTTATTCCTACTTTATCTTTCTCTCTATCACATTTACACTTTCAGTTTCTCCCCTTTGTTATTATCTTTAAACACTATCTCCATCTCGAAACGTATCCCACACGTCCAACTCTTTAAGTTTGTAAGTGCACCTCTCATTTTATCGTTCGCACTTCTTTCTCTCTCTCTCTCTCTCTCTCTATCTCTCTCTCTCTATATATATATATATATATATCTGTCGCTCTGTCACCCTCTCTTTCTCTCTCTCAGTGTTATACTTTCAATTTCCTCCCTTTTCCCCTGTTTTCAAACACCATCTTCATCTCCATCTCCAAACGTATCACACACTCCCAACTCTTTAAGTCTTAAGTGCACCTCACATTTCCTCCTTTGCACTTCTTTCTCTCTCTCTCTCTCTCTCTTTCTCTCTCTCTCTCTCTCTTTCTCTCTTTCTCTCTCTTTCTCTCTCTCTCTCTGTCGCTCCGTCACCCTCCCTTTCTCTCTCTCAGTGTTATACTTTCAATTTCCGTCCTTTGTCCCTATCTTCAAACACCATCTCCATCTGAAAACGTATCCCACATTTCCAACCTGTTCTCAGTTTCCGAGAAAAAACCCTCCTCTCCACCTCCCTTCCCTTTCCCTCCCTCCAACCGCAATCGACCAAAATATTTTCGCATTCACTCATGAACATTCGTAAATGTAATCCATGCGTTTCTGTCGGACCAAAAACGTCGGCTATCCTTATTTTTATTTTATTTATTCGGCAATTATCAGTTTTCTTTCTTTTTCTGTTACCTGACATCAAACAAAGATTTTAGCCGATCAATTAACGTTAAATGTATCCCTCGTTTATTATCTCGCACCAGCCACCCCTACACCAGCCAACTCCACCACGCGAAAGACCCCGCGCATGGATTTCTTGTTTAACGCCTTTCTTACAATACATCAAATAATGGCACAGTTTCGACTCAAAAAGGTGTGACATTTATTTGCAGGCAGATGCAAGAACTCAACTTGATATAATTCCCCTAAGTGAAACTAAATTACCGACTATAAAATTACTGAACACCGAATAAATAAAATCAATTATATATATATATATATATATATATATATATATATATATATATATATATATATATATATATATACTAGAGAAAAATATCTATAATCATGAACAATATGAGTTTGGAAAGCTAGTTAAATATAACAAGCCGCGCGTGCGTGGTCCCTCCTCTGTATGTGACTCGATGTGGCGAGTGTAAAATGCAATCAATTTGGGCAATTTGGGGCATTTTTGACCCCCCCCCTCCTTTGACCCCCTGGGGGCGCGAATCAGAATTTTTCTGATGGCAAGGATGCTCATTTTATATCCAGAACAATTGCTTCTACATTTTTTGCCAAGTTTAAAAAAAATTGAATGGATGGATCAAACGTTATTGGAGAAAAGAGTCATTTTTTGCCATTTTGGGGGCTTTTGACCCCTTGAGGGCGCGAACCAGATGTTTTCCAAGGTCAGCGATACTTATTCTCTATTAGGAACATTTACCTCCACATTTTGGCCAAGTTTCAGAGAAATTGAATGGATGGAGGAAAAGTTATGGAGCAAAAAATGTCATTTTTTACCATTTCGGGGCTTTTTGACCCCCTGAGGGACGAACCAGATTTTTTTTTAAAAATCGGAGAATGTCACTTTCTAACCTGACCAAAGTTACAACTTCATGCAAAATTTCAGAGAAATTCAATGGATGGTTGCGGAGAAAAATCCGGACGGACGGACGGACGGACGGACGGACGGACATGCCTAAAAACATAAGTCTCCCGATTTTATAAGTCGGGGGACCAAAAATATATATTAAACATCATAGCATTTTTCTGTTCAAGAATTCTTTAAATAAAGATTAATAATTTATATTATTTGAATAATGTTCTCATCTGGTCCGCAATGACCCGTGGCGCAACGAATATACATGCTAAGCTATACGCAGATCTAAGTGACAGTCCTCTGGAGGTTGAGAGTTTAGTACGGGCGATACTAAGACTACAATTAGGAATACCTTTAGACTTCTACCCGGTCAGGGTTAACGGAACATGAAAACACTACTCCTATGGATTAAATAAATTCCGTACAGATTCCTATGTTTGTACATAAAGATTCCTGAGGTCGACAAGACGCACCAAATAAGGGCGGATGTACCATCGGTCGAAATCTTGTAAAAATAGCATCCAAGATAAGAACACTAGTCTGAATAATCGAAATAATTCATAGATTAAAAACCCCCAGATAACTCAATCCAAAAATAAAAGAACATTTTATCATGTAATTTTTGCCCTTAAAAAAATATAGGAAACATTCTGAGGAAAACATACGTTGATCAAAATATATATATGTGTGTGTGTGTGTGTGTGTGTGTGTGTGTGGTGTGTCGCCCCAAACTAGGCTGGGCTCTGTAGCGAGTAGTATTAATACAGCTGTCATCGTTGCTTCAATAAAATGTTCCTTTCAAAAATCAAAGTCTTTAAGACAGCTGCCTTTAAATATGATTAATCTCTCGCTATCTTACCGAGTTGTTGACAACGGCCGTGTGGGCTGGGACATCTGAATTTGAGTTTAAAATATAACTCGTGTTCCGGGATTCGAGTCCGGCGACCGGTGTGAATAATTCTTCTCTACACTGACGATTCCCGTAAAGATGAAACGTACACGTACGTAGATAAAACACACACACACACACACCCACCCACACACACACACACATATATATATATATATATATATATATATATATATATATATATATATATATATATATATATATTTATGGGTCTTGCAAAAGGTATATATTGAAGTATATACTCTTTATAGTATCCGAAAGTGTTCCATAAAGTTGTATAACAAGGTTCAGATATTATATATTTTTATAGTTGCATTTCAATGACCAGAGCAACAATCAATCCATAACCGTAAATTACATCTGCCCATCCAGCTTCCTTGTCTTCATATATTGTTGAACAATCACAACCATAACTTACATCTGTTCTTTCTCTTTCTTTATTTTCATATATCGGCGAATATCTGTAATTCCTTTTTGTCTCACAAACGAAAATATTTTTAATATATTTATATTTTGATTCATTATAAAAAAAATTTCCCCAAATTCAATACTTTTTCTACATCTTATGCGCGTTTCTCTGCACAATCAAGGGAAACACACAGTCTCTAATTTAACTTTGTTAATAATCATATAAATTGTTTATTTTATTTTAATGAGGAAAAAGGGACGGAACTTAATGTTAATCTTAATAACTGATAATAAATAACGAAATTACAAGTATAATCCTGTATGCAAATATAATTTTTATGAGCAAAAAAGAGGAGGCTTAATCATAATAACTGAGAGGAACAACTTTCTTTCAATTTTTATAGGCACACAGAAAATATTTCTTTGTTCTTAATATTATTGACTAAATAGTCATCTATTAAACTATGTTTTAAAAATCGAAGAAACTATCTTTCATGGTGTAATAAATGCTGAACTATCAAATAGGATAATGTCATCCATTAAAACAGAGAAAATAGACGTCTACGTGGACATTGATTGTGTATATATATAACTCAATTTAGTATTACGCATGAAATTTGAAGAAACACTTTTCATATGAGTAAATATTCTAGTATTATCAAGTTATTTCCTAGATGACGACATGTTTGATCGGATCGAGATTATTATGTAAAAACCGAAATCAGAAGTATGTTCGCTGAAAAGAAGTAATCTCTTTCAGGGACTTATATGAAAAATAATTTCAATTAAAACATTTATAACAAAATATGTTGTGAAACAAATATTTTTAGAAAAAAACATTAATTTTTTAAATAAATTATTTTATAACTCAGTAAATTATTTTATAACTCACTATTTTATAACTCACTAAAAGGCTTTACTTCTTTTCATTCCACTTCGTGCCATTCCACTTTTTGTATCGATCAGGCTGACAGCTAATAACAACTTGCCCCCTATTAATACGTAATACTCTATTGATTTTAACTTTAATACTTTCGGCATGTCATAATCTTTAAATAATCTTTTTAGTTTTTGAGCGATAGCATATCGCTTTTCGCCAAATCTTAACCGTACACTAATCTACACTTTTACCCCTACATGCTACCGTGCTAGTGAACTTCTCACACCTGACATTATCCTATATCTCTACAAAGCCACCATCCGCCAATACATGGAGTATTGTTGCCACATCCGGCCTGGGGCATCATCTACTAGTCTATCTCTCTTAGACAAGGTCCAAAAAAGAGTCGCCAACTTATTAGGTCCCTCACTATACACCAAGCTCAAGCCCTTGCCCCATCGGCGCAATGTTGCATCCTTGTGCTTGTTTTACAAGTACTTCAATGGATTGTGCTATGATGAACTTGTAGCACTAGTGCCCCTCCCCTCGGCGAAAATTCACTAGACCAACCCGACAATCAGCTAAATCCCATCTATTCACTGTGGAGGTCCCCAGATGCTGAAGAGCCTTCTACTCCAATAGAGTCTTTCCTCGTGCTGCCGGGCTCTGGAACTCCCTCCCTACTCCCTGTTTCCTCGACTGTACTAATATGCAGAAATTTAAAATTAATGTAAACAAACATATCGCTGCATAGCTCCCAACTTAGGATTACCCCCACCAACCTACACCTTATTTTTCAGTAGCCCCTTACGTCTAGAGTGGCGTCCTGCCTTGTTTGGGGTGAACTATGTTTAAAAAAAACTTTAAAAAAACTTTGGATTTGGGGACTAAGTAAAAGACAGGGGACGATGTTACATTTCAATTCAGTAACTTCGTTGTTTACTCAACCCCTTTAACAGGGATACAAAATGAAATACTAGTTTTGTGCCGATGTGTGATAAACTACTTATATGCTCTTTTCATGTCGATAAGTGGAGAAGTGACCGGTTTATCTTCTAATTCTTTTGTGTTTTTACCGCCGTATATCTTCAGCATCCCACTCATTCATCGCGAAAAACAAAGAAACAAATATTTGGCGAAAAACATCTACTTAACTCTTGTCATAAAAGTTTCTTTGATCGTTTGCCTTTTTTTCTTCTTCCCCGCGTTGCATTGGCGAATTTTCCTGAGTGCAAATCTCGAAGGAGTGGAAACCTTCTTGCCTGGAATTCTCTTTTCAAAGTTCCAGGGAGTGGAATGGCCGGACAGAATTGGTAAATCTGGCCACTTGACCTCTTGAGACAATCGCTGGTTATCTTCTATTTTAAGGGATTAACTCTTCCCCGGATTAAATAATATCTGGCCGAAAGGTTGCTGTACGGAATGGCTGTGTAAAAATCAAAAAGGTTGGGCAAAAGTAAATGTTAGATTTTAGGGAAAGAAAAAAAGAAGGTGTAAGGGTTAGGGGAGAAAAAAAAGGGGTGTGAGTCGGCAAAATAAAACGGGAATTCAGAGATCTTAAATCTGACTTTTTGTACACTGTTGACCTTTTCTTTTTCTAAGATTTGAGATTTAGTTGGGGAAAGAGAGGTAAGAATTGTTAAACCCTTTGGTATTTGCTTGTCAATTACCTTTTTAAAAAAAATAGGATCATGTTTATATTAAGCACCCCTTTCCCCCAAAACAATTTGTTTTACATCTTTTAATGAAAGTAACTGTAGAGGATTGACATGTAGATAAATGTTGCATTCTTTCACTTGTTTTACAAGTACTTCAATGGAATGACCTCCGACAAACTTGATGCACTTGTGTCTCCCTCTACGCAAATATCCCTGAGCAACCCGACAATCAGGAAAATCACATCATTTAACAGTTGAGGCCCCCACATGCCGGAAACCTTTCTTCTACTTTAATAGCTTCTTTCCTCTAACCGTTTGCCCTTCTAATCCCCTCACTGAACCCTGCTTTCCCAACTGTACTACCACACAGAAAATTAAATACAATGTGAACACGCATCCGGCTGCACAACTACCCACTTAAGATAACCTATAACTATTGCCCCTTAAAACTGTAGCTTCTCAGGTTTCAGTAGCATTGTGCCTTGTTTGGAGCGAATCAAAGTTAAAAAAACAAAACAAAACAAGGATTTTAATTTATTGAGTGTTGTAGTACACATTGCTTTACTATAAAAAAGAACTTAGAATGTAAATCGATGCATTTAATCTGATTGGGTGAATATAAGTAAAAAAACAAAACAATGCATATTAATCACTTTTGGTATCGATGCATGATTCTAAAAAAATAGATCTACTCTTAAGAGGTCTTATTTCCAGGCAGTACCTACCTATTGTGCAAATACATTTTCAGACAACTATTTTATTTTTTAACTGCTCTTATTATCTCGTATCGACTGTGTTGTATACAACGATTTACTAATATAATGCGAAAAGGTATGAATACATGATTTACCCCCAGTTTATAATAACTGTTGATCGATAACATCGACATGCCAGTGTTGCAGATTTTGTACATGTCTGTGTAAATAAAAATAATCATATATAAAGCTCTATTTGATATTGAGCACTTTTTATAAACCCGGTTGAAATTCTTTAGATTACTACCCTGTGGGTGTTTTACCTGGATTATTATCGTCATTATATATATATATATATATATATATATATATAAGTGATGTGTTTGTATCCTTACTTTTACTTGTCTGATGACATGCTCATCAACTATACTATCTACTGGATATTCCATTTTGTCTCATACATACATTTATTTATTACAGAGAAATTTAGCCAAAGCCAAATGCAAGATGGACATAATATAATAAGATGCCCAAATAAGGAGTGGAAATCACATACATAATTACTAACGAAAGAATCCACACTAAAAGTCGCTAAACACAATCAAAATAAACATGAATTACCAGGGCAACTACATTATAGAGAATGCACGGGTTACATAACTGCAACTTACTATGACAGTATCTGGGAACTATTCTGAACACAAATGTTACGACAAGTAGAAAAGGACCAGCTATCTGTGTATGATAGTTGCGAGTCATAACTATGACGTCTGACGGTAAATGCATCAGAAGTCTGAAAACCATTAAAGGGTATATACAGATGTACCACCTCCATCGTGCTTGAGTCTATTGTAAGAAATAGGACAATCTCGAACATATGTGTAGCGAGTCTTTTTGTATTTCATAATTGAATATTTTAGCTTCTTCTGACCCAGTATAATTCAGGGGAGATAACTCAAATATGGTTCAAATCAAATAACTCCTAAATATACTGAACTCGCACAATGATGAGGTTTTGAAATGGTGCCGAGCAGTATTTTTTAGAATTCCACTAAAGTTATTGTCAACCGCAAATAAGATTGATATTGTTATCTCTAATCCATATTAGATTAGTTTCGGATTCTCAAAACCCCTGCCGGCCAAACAGAATTCTTCGAGAAAGTAGAAATAAAAAAGAAATAACGTTTTTCTCACATGGCTCCGAGCAAGGCTTCCAGTTTGAAAAGAAAAAAAAAATACGCCTCCCCCCTCCGAAATGATTTTTAAAGAATCATCCCTAAACGGTACCGTTAAAAAACACATGACATTAAAGTGTTGACGAGCCATGATCTAATTGCAACAACTAAAAGAACTGCTCGACAATATCTTCTTCGAAACTAATAATCTGATAAAGCGACACATTAAAAAAAAACAGTCTTTCTCTACTCCTTCCTCGGCCAATATGTCATGACTATATTCTTTTTTCTTGCTTTTCTATCTGCTTCGGGAAATTTTAGATCTATGTATAGCAGATCATGCGTACGTCTTTTCCTTTTCCGGCATCTTTTTTGTTCCTCGGGGAGCAGTCCACGATTGTTTAGGAATTGATAGATTTGTTCTCTCAGTTGTGCCGTTGGAATTTTCCACATTGTTTGTAAACAGGTTATCGCTATGTAGTTAGTTGGGATAGTTCTCTTTTTTGTATCTTTTTGTATTATCGTTGCCCTTCGACTCCACTACGTCCGTTTTGTGGATACATCCTCTCAGTTTTTGCGCTAGCCTTTTATGTAGGGTTGTGAATTTTTTAAATCATGCTCTAGTGCTTTCCAGTTTGCCGTTTTCCTTAGTGTTGTTTTAATCATTTCTTCAGTAATGTCTGTTTATGTTCCCTCTTTAAAGTACAGAGCTGTTATGTAAACATCTATTCCCGACACCTTCTTTAAAATAAGTTTGTTTTAATCTCAAGATCAACATCGCAAATTATAAGTAAAATATATTTCTCAAGTATTATTTTGACAAAAACAAATAGAAATACTATTTTAAAAAGATGGCCACTTCTAAATGAAGGGAAAAGAGCAAGAAAGAATTATATGCTTATTTCCAAAACTTTTAGAGACAAATACCATTTCTTCGAATCTGATAATCTGATAAAGCGACAAATAAAAAAAACAGTCTTTCTCTACTCCTTCCCGGCCAATATGTCGATTCGAACGACGACCATTTTCAGCAACATCAAAGTGATGCTGATACGCGTCACTTCACCAAAATCTCAAAACCGGATTAAACTATCTGTCGTCTCATCTTCTTCGACACATGAGAGACTATTTTTCTAATGTAAATATCTATAATATAAGTTATATTTTTATGTAATTATTTTTATGTAATTATTTAGAAGTTAGCTATGCTGATGACGACTGCGAGCCAAAAACACATGACCATTGTTTTAATCTCCTCAAGATCAACATCGCAAATTATAAGTAAAATATATTTCTCAAGTATTTCTTTCACAAAAACGAATATAAATACGTTTTTAAAAAGATGGCGACGTCTGAACGAAGGGGAAAGAGCAAGAAAGAATTATGTGCCTATTTCCAAAACCTTTGGAGACAAATACCATTTCTTCGAATCTGATAATCTTATAAAGCGACGAATAAAAAAAAACAGTCTTTCTCTACTCCTTCCCGGGCCAATATGTTGATTCGAACAACTGCCATTTTCAGCAACAGCAAAGTGATGCTGATACACACCATTGCACCAGAATCTCATCCGGATTAAACTATCTATCGTCTCATCTTCTTTGACATATGAGAGACTTTTTCGAATGTAAATATCTATAACATAAGTTGATATTTACCACTTTATTAGTGGGAGATGGCAGTTTGGTTTGGTTTGGTTTGGTTTGGTTTGGTTTGGGTTGGGTTGGGTTGGGTTGGTTTTGTTTTGTTTTGTTTGGTTTGGTTTGCTTTGGTTTGGTTTTCTTTGGTTTGGTTTGGTTTGCTTTGGTTGAGTTTGGTTTGGTTTGGTTTGCTTTGCTTTGCTTTGCTTCGGTTTGATTTGGTTTGCTTTGGTTTGCTTTGCTTTGTTATACATATCAACGATCTATGGGTTATTTAATGCCGATGTAATAATTTAATGTCAAATGTAATACTAATGTAGGCTATTTATTTATATTACCAACAATCGAATAGAAATTCTAAGGAACACCACTTGTTATTGTCAGTAAGCAATCAATGATAATGACTTGTGTGAAAACTAGGGTTGCAAACTCGGAGTCGGACTCATAAGAATAACACGGAACATTGGAAGGAGTCGGAGTAAAAACCCTTTGAATCCCAGGAGTCAAAGTCGAAACCCTTCCAACTAGGATAAGTGCACTTTGACCTACAAAAATGCCTGAACATCCCCGTCGACATTCCCCGGTAGTGGCACCTCAGGCAATTAACAATGAACTTCTCAGAAAGAACGTAAAGCCTGGGAGGATAGATCTCTTAGGACTGAACAGAACAGCAGTAAAACAGCAACAAAGCCACTGTCAGAATTAAGAATGTTGTATCATAAATCAATTTGACAGTTCAAGGTTTAAGTCACACAAAAATAATAGCTCGATAGTTTTTTTTAATGAATTAATGAATTTCAGAATAGAAATTCAACAGTGGGCACCATGATTACTCCAGAACAGGAAAACGGAGCACTTCAAGGATGAATCCCACCGCACTCTTCTAGTAAAGAACTGGTTAGTGCTCTCTCGCTCTTCCGTATTGCCATCCTCCTTGATCCTTCATACTTGATCCTTGTGTTGTATCAGCTGAAGCTGATGCCTTTTTTTTTGGGGGGGGGCACAGTTTATTATTATTATTATTATTATTATTATTATTATTATTATTATTATTATTATTATCATTATTATTATTATTATTATTATTATTATTTGTACTCACTAGGAGTTCTCAAACAGGTCATCATCAGTGATTTCTCACCGCCAACAACTGGTGGTATTCCCTGGAGTCTGAGTGACAACAAGCATCCCCAGATTTCCAGTATTATCCACCTCTTTTCGATAGCCACCGCAAATAACCTTCCAGTTTCACAACAGCCGCTTACCATTGATTTCTCGCTGGTAAGGACCATTGGTTTTCTCTGGGATTTCGTCCTACTATAAGACCATTATGTAAAGTAATACAATATTTTCCTTGTATTGGTGACACATCGGTTCCAGTAGGGTCATAGAGTTGAGCGATGTTGAACCTGCCCACTACTTAATGAGTAACCATTTTGGAAGGCCAGGTACTGTATGAAACAAAATCTATTCAAATTAAATTTAATCTACAAATCAATCGTATACAAAAAAAGCGTATGGCTTCGGCACAACATGATCAAACGATGGTTTACATGACGTAAAACGCACCTGAAGAAGGTCGGAGGTTACATCGGCCGAAATGTTGTGAGAATAATATCTCAGGTACAGTAGTCGGAATTATTCAAATACTACAAAGTACAGAGCTGTTATGTAAACATCTGTTCCCGACATCTTCTTTGAAACACGTTTGTTTTAAACTCTTCAAGATTCACATCAGAGGCGCAAATAATATGCAAAATATATTTATCAAGTTTTTATTTTTAACAAGAATGAATAGACATACATTTGTTAAAAGATGGCGACGTCTTCACGAAAGAGAAGGAGTAATAATGAATCATCTGCTTATTTCCAAATCTTCTGGAGACAAATATCATTTCTTCCAATGTGATCATTCGATAAAACGATAAATAAAAGAACTGCTTGCCGATTAAAAAAAAGGGTCTTTCTAAACTCCTTCCCCAGCCAATATGTCGATTCGCGCGACTGCCATTTTCAGCAACATCAAAGTGATGCTGTTACGCGCCAATGCACCAACATCTCAAAACCGGATTTAACTCGTCTTCCGCCACACGCAAGATACATTTTTAGAATGTAAATCAAAAGAGGCGCGAGAGCGCTCTATCCCGTAAAAGACACACGAATAGCCTATGCTGGAAATCTATGATATAAGTTGATTTTCTACCCCTTTATTCGCGGAAGGTGTCACTGGTGAAGTTGATTATGGCACGAACTGACGATCTGTGTGTACCAAGTATGGTACTATCGTTTGTCGGGGGTGTATCCCGTATCGTATCGTAGTTTCATGTGTTATTGTGACAGGATCTTGGCACAATCTCAGCGCTATTGTAGGGCTATACGTTGTCTTGGGCCACGAGAGTTAAATTCGCTCTGACCAGTTCTTTGTCAATAGTTTTGTGTTAACGTTGTGATATTAGATCTATAAACTACTTATATTGATGTAAGATAAATGTCTATTTAGAGAGGAAGAATGGTTGAGTCTGCAAGCTGTAAGAAAATCGCTGGATAGTAATGAACAAGACATTTGTTTGTCTTTTAACAAATATATTATTTATTTTTACAGTTGTATTCATTTCAGCCAAACACTGAGGTATGGATTGCATTCTTTGAATCTCGCAGTTCGAGGCATGCATCATTCGCTCCTTTTGCATCTGGTTGCAGTCTGAATAAAAAAAGAAAAAGAAAAAGAAAAAGCTGTCACTCAAAATTCACTTCTTCACAACCCGGCATTCGCACATACCGAGAAGACTGTCAACCCAGCGAACTCAGTGAGCCAACCCTTTGATGTGTGTGCACTCTGCGACTCTCAGAGTTATTCAAAAAGTAGGACGATTTTTTTGACTGACTGATTGACTGACTGCCCTACTAAGCGTGACGTTTAATTTGTTTCGGAGAATATATCCCGAGAGATGTTCGATATTAAAGAAGGTTGCTATCTCAATTTATAAAGTCTGGCACACGGCCATCAAATAGGAGGTACATTTTAGCCACACCAAGTTCGAATCTAGTCGATTCGATAGCAGTACTTTTATTTATGAATGTTAGCAACCCAGAGCTACATACATTACATAGTAATCTCTAAACTCCGTCAAATAAAACTCGCTTTTGCACATTTTCATATTTATCTCCCTTTTAATGAATTAATATTCTGTAATATACATTTATTTTATTAAGAATAATATTTTTTTTTGAAGGCGATAACAATGCGTTGTTAAAGTGACACATACGACACGTGGAATCGTAAAAACAAAACAAAGTGACAATATTGAAAAGTCAATAATTTTCAAAAATTTTTTTTTATTTACCAGTGTATCGTGACCGTGGTGTTGGGTTGGAGTGTGTCCTTTTCATTATTTTTTTTTTTTAAATTTTCGAGGGTATCCCTCATCCTCAGAATAAAATAAATACTACCACTCGTTGGAGTGTGTTTTTTTTTTGCCAAAAGCCGGGGTCGGAAATGTTGGTTTGTTTTAAGTAGCAGGTCCGCAGAAGTTTGTTTATTTATTTTTATAAATTATTATTTGCTATTTTAACCGTTGCTGTTTATTTTGTTAGTAAATATACTGAGTAATTTATTTTTTATTTATTTATTTATTTATTTATTTTAACGTTGTTTGTTTTGTTAATAATATACTGAATAATCATTATCTCGGTGGTAGGGGCTGATAACTCGTGTGAGTCAAGCTAAAAAATAATATTATTCTTACACTATACACAATGCTCCAAGCGAACTACAACATTCTTCTCATTTATTTTATTATATATTTATAATATTTTTCGCGATAGTAATATTATTATAATTATTAAAAGAATTAATATAAGAGTTAAAAAAAAACAATGACGTTTTAAAAATATTTTAAAACTTCCAGTTTCAAAGGAGATAATTACATGAAAAATTTCGGTGTTGATGTTAGGAGAACAGATACCACACTTTGATCTTAGCCATAAGGCCAAGGAGCAATAAAATATACTTTTGTGACTAGTTATTTTTAAGTGAATGAAAAAGAAACTAGATTTAATCGGAAGTTATAAGTGTAGTATCGGTCCTGTAAGTACCTGATTCTAGAAATAATCTGGAAAACAGAACCGCTGCTGTGAGAATAACGTCTCATGCTGAATGAATTTACCTCACTTTATTTTTTGTATATAAAAAAAAACAGCATTTGATGTTCTTATGTATGAAACTCGTATTTCTTTTGCATACGATTTGTAGATTCATTTGATGTTTCATGCAGTACCTAGTCTTCAAAAATGGTCACCCATTTATTACTGGTAAGGCTCGCCGTCGCTTAACTTCTGTGATTGTACTGGAACTGGTGTGTCAACAAAACAATGTAATTATTTTATTAATTTAAACTAGCGGGACCCGTGTAAATTACACGAAATGATGTTTTCAATACTAATTATCTTGTTCCTAACCTATACATATTTGAATAAAATCTAAGATTTGACTTGTATATTTATTTTTTTTAAATCTACAATACATTAAACAATTCATTAAAAATTCTTTATATACAATATTTCTAGTGAAGGTAATATTTCGATGACTAAACCGTACTTTGTAAATTTGGCTCCAATTCATGAGTAGCATACAACTATTCGAGAGGTCATTGTTTTTTTATGTAAACGTGACACACAAAATAACGCACACGCTACCGTATTAATATGTGTTTTCCGGTCGTCCCCTACCTACACCCCTCATCCTTCCGATGTAGAGAAAAAACTGAGAGGTTGGTTGGGATCGAACTATAAACAAGTCGGGCTGACGTCAAAATCCTACGTCGCTAACCGTTGCACGAAAGGGAAATATTTGAATGCTTTTCCAAATCTAGGTACGGCACGCATGCGCAGAGCTTTTCATGTAAGCATGCCAGATGAACACACGATATCGTATTAATATATAAACACTCTATTTATAGTATAGTAGGACGTATGTCTATATTAATAAAATTATAAGAAGGAAAAGAAAAAAAGGAAAAGAAAGAAGAAAAAAGAGAAAGATAGGTGAATTATCAGATTCAAATAATTTGTCTCCAGAAAATTGGGAAATAAGTGCATTGTACTTTGTTGCCCTTTCCCTCTTGTTTAGACGTGATCATCTTTTGAAAAACATATTTCGATTCATTCTTGTAAAATCTAACTTGATAAATATATTTTGCTTATAATTTGCTTATATTTTGCATATATTTTGCTTATAATTTGCTTATATTTTGCTTATATTTTGCTTATAATTTGCTTATATTTTGCTTATATTTTGCTTATATTTTGCTTATAATTTGCTTATATTTTGCTTATAATTTGCTTATATTTTGCTTATAATTTGCGCCTCCGATGTGGATCCTGAGAAGTTTTAAAAAAATTGTTTCAATGAAGGTGTTGGGAGTAAATATGTATCTAACAGCTCTGTAAATTGTATTACTTGGATTATTCGGACTACAGTTCCCATTTCGGAGGCTATTCTCACAGCGTTTCGGCCGATGTAACCTCCGAACTTTTTCAGGTGCGTTTTACGGCATGTAAACCATCATTGGGTAATTTTATGACAAAACCATGCGTTTTTTTTGCATGCGATTGAATTGTAGATTAACTTTTATTTGAAAACTTTATGTTTAATACAGTCCCTTATATTCCAAAATACTAACCCATTTAGTATTGGCCAGGCTCAACGTTGCTTAACTTTTTATTTGCACACTTGTAGAAAAGAATAGAACGCTAAAAGCACGTAATATACAAAAAAAATTTATTCATTATTTGATTAAGACAAACTATAAAGACAGTCAATTCAATTACATTTTGACTATAATGAAACACATTGTTCCCAATACAATAAAACTGCATAAGTTATTCATAAGAATGTAACGAATGTATTTACTAAAGACACGGCAACAATTTACATTATTCCGTGGCGTCAAGTCATGTGAAGCGACGTGAACAAATTGTATGTTCGGTCTGTATGACGTCTAGAAAGCAACTGAGGACGAATAATTGTCTTTATTCTTGACCACGTCTCGCACGAAGATTCATAACCAAATTCTTACATTCATGAGAGATCTACGCCCAAAGAGAATAACATTCGCCTAGAACATAATTTATCTCAAGGGGCAATAACTCTGGTTCCTACACAACTATGTGTAGTTACTATAAGAATACCCGTCCCAGGACAGGGAGAATTAATTTCTCCGAACAAAACAATTATACTCCACTTTCATGTTCCTCTACACAGAATAAAATTAAAATAAAATGCAGCTAAACCTAATGTTTACAGTTCTCATTCCAATTTTGATCAAAATCTATTGCATGATTTTAGTAATATAAAATGCCTAAAAATTAAGGCTTAAGCTTAAAGGGTCTTATGAAGACATTGAAATTCAGGTGATTCTTGTTAAATTAGTGTTTAATGACTATGGATAACATTTAACGCAAACTTAAAATATTTGACTTTTTAAATGGGAGGTTGGTCTGAATTATGTCCTTTAAAATACTTCAAATGAACTGAAATTTAATGAATATTCCATGAAAAATGCCAGTATACTGAAATCATATGCCCTTAATAGGGTTAAGATGAAAATTCATATACACTAAATGTACAAAAGCAAGGACATTCCCAATTTTTTACACTTTTATTGTCATTAAGGTATGACTACATATCAACCAAACCATTTCATTATCACATCACTACAGTATAAATCTCTATGCATGAGTGGATGAAGTGTGTGAGGTGCGCTGAAGAAAAATTCCTACCAGTAAAATACATAGCCCTGTTGTGCTCACATACCCTTAATAACAATAAAAGTGTACAAATTTCGGAATTTCCTAGACACTAGAACCCCTATCTTTGCCAAAAATCAGCTGAATCCATCAAATAGTTGATGAGATACAGGGTGGCACATACGTACGTACACACAGATAACATGATTTCATGATTGAACTGTCTGGATCTCTGGGTTGCCGTGATTAATGATGCTGAAATTCTACACACCTATAGAACCTATCAAATAAAAAGTTTGTACAAAGTTTTACCTAATTTGGTTTATAGGTTTTTGAGTTATGATTGATCAAAGAAATGAGATTTCCAGCATAGGCCATTCGTGTGTCTATTACGGGATAGAGCGCTCTCGCGCTTCTTTTGATTTAATTCTTGATGTCTAATACCTATCGTAAAATTTAACAAAAATTGGTAGTATCTGAATTTTCACGAAGAGCTGTCCCCTATTTTTACCGCTTTATCTTAGAACAAAATTAAACTAAATATAGCGTACATTATCCACCCTCACGCCTTATTCCAAAATTCGTAATGATCTGTTCATTAGTTTAGGTGTTAATTTTGTTTAATTTAAACAAATGTATAAACATATACACATACCTAAGCTCTATCTTTATAAAGTTAGGTATGGGTATATGTTCATATATTTGTATGTACAGGATTCACTGCTAAACTAATTAACCGATCATTATAAATTTTGGAACACAACTACTATGCATAGGATGGATAAATTAAGTAAGATTTTATGAATTTTAATTTCTTCTTAAGATTCATTTACAGTAAGGACGTACATTTTTGACATTTTGTAGAATCAAAATCATGTAATGGATTTTGATCAAAATTAGAATAAGGATTGTAAACATAAGGTTTACTATCACTATGTTTTGATTTAAAAATTCGTAGGGGCACATAAAAGTGGTGCAACACGGCATTCTTCTAGTTTTATATATAGAGAAAAATAGATATACATGTATATGATAGAAATATAGATATATAGAAATATAGAAATATAGATATATAGATATATAGAAATATAGATATATAGAAATATAGAAAAATAGATATATATGATAGCACCCTTCCCGAGAGTCCAACGTTCGAACACCTGGACCTCGCATTTACAGGCAACATGAATTGGAATAAATACGTAGAAGATACTGCCAAGTCTTTCGCAAAGAAGGTGGCTGAGAAATCTTCTCACATCTGAGAGCATCTTATACCTCTATCAAGCCACAATTCACCCATGCGTGGAGTACTGTTGCCACATCAAGGCTGGTGCATCAACCACTAGTCTCTCCCTATTAAACTGGGCGTACAAGAGTCTGTATATGTCCTGCGCTGTCTACCAAGCCCTTGACCTTGTCCTCTATGCCGTAATGTTTCATTCCAGTGCTTCTTTTAGAAGTACTTCCACGGATTGTGCTCCAACAAACTTATTGCACTTGTAATCCCCAACACAAATACTCTCGATCAACCTGACAAGTAGCAAAATCTCACCCCTTCACTGTAGATCTTTCAAGATGCCGAACAACTTTTCAAACATCTTTCCTCGAACCTCTTGCGTTTGGAATTTCTTTCACTGCTTCCTGTTTCACCGACTGTACCAACATTCCGAAAATTAAATGTAATGTGAACAAACATTTTGCTGCACAATTCCCAACTAAAAATGCACCCTATAAATAAGGCCCCTAATTCACAGTAGTCCCTATGCCTCAATGCCAATATTTCTTGTTTAAGTGTTTAAAAAAATTGAGGTTCTGCAAAAATAACAAACAAAGTCAATCGTCTCTTAAAGATAATATTTCTTAGGAATAAAAGAAACTTTTTTTTTCAATACAGTATGTTTCAAAAGTCTTGGGAACATAACGATTTTTAATAACTCAAAAACTATTAGGAGTTGAAAAATGAAATTGGTACCGTTGGAAAGGTTAAAGTTTCAAGTTTTGTGGGGAATCTTCAAAGTTGCTCAATATGAGCACCATTCGTCACACGGCAGACATCTAGTCGATAGTCCATTTCCTGCCAAACGCGTTCCAGCATCTTGACGTCAATGGTTCCCACAACTGCCGTTACTCGAGCCTTTAGTTCGTCAATATCTCTTGGAAGGGGCGGCACATAGACTTGTTGCTTGACAAAGCCCCAAAGGAAAAAGTCACACGGGGTAAGATCTGGAGACCTAGGAGGCCAGGGCATGAGAACGTCATCACCTCGCCCAGATCTCCCAATCCATCTACCAGGCAGCCTTGTGTTAAGAAACTGCCTCACTCTAAGACTCCAGTGTGGTGGTGCACCATCTTGTTGAAAAATGAAGTCATCAGATTCTGCTTGTTCCAACTGAGCCATTAACCAGTCTACCAACATGTTGAGATAGGATTCACCAGTGATAGTTGCCTCTTCAAAGAAGAACGGTCCATAGACACCTTTCTTGGAAATTGCACAAAACACGTTCACTTTTGGTGAATCTCGCTCGTGCTCAAGAAGTTCATGAGGATTCTCAGTACCCCATATGCGAGTGTTATGCTTGTTAACTTTGCCATTCAGATGGAAAGTCGCCTCATCGCTAAAAACAAGCCGGTCATCAAAGCCGTTATCTTCCAACTTCTCTTGCATTGCAATGCAAAAGTCACGGCGAAGTGGCTTATCAGTGTCCTTCAACTTTTGGACCAACTTGAGCTTGTAAGGTACCATTTGCAGTCGTTTCCTTAAGACACGCCAGACAGTTGCTGGAGTAAGCTGAAGTTCCCTGCTGGCTCTTCTCACTGATTTACGGGGGCTCCGCTGAAAGGCTGTCCGAACTTGCTCAACTGCATCTTCTGAAGTTGAAGGGCGACCTGTTCGCTTACTTGGGCACAAACACCCATCTTTCACAAATTTAGCATGCCATCTGACAATGGATTTCCTTTCAGGGGCTTCTTTTTTAAATTTCCTGCGAAATGCACGCTGAACACATGTCCACGATTCAGTCTTTGCAAATTGGAGGACGCAAAATGCCTTGTCTTGTTTAGAGAACGCCATTACTGCACCTGGAAAGATAACACGAAAATCATTAGTATGACCAAAAACTTGATTAAGCAAGCTTTAAAATGGCACCAGTTTCATTTTTCTACCTGGAATAGTTCATGAGATATACGCATTTGTAATGTTCCCAAGACTTTTGAAACACCCTGTATATAGAGCACACATCAAGATATTTACTGTTATCTTAAATTTGAGATATTTTCTATAATTAAAATCAGTAATGGGTTTTGATCATAATTCGAATAATGTTTGTTGCATAAGGTTTAATCAAGGGAGGCGCGAGAGCGCCTTATCCCGTAATCGACTTTACGAATGGCCTATGCTGGAAATCGCATTTCTTTGATCAATCATAACTCAAAAACCTATAAACCAAATTAGTTAAAACTTTGCACAAATTTTTTATTTGATAGGTTCTATAAGTGTGTAGAATTTCAGCATCATCAGTCAAGGCAGCCCAGAGATCCAGAAAGTTCAATCATGAAATCATGTTATCCGTGTGTACGTACGTACTTATATGCCACCCTGTATCTCATCAACTATTTGATGGATTCAGCTGAATTTTGGCAGAGATAGAGGTTCTAGTGTCTAGTTGATGGCATTTAAATTTCAGTTTACCATATACCTTAGATTTTTAGAAAATTCCAAAAAACCTTTAAAATGACCAGTGTTCATACACTTTATTCTATATCTTATCGACTATTTGATGGATTCAGCTGATTTTTGGCAAAGATAGAGGTTCTAGTGTCTAGTTGATGGCATTTTAATTTCAGTTTACCATATACCTTGATTAGTCAAACTACCAACTATATCAGTTATTAGAAGGCATTGTATTGAGGCTTAGCCTTTAGAAAAGTAGTGACATTCTATGAAAAATGCCAGTATACTGAAATCATATGCCCTTAATAGGTTTAAGATGAAAATTCATATACACTAAATGTACAAAAGCAAGGAAATTCCGAAATTTTTACACTTTTAGTGTCATTAAGGGTATGCGAGCACAACAGGGCTATGTATTTTACTGGTAGGAATTTTTCTTCAGCGCACCTCACACACTTCATCCACTCATGCATAGAGATTTATACTGTAGTGATGTGATCATGAAATGGTTTGGTTAATATGTAGTCATATCCTTAATGGCAATAAAAGTGTAAAAATTTGGGAATTTCCTAGCTTTTGTACATTTAGTGTATATGAATTTTTATCTTAACCCTATTAAGGGTATATGATTTCAGTATACTGGCATTTTTCATGGAATGTCATTATATTTCAATTTTAATCATCGAAAAGGGAAACTAAAAGTGGTACATATCTAATTTTTGATGCTTATTCTTCTAGTTTATATATATATATATATATATATATATATATATATATATATATATATATATATATATCGAGATGTAGATAAAGATGATATTATACGGCAAAAGAGACAAAGAAAGACAACCGATTCTTTAAGTAAATATTTCTTTCAGAAGTTAAAAAAAACATTTTTGTTTCAATTTATAGAGCGCACATTAACCTATTTTCTGTAATAAGTAAATATATCGAAACATTTCGAAACACCTTTTCGCATTTATCATCTCTTGATATTCCACTGATTTTGCAAACGTTAGAATTTATTCTGAGAACAAAGGAATATATTTCACCATTTTGAAATTGAATATTCTTTGTCACGTTATGTATCAGCTGCCCGGTAATGGAGATCTGGCATAAATATGGTTTTTGGAGAAAAAAGTATAAATTAGAAACAAGCATCTGCCTTGATGCCATTGTCTACAGAATATTTTTATAGATGGCGTTATCAGATTCTAAGAAATGCTATTTGTCTCCTAGAGATTTGGAAATGAGCGCATGATCCTTCGTTGCTCTTTGCCTTTTGTTTAGACGTGGCCATCTTTTTATAAAAAAATATATTTTTTATTTATTCTTAGGTCATTTTATAGAGAAATCGTATTTTCTTTTGCATTTGAATTTGAAAAAAAATATTCTTCGTATGGTCTTTAATCTTCAAAAATGGTCACCCATTTAGTACTAGACAAGCTCAACGTCGCTTACCTTCCATGATTTTACTGGAACCGGTGTGTCAACAGAATAAGGTAATTGTTTTATTAATTTACATATTGTCTATGTAGAAGAACGAATATTTATATGAATAAAATTAGAAGAAGAACAAGAAGACGAAGAAAAAAGAACAAGAAGGAAAAATATGAAAGAAAAAATAAGAAAATATGAAAAGAAAAAGAAAGAAAATGAAAAGAAGAAAGAAGACAAAAGAAGAAGAAAAAAGAGAAGAAACAAGGAGAAAGAAGAAGAAGAAGAAAGAAGACGAAGAAAAAAGAAGAAAGAAGAAAAAATATGAAAGAAAAAACAAGAAAATACAAAAAGAAAAAGAAAGAAAATAAAAAGAAGAAAGAAGAAGACAAAAGAAGACGAAAAAAGAGAAGAAACAAGGAGAAAAAAGAAGAAGAAGAAGAAGAAAGATGACGAAGACGAAGAAAAAGAAGAAAGAAGAAAATAATATGAAATAAAAAACAAGAAAATACAAAAAGAAAAAGAAAGAAAATAAAAAGAAGAAAGAAGAAGACAAAACAAGAAGAAAAAAGAGAAGAAACAAGAAGAGAAAAAAGAAGAAGAAGAAAGATGACGAAGACGAAGAAAAAGAAGAAAGAAGAAAAAAATATGAAAGAAAAAACAAGAATATACAAAAATAAAAAGAAAGAAAATGAAAAGAAGAAAGAAGAAGACAAAAGAAGAAGAAAAAAGAGAAGAAACAAGGAGAAAGAAGAAGAAGAAGAAGAAGAAGAAGAAGAAGAAGAAGAAGAAAGAACAACAAAGACAGGTGTAATTATCAGATTCGAAGTAATCATATTTGTCTCCTGAAGATTTGGAAATAAGCAGATGATTCTTTCTTGCACCTTCCGTTTTTGTTTAGACGTGGCCATTTTTAAAAAAATGTATTTCTATGTATTCTTGTCAAAAAACACTTGATAAATATATTTTACTTATAATATGCAATTCTGATATTTATCTTGAGGAGTTTAAAAACTTGTTTTAAAGAAGGTGTTTGGAATACATGTTTAATAAAATCTCTGTAGTTTTTAACCCTGGCTACTATTCTTAAAACGTTTCGGCCGATGTAACTTTCTACCTGCTTCGAGTGCGTTTTATGGCATGTAACCGATCGTTGGATCATTCTATGCCGAAACAACGTTATTTTGCATAAGATGTATTTGTAGATAATTTTTTTTGAAGAGTTCTACGTTTGATACGGGACCTGGTCTTCCAAAATGGTCACCCATTCAGTACTGGCCAGACCTAACGTTGCTAGGGGGAATCCCAGTTACATGTTCATAATACAAGCAATGTCACATGCTAGGCTAAATGATAATTTACAGGCAATAGGTTGTTTTAATAAAGCGTTTTTTGAACATGTGTAACGACAATGAAACAGTACATTAATACGTATACAGTGCGTATGTGGAATGATGTGTGTATATATGTATGTAGAATCTGTATGGAGCTGAAAAAGTTCATATGAGTGAAACGCAGATGTGTAAATATGCCCAATAAAGAAATTGTGTACGTATAATTAAAATATCCTGGAGAAGAAATTGTTTTTGAAGGAATATGAATGCGTGTGTTAAAAAATTTCTCTTACCGAGATTGTGGATCAGACAAAAAGACGATCAGCGTCTTCGATGACTACCATCTGCCGTGGCCGGAACTGAAAAAGAGAGACCTGTCTGACGTTGTGAACGGGTTTATATAACCAAAAAAGGGCAGATAACTCAGTTGACCGTGAAAAGCGACGCCTACTGGCAAACCGGTGTAATTATGTTTGAGAGGGGGAGATAACTGATACAAACTAAACACATTCGAGACAAAGCATAGAAGAAAAACAACCCATAAAACTAGAAAGACAACGAAAGACAAAAATCTCACGGCAAAGACAAAAATAAAAGACGAAACAAAAAAAGACAAGCCCCCCCCCCCCCAAAAAAAAAATAAATAAAACAAGAAAGACAAAATCTCACCGAGAAGACAAAACGAACTGGATACTTTCGATTTGAATCGTCAAATCATCTTCAGGCGGTATTAGTTTTAGTGTCTTTACAAATTATGACTTTATGGTTGTGCTCATTTTTGAATTATAACGGCAAGTAGTTTATAACTTGGAAAAGCGTCTGTAAAGTTGAAATGTACTTGCAAAAAAGAAAAAAGAATGGAACAAGAAACCCATGGATCATATTTACATCAATTTGACCGAAACATTAGATGGACAATTCGGAAAATTGAAAAAAAAAAAAAAAGTCGCATCAAACAAAACCACTCCGTGTTATTTAATAATGTTTGCCTAAATGAAAATATGCTGCCTATATATATATATATATATATATATATATATATATATAAATTATTTCATGTATCCACATAAAATGTTATAAGGAAATACCATTTGTTATGTATCAATTTTCAGTATTTAGTGCAACAGTGCTCGATACCTGAGGTAGTAAGTTATGAAAATATATGTATGGCAATTAAGCTACACAGAGGCTTGCGCGTTTCATCCCCAGGGGGAATCGTAAGGCTCAAATTCATGGAGTTAGCTTTGCCGGGTGTTTAATAACACCCGGCAAAACTAACTCCATGCATTTTAGTCTGACGATTCCCCCCGGGGATGAAACGCGGAAGCCTCTGTGTGGCTTTATTGCCATACATACATTTTCTATACCGCACTATATATATATATATATATATATATATATATATATATATATATATATATATATATATATATATATATATGTATATATATATATATATATATATATATATATATAAACATGATGTACTGCCCATTCGCTTATTCCGTTTACTAGCGCGGGGGGACTGTTGTGGTCACGTATCGAGATGCGATTCGAACTAACTGCAAAAAGCGAATGGCTGATACAGCCACTCTCTTTCTTTCTCCGGTGTATTTCGATACGCTGTCCTCTTCACTTCCAAAAGCACGTGAGTTTTCACAGAAACGTTTTAACTTAATATTTGTTACCAATTACTATCGTTCCAAACCCCAAATCTTACAAGTCTATGTTGTCAAATTCATAAGACGATACGAATTGAGAAGCCCCTATAATGGACGGTCAAAAAAAGAAGTGTTTTCGGGAGAGATTCAACCCGGCAAGCCTCGAAAGAACCCACAAGAACGTAAACTCACTCACCAACGAGATGAGAAGAAAAATAATATTGCGAAACTCACGTACAAGCTTATCTCATCTCGCGCATATATCCATATCACTAACAAGAGGTCAGACGAAAGATCAAAGTGTAGTATCTGTTCCGATGGATACTGCACCCCATAGACTGGTATTGTCTTGGCCTTCGGGGCTTTATTTACGCCGGTCTATGGGTCTGTCCTGTGCAGTTCTAGGAGGTCCACCCGCCCAGGCTTTGCCTCCCCTCTTTGGGGAGGAGGAATTTTATTACTTACTGCCTGAGGCGCTCCTACCAGGGAATGACGACGGGGCTGCCCAGGCAATTTATAATAACCAGAGTGCTCACCTTCTCGGGCGCTGGTTTATCAAATCCCACTTTCCCGACCTTGTGTCACATCTTACCGCTGATGGAGGTAGATAAATACTATTACACGCATTAACAGAACAATGTAGACCTCCACACACTTACACATACCACATTGTTTAATACTTATATTGCCATTTACTCACACACATTGTCTATTACCTACACACGCATATTAACACTAACAAATATAGAAATACACATCCTTAGTCCTTGTGTCTGCTTATTCACACAATATTTTCCTATTAAAAACACAAGTTGTATAAACTTTACTAAATTAACATCTCTTCACTAAGAATGACTGTAAAATTGTGGTTCTATAAATGTTTTGTTATTTAATAATGTTTTCCTTTATTTTCATTTACAAAACACTATTCATGTTAAGTTAGCACTTGCTAGCTGGTGACCCTAATATTCCTAAAATCATTCATGTCCATTTATATTTAATATGCATGCACGCCCGTATATATACTTCATCTTTTTTCATTTGGCCATAATGGTGCCCACTATGGAATTTCGTCTGGGAAGTAATGTTTTCTAATAATATAAATAGTTACCCTACTTTGTATTTGAAAACTTTATTCGGCATTAAATAACGCACGATTGGTTAATATGCCGTAAAGCAAACAAAACCAAACTAAACTGCCATCTCTCAACTTATATTATAGATATTTACCTTAGAAAAATGTATCTCGTGTATCGAGGAAGACGAGACGACAGATAGTTTAATCCGGTTTGAGATTTTGGTGCAGTGGTGTGTATCAACATCACTTTGATGTTGCTGAAAATGGCAGTCGTTCGAATCGACATATTGGCCCGGGAAGGAGTTGAGAAATACTGTTTTTTATTTTATTTGTCGCTTTATCAGATTATTAGTTTCGAAGAAATTATATTTGTCTCTAAAAGTTTTGGAAATAAGCACATAATTATTTCTTACTCTTTCCCTTTCGTTTAGATGTCGCCATTTTTTTTAAAACGTATTTCTATTTGTTTTTGTGAAAATAATACTTGAGAAATATATTTTACTTATAATTTGCGATGTTGATCTTGAGGAGATTAAAACAAACTTATTTGAAAGAAGGTGTCGGGAATAGATGTTTACATAACAGCTCTGTACTTTAAAGAGGGAACATAAACAGACATTACTGGATAAATGATTAAAACAACACTAAGGAAAACGGCAAACTAGAAAGCAGTAGACCATGATTTTAAAAATTCACAACCCTACATAAAAGGCTAGCGCAAAAACTGAGAGGATGTATCCACAAAACGGACGTAGTGGAGTCGAAGGGCAACGCTAATACAAAAAGATACAAAAAAGAGAACTATACCAACTAACTACATACCGATAACCTCTTTACAAAAATGTGGAAAATTCCAACGGCACAACTGAGAGAACAAATCTATCAATTCCTAAACAATCGTGGACTGCTCCCCGAGGAACAAAAATGATGGCCGGAAAAGGAAAAGACGTGCGCATGATCTGCTATACATAGATCTAAAAATTTCCCGAAAGAGATAAAAAAGCAAGAAAAAAGAATATAGTCATGACATGGGTTGACTACAAGAAAGCTTACAGCAGAATCCGTCAAGCATGGATTATTGAATGCTTAAAAATATACAAGATACACAACAAGATTGTTAATTTTATCAAGAAAGCAAAGGAAACATGGAGCCTAGAACTGATACCGTTATGGCAGCACCTGACTGAGATAAAGATACAGAGAGGCATCTTCCAAGGAGATTCCCCATCACCACTACTATTTATCATAGTCATGATACCATCTAACTACATACTCAGAAAATGTTATTTCGGATACAAGTTTACAGACACAAAACAAAGAATAAACCACTTCTTGAAATAGAATTCTGAATGTAAAAGTGTGCACTGCTAGACATGAAAAGGGGACAACTGGTAACGACAGACGCATGGAACTGCCCAACCAGGCGAGATGAGGGCACTAGGTTAACAGGAAAGCTATACATTTCTTGGAGTTCTGGAAGAAGACACCATGAAATCTATAGAAATGAAAGATAACATTGAAAAAGAATATTTGGGAAATACAAGAAAACTCTTAGAAACGAAATTGTATAGCAGAAATCGAGTAAAAGGAATAAACACCTGTGCAGTGTCACTTATAAGATACTCTTGACCATATATAGGCTGAACTAAAGAAGAACTCAGCCACTTGGATCAAAGGACTAGAAAATTAATGACCATGCAAAACGCACTACATCAAAAAGACGATACGGACAGACTCTATATGAAAAGAAACGAAGGGGGGATAGGACTGGTAAGTATAGAAGATTGTGTGGAAAGTACAAAAAAAAGAGCTGGAGAAATGCATAACCGAAAACACGGAAAGGCTAAACATCGCAGCAAGATACACCGTCCTAACGAGCAACCCGGGAGGCACTGAAACCAGAAACAAAAAGACATGAAAAGAAAAGTGGGAAGAAAAACAACTACATAGATGCTTCGTAAGACTAACAAGAGAAGAAAGTAACGGAAATAGCTGGACATAGCTAAAAAAAGAACACTTGAACGGGGAAACGACTGTATAGAACAATGCGACCAGGACAAGCTACATTATAACTAAAATATATAACACCTTGGAAAACAGTAAATGCAGACGGTGTGGGCTAAGTGACGAAACAGTAAATCATATAAGTTAATGTATCAAACTAGCTTAAAAAGAATACAAAAATAACATGATTGTGTTGGGAAAGCAGTACAATGGGAACTGTGCAAATGATTGCATTTAAACTACGCAGACAAATGGTATAAACATAAATCAGAGACAATACTAGAAAACGAAAAACACAAAATCCTCTGGGACATACAAGCAGGGAAACAGGATGTCATGATAATCGAAAAAGAAGAAAAAATACTACCAAATCGTAGACTTCGCCGTTCCAGCAGACCACACAGTGAAGATGAAGGAGACGGAAAAACGAAGCAAATACACGGAACTTTCCAGAGAACTAAAAGGAATATGGAACAATAAAGTTAAAATAATACCAATCGACGTAGCAGCACTAGAAAAAATTCCCAACACCTAGAGAAAAGACTGGAATGAATTAGAATTAAAGGGATCACTGACACTATACAAAACATGACGGTGATCAAAACAGCTGCAATCTTAATAAAAATCCTAGAACGCAGAAATCACCCCGCATAAGCTACGAATGGTAACCAGCCACACAGAAGTTACAATAGAAAGAAAGCAAAACAACAGGAAGAAAACCACCGCAAAAGCATAGGTACAGAAACTGCAAGAACTCTCATAAACTGCCCCACCCCCAAAAAGTTATGTCACCAGCCTCGGTTGATACCATACGAAATAATCGTGATGGGGAGACGAGGATGGGAGGACCAATGAAGTAGAGCACTAACCAGACTTGCACTGGAAGAGTGTGGAGAGTACTACGACCTTAGAGAGTCTTATTGCCACCCAAATCCCAGAAGAGGCCAATTATCGTTGCCAGCGAGAAATCAACGGTAGGCGACTGTTGCAATAATGCAAGATCATTTGCGATGGGTATCGAGAAGACGTGGAGAGTACTGGAAATCAGACTACAGGGAACACCACCGGTAGTTGTCGATGAGAAATCACTGATGTTGACTAGTGTGATAATCCATAGTAAATAATAATAATAATAATAATAATAATAATAATAATAATAATAATAATAAGAAGAAGAAGAAGAAGAAGAAGAAGAAACTGCCCCCTCCCTAAATGGCACCACGCTCATCTGATACCAGACAAAATAGGTGTGAAGGGTTACCGACGAGGGAGAGCCCCAACCACACCTCCACTGAAGAGTACGGAGAGTATGGAATTTTGGGGGGGCTTATTACCACCAAAATCCCAGAAGAGACTAAGGGTTATTACCAGCTAGAAATCAATAGTAAGCGGCTGTTTCGATACCGCAAGATCATTTGCAACGGTTATCGAAAAGAAGTAGAGAGTACATGAAATCTGGGAAGGCTACTTGTCACTCAGACTCCAGAGAACACCACCGGTTATTATCAGTGAGCAATCATTGACTATGACTTGTGTTATAACTCCTAGTTAATACACATAATAATAATGATACTAATACTAGTAATAATAATAATAGGAAGAAGAGGAAGAAGAGGAAAAAGAAGAAGAGGAAGAAGAAGAAGGAGAAAAAAGTTTTTTGTTTCGTTTACGGCATGTCAGCCAGCGTTTGGCTATTTTATGCCGAAATCCTACGCATCCTTTGTTGTATGCGATTGATTTGTGGATAAGTTTGAATTTCTACAGTACCTGCTCATCTAAAATGGTCATCTATTTAGAACGTGCCAGGCTCAACGTCGCTTAGATTCGGTGATCTTATGCCAAAGGGAGAAAATGAAGGATATTAAACGAGCGTGCATGCATATGAAAATGGAAAGAAATACAGATTTGAGCGAGTAGAACACTTACCAGCTTACAAGTGCTAACAACAAACATGAACAGAGTTTTATCAATGAGAAATCAAGGAAAACATGATTAATTGACAAAACATTTATATAACTCTAATTTATAAAAAAAAGCATTCTTTAGTGTTCATTTAGTAAAGTTCATACAACTCGTGTGCTTCGTAGAAAATTGTTGTGAAGTAGTTCCACAGTAATGTCTTTCGATTGGATTTGACATTTCTTCAAATGGATTTACATATCTGATGAGAGCAGACCACCGCTTGAAACGCGTTATATAAAATTATAAAATAATAAAATAACAAAATAATAAATAAATCTTGAAAAAAACTTTTTACAAATGTTGGTAGCCTTACTCCTTTACACACACACACACACACACACACACACATATATATATATATATATATATATATATACATATATATATATATAGTGCATCGGGTAGAGTTAACAAAAAAACGCTAAAGTGCTCAATCGCAAAAATATGGGAGCTAACATACAGATTATATATTTTCATAAGCGGCCCTTCAGGCATACTCTGGCTACCACCTTTGTTGGAAACATTTTGTACTTGGGTGTTATTTTTTTCAGACACTCATCCTGAAAAGTCTTGAAATAAAGTCGAAATGTTGATGAATACTGTTGTGAAGTTGTTCCACAGTAAATAATAAATAAAAGAAGGCAAGTCGAGGGTTGGTTTAACAAGTGTATTAACAAAGTAAGAAAGTGACTAGCTCTCGGCTAGACAGTTACACGACTGTGCTTTGTCTTCAGTGTCTCTGGTGACTTGCACTATTAATAGTGACAACCGGTGTAGTTTCTTCTGTGTAAGAACGGCCGATGTAACAAAAATGTTAAGTGAATAATAGAAATGAGGGGTTGGGATGTGTATGTCTATATATTTGTTAGTGTGAATGTGCGTGTGTGAGTGATAGTGCATGTGAGTAAGTTAAAAAATGAGTACTAGACAATGTGGCACTGTGTTAGTATGCGTAGGCCCGTCGTGTTCTTGTTAGTGCGTGTGTAGATGTGCGCCAGATGATGGAGCTGTACGCCTAAGTGTTTGGAGTGTTCTGTCTTTCCCTTTCACGCTAGAGGTTTTATTCCGATGTGTACCGGGTTGGATCTGATTTTTGCTAGTCCCTTGTTCCACTTTGATTGATATTTCCAATCTCGTATGGGCGTGTTATATTTCGGGTTTAAATCGCGAAAATTCTTACTTAGCGACAACATGTGAACACTCTTTATTTGCTTTTAGAAGTGGAGACGAGGACGTTTCGAAACGAACCGGAGAAAGCGGCGCGCGGCTATTCAAGCCAGTCGCTTTTTTTGGCGTTCGTTTAAATCGCATCTCTCCTGACCACAATCTTACAGAAACTGGTGTGTCAATGTGGCTCTATAAATTGCAGCCATTTCACCACGGGATGCAGGTTTGTATCGCACTAAGAACAAAAGGACATACAAATAGATCAAACGTACATTTTAATCTGACTTTTTGACTATGATGAACGTGTAGTATCGGTTCGGTTTCAGGTTTCCACATTCACGAGTATTTAATTATTTTAGATTTATTCGGTCTATTGCCCGTGTTCTGACGCACCCTCATTCGTACATAAGTTCCAACTGGACTATACAGGTATTTTTGGAGAGCTGGGCTTTCTCCACATTAAGACAGATTTGTGTTTAACCTTTGCATTTTCTAATGGGAAGACAAGAAAATAGAGGCATTCCTCTATCTCTCTATGGATAACGTTATGTCTCTCCCCCCATGTCTCTCTCTCTCCCTCTCTCTCTCTCTCTCTCTCTCTCTCTCTCTCTCTATATATATATATATATATATATATATATATATATATATGTATATGTATATATGTATAACATTCATTTCTAAACTAATGAATCGATCCTTATGAGTTATTGAATATATATTCTAGGAAACTTGATAAGTAGCAGAAACACATTATTTTTTTGTAAACTGTAACATTTAGGCGGTGTACCTGCCAAACTCTCCTTCCTCTACAAAATATTTTTTAAAAATAATTTTGAAACAAAAATTTAATAGAGAAAAGAATTGCTCTACATCATATTTTGTAGTTATATTATCTAAAAAAAAGTTTCAACCAAAGCGGTACGCGTGCATGAGCGTGAATAATATGTATGTGTGGGTTTTACTACTAAATGAAGTAATACACTTATTATAAATTATGGTATGCGTATTCTAGGCAACACGGTGAGCAACGTGGCCACATTATGATATTTTTGCTGCTATAAAGTTTACCATTTAGGGTGGGGTTCTCCCAGAAACCGCACTCTAACACCTAAAACATGAAAACAAGCTCGATACAATTTTCACCACATAAACACCGGTTAATTACTTAAGCTGTCAAAAATAAATTACGTTTCAGCACTATTGTAATGGATGGTATGTTTTATATATTTCTTTAGTATTAAAATGTGTAGCTACAAATGCTATACCTATTGTTTATATGCTGATACAATGGACTGGCCCCAGCAAGAACACCGGACAAGTTTTAGTTAGCAAATAATTGACAATAAAAATGCTGCCGAAGTAAGATAAGTGAGTGTCAACAAAAATGCCTGCGAATCCATTAAACTCCCCAGACAAAATGGCGCCCGGACAATTAGTTGTTTGTTGCTGTAAACTTTACCATTTAGGGTCGGGTGCCCCAAACACCACACTCTACCCCATAAAAAATAAAATAAGAGATACACAGTCTATTTGAAAGCAGCTTAGGTTTATGAATTCGAAATAGCCACTATCAACCATGAACGTAATTAGTGCTTACCGCTTTTACGCCGGGATTCACCAAGTTACCTTGCTGATAAATGAATATATAATGTTGCAAGCAGAAAATAATTTAAGAATGTAAAATCAAAATGTGTTTGCTTCAAAATTTCTTTGCTTTCTATAAGGCATAAATGTGGTGGCTCCCGCGGGACAGATTATGCCAATTTTCCTACTCTTTGGTGTGTTAAACATTTAAAACAGCCGCTAATTAAGAACTGCATTGGGAACCCTAGGGACAGAAGAAACACAATGAAAAAGAATAATTCATTTGGTTTTCACGAGGAGAGCCGTATTTTTATTTTTGATTTTCGAAGATTTATTCAATTTTCTAGCTATTCGAAAATACGAAACAAATAAATTATGAAGAGAGAGTGGGGAGAGGGGGGGAGGGGATTGGGAGGAGATTGGGAAAGGGATGGGGAGAATAGAAAATGCGTTCGAAAGAAAGAAAGAGAGAAATCAAAATGGAGTAGGTTAAAAGAAAGAGATAGAGAGAAAGACAAAAAAGGGGAGGGAGAAATAGGTAGAAGGACAGAGAGCAGGAGAGAGAGCGGGAATAAGGCAGAGAAGGGGATAGAAAGAGAGAGAGAGAGAGAGAAGAAAAAGATAAACAGATAGAGAAAGACAAACACAGAGAGAAAAAGGGCGGTTAAAGAGATACACAATGGGGGGGGAGAGAGAGAGGGGATAGAAGAGAGAGGGTATGTAGAGGTAGAGGTATATAGAGAGAAAACGAGTGAGAGAGGAATAGAAAAAGAGTAGGGGATGGAGAAAGAGTGTGAGAGAGAGATAGAAAGGGAGTAAGAGTGAAGGAAATATTTAGTTTACACTATGTATTTTTTATGATGTTCGAAGATTTAGTCTATTTACTAGCGATTCTAAAATGCAAAACAAATACATTATGAATATATATATATATATATATATATATATATATATATGTCTGAAAAAGACAAACGAAAAAACAAATTTAAATATAGGAAAAAAACATCAAGAAACGAAAGATTTGACATGTTTCGTTCGGATTAACGAACGTCTTCAGGAAAAGTGAATGTTTTAGATTTATTCGATCACCGTAAAATTTAAATTTAAAATCTTTACTTTTTCTGAAGATGTTTGGGGATTCGTCTTTTTCACACATCTTGCTTTTCACGGCATGCCATTTTATGACATAGCGTGCATGTTATCCCCATATATATATATATATATATATATATATATATATATATATATATATATATATATATATATATATATATATGTGTGTGTGTGTGTGTGTGTAAAAAATGACACACGGAAAATAGATTTAAATGCAGGAGAAAAACAAAATCAAGAGATTTGACCGGTTTCGTTCGTGTAAGCGAACGCCTTCGGAAAAAGTTTAGATTTTCACTTCACTTTCATATATATATACACATATAAATATATATATATATATATATATATATATATATATATATATATATATAGAGAGAGAGAGAGAGAGAGAGAGAGAGAGAGAGAGAGATAGAGATAGATGGATAGATAGATAGATATAGATAGAGAGAAAGAAAAGGGAAGAAGAGAGAAGAAAGTGAGTTGGAAATATTTAGTTTCCACGCCCTTCCTTCAGTCGAGTCGTATTTTTTAAAATGATTTTCGAAGACTTATTCTATTTTCTAGCGATTTGAAAATAGAAAAGAAAACTATATATATATATATATATATATATATATATATAAAGAAAGATATTACGAGAATTGAGAGAGAAATAGTGAAAGATGGATGAAACAAAGAGAAAGAGAGAGGAGAAGAGAGAGAAAGCGAGATCGTAAGAGAGAGAGAGAGAGAGAGAGAGAGAGAGAGAAATAGGAAACTAATTCATTTAATTTTTCACGCATCTCTCCACTAGAGTCTGATAACTACAATTATATATATATATATATATATATATATATATATATATATATATATATATATATATATATTAATATATATATATATATAAATATATATATATATATATATATATTAATTTCCGAAGATCAATTGTGTTTCTAAGGATTCAAAAATATAGAGTAAAATATATAAGATAGATACAAAGAAAGGATATATATATATATATTGTTGTGGGTGACCTACCTACCCTTTAATAATAACTAAATGGTAGCAACCGGCTACCATAAATACCGGTTTTACCGGGAGAACATTGGGAGGCACATTTAGGCACTAGCACTGCCAACACTGACTTGTGTATAATTGCTCTGTTCAATAAATTCATTATTATTATCTCTAAACTTGTTGTTCTTTTATTTCATTGTTGGTACTCCTAAACGGGTCCACAACAACTGGCGGCGAGTGATTCGTAAAGAACTTCGTTGGAAACACCTTGGACCTTGCAACCTGTGAGTGATAAACCAGTGTCTACAACACGGTCAACCTTCGAAAAAAAAAATTCTACCAGTTTGAAAAAAAACAAAAAACACCCTGTGCTGTACAATTTTCGGGAAGATATTGGAAACATCGAATACATTCAATTTTGAGACGAGTCTGCCTTACAAGAAATAACCAGTTTAAACAATTACTGGACAAAAAAAAAAGTAAGACAGATTTTACCATTTGTGTTCTTCGTATTTTCAATACGGGATTTTACCTCGTGCAACAAATGAAATTGGAATACCATGTGCTTATAAAACTGAAAGGTTTGAAAAAAAAACAAAAAAACTCCATACTACAAAAACCTTTTTTCCTGTCTGATATAGTCAAACGTATTTTGCGAACAGACTTGTCACTGTAAAATCGTATAGTCGAAAAAAAAAATCAAAAATATCTGACAAGTAAAACCAAGTTACTTTCTTGAATAACTAGTCAATTTTTAATACAGCCATTACTGGCTATTTTGCATTTTCAGCCTACACTGAAAGGCAAACGGACTTATTGGAAAAAAAAAGATGCGAACAAAAATACAAATAATTTGTTAAATTAATTATCCAATAAGCCGGATTAATAAAATCGTTTTTTTTTCTCAAGGAACTTTGAAAAAAAAAGATAGCAAGTGCCGGTCGAATTCGAGACCCGAATGACGCAGTGATGAGAAGGGGTTAAGTTTGTTATTAAACAGTAAGCATTTGAAAAGAAAAAAATAGTGAAGGACTATTTGTTACTAATTCTTTTTCAAGAAAGTATTTCTTTAATTATGGAAGATTTCTCGAGACAGATATTGGAGATGATTAAATTTCAATCAGAACAACAGAAGGCAAACGATGAAAAACTTCAGTCTCTACAGAAGAAATTTCAGTTGCAGCAAATAAGTTTGTTGAAATATTTTGAGGAAAAGAATTTAGCACAAAAGCGTGGAGATAGAAAATCTTTAGACGAACAATTGATTGGGATAAGAAAAATTACAATTAGAGCAACAGACTCAATCAGAGAGAAAATTTGAACAGCTTGCACAAGCAATGATAAATACGACGAATGACGACAGCGACGCGTTCAACCAAAATGCAATATGGTCAGCTATAGAAACCTTCAACTATGTGCCTAAAGAGGACCTAAACTTCGAATCATGGTACCGTCGATATCAGGATTTTTTCGACATTGATTGTAGCACATGGTCGGAAAAGAAAAAGGTTCGTTTAGTTCTTCGTAGACTAGGTACGGCAGAGCACACAAAATTTGTCGATTATATTCTGCCGAAGAAAACAGGCGAACTATCTTTCAATGAAACCATTAAAATGTTAATGGAACTATATTGCCCCAAAACAAGTTTATTCCACAAAAGGTGGAAATGTATAAACCTAACGCGAAAAGAAAGCCAGGATTACTCAACGTTTGCTTCGATCGTCAATAAACATTGTGACGACTTTAAGTTATCATCCTTGACAGCGGACAATTTCAAAGTATTAATATTTGTTCAAGGGCTCGTCTCAGAAACAGATGCAGAGTTAAGAAGACGTGCAATAAGCAAACTTGAAACCGAGCCAAATTTAACATTGCAACAACTGGCCGAAAGCTGTCAACGACATATTTCCGAGAAAAAGGAAGCTAAAGAAATAGAAGAAGCAGAAAATTCTAATATTAAAAATGTTTGTCGTTTTTCAAAAAAATCATACTCTTCGAAGGAAAAATTCAGGAAGGGTTTGCCTCAAAGGTCGGATGAAAAATTGCAAAACCACCTTTGTTGAGGTTGCGGGGACCTACATTGGTACCAGAAGTGTTCTTTTAAACGAAAAAAATGTGACAAATGCCATAAAATGGGACACAAAGCCTCACATTGCAGAAGTAACACTAGAAAAAAAGTTACATAAAAACAACCAGAATTAATGGTGGCAACCTAAACATACAAAAGTATGTTACGGTAAAAATGAACAATCAAGATGTTAAACTACAGCTTGATTCGGGGTCTGACCTATCAATTATTAATATTAATACCTGGAAAAAGATCGGCAGACCGACTATGCTACGCACAGATGAAGTGGCTCGATCGGTAACCGGAGAGAAAATAAACTTTGAAGGGGAAGTCATTTCAAAAGTGACACTAAAAAATAAGACATTAAAATTACGAATGTTCGTAATGAAAGATACAGGAAATGTGTTCGGTTCAGATTGGATTCAGCACTTCCAGCTCTGGGATTCGCCGATAAGCGCCTATTGTCAACGAATAGAGAACTTTTCTGCTGAAGCAGGAAAATTGAAGAAGGATTTGAAAGAGTCATTTCCCATGGTGTTTTCTAATGAATTTGGACGCTGTAATAAAATGATGGCGAGTTTTGAACTAATTGAAAATAAGAATCCCGTTTTTAAGAGAAAACGAAGTGTACCATTTGCCTCTCTTGAAAAAATTAATGCAGAAATAGACCGGTTGGTGGAGAAAGGTATTTTAACACCAGTTGACTACTCGTAAGTGGCGGCTCCAACCGTCTACGTGAAGAAAAAATCTGGAGAGATCAGAGTGTGTGCCGATTTCTCAACCGGTTTGAACGATGCGCTTAAAGATTATCACTATACTCTGCCGACACCAGAAGAGGTTTTCACAAAATTAAACGGTGGAAAACTGTTCTCAAACATTGACTTGAGTGAAGCCTATCTGCAAATACCTGTAGAGGAAGATAGCTCTAAGCTTCTCTGTATTTCGACACACAGGGGACTACTAAAGTTCAATCGTCTCCCTTTTGGAATTAAAGTGGTCCCGTCGATTTTTCAGGAGGTAATCGACACCATGTTGAGCGGGCTCGATTTTTCGATCGGCTACCTTGACGATATCTTAATGAAAAGTACGAACGTCGGGGAGCACCGTGAGCACGTAAACAAAGTATTCGAAAAGATAAGCGATTTTGGTTTTACACTCAAGGAGTCAAAGTGTGAATTCTTTCTAGAAGAGATCAAATACTTGGGACGTGTCATTGATAAGAATGGAAGACGTCCCGACCCAGAAAGATCTATAGCCATCAAGAATATGCCCGGCCCGAACCGAACAATGTTACCCAACTACAAAGCTTCCTGGGTCTTGCAAACTATTACGAAAAATTCATTCCCAGTATGCACAAATTGCGAGCCCCCTTAAATGAGTTACTTAAGAAAGATAGTAAATGGGAATGGTCCGCCGACTGTCAATCTGCATTTGACAACCTAAAAACGAAGTTAACTTCAGAATTATTTCTTACTCATTTTAATCCAGAGCTAAAAACTATTGTTGCAAGTGACGCCATCTCCTACGGCATTGGGGCGTGCATTTTGCATAAAATGCCGGATGGCTCGATGAAACCCATCGCGCACGCTTCAAGAACTTTACTTCCTGCAGAGAAAAATTACTCGCAGATTGAAAAAGAAGCGTTGGGTATTGTGTTCGCAATGACCAAATTTCACAGGTATCTACACGGCTGTCATTTTATCCTACAAACAGACCCTCAGCCACTTATCACCATCTTTGGATAAACAAAGGCTTGTCAACCAACACAGCAAACCGCCTACAGAGATGGGGTATAATTCTGTTAAATTATGACTTTGAGATGGAGTTTTTACCGTCAAAAAGACTAAGACACGCAGATGGTTTATCGCGGCTAATCCCAAAGTACACGGAACCGCTCGAGGATACAGTTATAGCATCCCTTCGGTCTGAATATGACTATAGTAAAGTACTGTGTAACACAATAAAGGAGCTGCCAGTCCCACTTGGCGATAAACAAAAAGAGGCAAGAGAAGATAATTTTATTATCGAAATTAAAAATAAATTACAAACAGACGATGAGCAAACGGCAGAAGCTATTTCAATCTGTTGCGACGCATTATAATACCAGGAGCGAGTAGTAATCCCAGCTACGCTAAAAAAAGATCCTGAAGGATTTCCATAAGGGGCATCCCGGAGCGACACGCATGAAGAGCCTAATGAGATCTTATGTGTATTGGAAAAACATGGACAGGGACATAGAGACGAAGGTGAAGGTTCGTGCGGACTGCGCGTCTGCAGCGAAAGCACCACCTATTCAGTACTGTCCATGGCCAAAGACAGAGCAACCATGGTTTCAGTATTCACATAGATTTCGCGGGGCCATTGGAAGGCTTCTACTATTTAATTATAGTCGACAGCTACTCAAAATGGCCAGAAGTTGTTAGATGTAAAAACTCAACAACGGATGTCACGATATGCGCGTTGCATGAACTGTTTGCTCGATTCGGAGTGGTGGACATTGTTGTATCGAACAACAGTACACAATTTACTTCACGAGAGTTCAAAGAATTCTGTGAAAACTTTCAAATTAAACATATCACCACTCCGACTTACCATCCGAGGTCAAATGGACTGCAAAAAAATTTGTTGATACCTTGAAGAGAGCGTTGAAAAAATCGACGGGCACGCCGAGAGAAAAGGCACTCCAGCAGTTCCTTCAAGTGTATAGAATTACACCCAACGAGAACACACCAGCCCAGGTACCACCGGCGGAAGTAATGTTTGGAAGAAAAATAAAGTCGGTATTCGACAAACTTTTACCAAAACAGGTGAAACCGACCAACATTACGGCACCAAAGAAGAGTTACGAGGATGGAGAGAAGGTGTTCTTCCAGGAACACCATGGAAACAAATCTGTGTGTGAAGTGGGAAAGCTACTAAAAAGATTGGGGCGGATGGTGAACATTGTAGAGGGTCCTAGAGGTACCTGTAAAAAAACACATTAACCAAATGCGTCGTCGCATGTCGGACGACCCAGGGGAAGGCCCATCGGATCAGAGTGAGACCATCATGGAATATCTATACGACGCATTTGAGCTGCCAACACCAAAAACGCCTCCGGAACAGAGACGTTCATCAAGAAAACGTAAATTAACCGGGAGTTTTGAGGTGAATCCTAGGAAAAAGATATACCTTGAGATTCCGGGGGAATGAATTTCGGAAGGGGGGGTTGTGGGTGACCTACCTACCCTTTAATAATAACTAAATGGTAGCAACCGGCTACAATAAATACCGGTTTTGCCAGGAGAACATTAGGAGGCACATTTAGGCACTAGCACTGCCAAAACTGACTTGTGTATAATTTCTCTGTTCAATACAATTCATTATTATTACTATCTCTAAACCTGTTGTTCTTTTATTTCATTGTTGGTATCCCTAAACGGGTCCAGAACACAAATACACACACACACACACATATATATATATATATATATATATATATATATATATATATAATGTGTGTGTGTGTGTGTGTGTGTAGAGAGAGAGAGAGAGGGGGGGAGCAGAGATAATAAAAGCGATTGAAACTGAACCTCATTCAGTGATTTTCCTATAAAAATGCAGAATGCAATTGTTTTCATTAGTTTGCTTTGAAAAAGAAAAGAAGACAATTATTTTATTCATCTGCTCGCCAAGAGAATAGACACAATGTCAGGTATGGATTTTGATAGAGGTGTTTCTGTTGCACGAACTGGATTCGAACCTGGCACATCCTGCTCCTCAGTCAGCGAATGAAGAAGTCAGTGTTTGGGTTAACGGTTTTGATTTTAGATTATTTTCTGTGTTTTGTTGAACAAAATATCCAGAGGAAGCATTTTGAAAACGTACATTTTTTTTCTAAAATTATCATTTTGTATCTTGTAATGACCGGTAACAATTGTAAGAATATTCATTTTTAAAAAGCAAACGCGAAATATTTATCACGTTAGATATTTTGAACTCTATGTATATAGAACTCTGAAACCACGTTTTTGTGTGAATTTAAATTCTCTCTCTCTCTCCTTTTCTCTCTCTCTCTCTCTCTCTCTCTCTCTCTCTCTCTATATATATATATATATATATATATATATATAAATGACGTGATTTTGACTTGTTCATGGCCAGTGATTTTACGCCTTGGAAAACTATCCGACAATACACACCGCGTTCTTATAGTCCAGTCAATCTAGCTGATTTTTGACTAAACCTCAAACAAATTGCTAAGAAACGTTTTTTAACTTGGATATTGTGCATGAATAACCTTTCTTTCAGATTAAAAAAAGTTTACCAAAATTAGCTTTGCGGAAAAGGGGTCAACGGGCGCCATCTTTAAAGTTTGCCGTCGATTCTAGCCTCCCCTCTCTCAACTCAATTTCTGTAAACTCATCTTCAGAAATACTAAATGTAGCAATGTGAAATTGGATGAAACCAACAGTTTTCATGAAGTTTAATATAATTATAACTTCTTATGCCTTATTTTCGTCTCTTGCAGGAGCTTAATATTCTGTCATATTCTAATTTCAGGTTGGTCAAAGTGAAGTACCGATAATTATGGATGTTGACAAGTATGCTATTTGTAACAATGAATTGTCCAGTAATGAATAAACATTCATTGTCAGCCAGAAGGGCATCGATTCCATTAACAGAGCTTCTGAACAACGTGGAGAGAAGATCATAATTCAGATTGGTCAATGTCTTCACAAGAAATGCAGACAGCGTTGAATCAACCCCAAATACATAGAAATTGACCGTAAAAACAAGTCCACTCATGATGAAATGCTATCCCGTGCCATCCGCTCTTTGTGTGTGTTTAACTTTAAGGGACATTGTCTTCTTGTGGTTCTGGAGCAAAATCTGATAGAAAGAAAAGAGGTTTTGATGTTTCGCACGTAGAAACTATGGAGTTTAAGGACACAGTGTTAAAAGTTTGTGAGAAAGTCCGAAAAAATGATGGCTGGGCATCCACTGTTAAAGGTAGAATAGGTTATGTAGCTGCCCTTGTTTCAGAAGAAGCACGTTATCACAGAACATGTTTTGCAAACTTTGATTCCAATAAAAAAATTCCTAAGGCATTCTCTTCTGCTGATTCTTCTAAGAAACAAAACCTTTGTAGACCAGAGGATTCATAGAGAAATTGGGCATTTCTGGAAGTTGTTAAATATTAGAAGTAAAATGACGAGGAGCAGCTAACCATTGTTGATTATGTTAAAAAATGGAGGAAATTCTCGGGGACATTGGATTTAGACCATACAGTCTCTCATACATGAACTCTCGATTGTTAGAACATTTCAAAGACAAAATCATTGTGGCTGAAATTAATGGGAAACATAATGTTGTTACATTCTTAAGTACAGCAAAATGTATTCTCCATGAATTCTTTGCACAGAGCCGCTGAACAGATAATTCAGGATCAGAGGCCATTAGACTCATAGAGACGGAAACCAAGCTGATCAAGAATGACATTAAAGGTATCCAGAAAATTTCAGAATATTACCCGTCTAAGAATGATCTTAAACAGGATGCGATTCTTGAATATGTTCCTAAAACATTGTTGATCTTTCTCAGGAAGATATTTGCAGGCAAAGCCAATGATTTGAAACTTGCATCAGTTGGTCAAGCGATAATGCAGGCGACTAGACTCAGAGTTCTCCTTGCACCTTTGCAGTTTGGTTTAGCAGTGAAAATGCATGACCAATTGTTATCGAGGTTCTTAATTGAAACTCAGAATAAGCATAACTTTTCTTCATCTTACTCGGAAGTCCAGAAATTCGAAAGAAGTGCTGCTCTTGTTCATGGTGCTGAAACTCTCTCTCCTGTTGAAACTGAATTTGTGCAGTTCGTAGCTGATAATTTGGACCATAATGTAAGGAGTATTGATGGATTCAACACATTCCACAGTATGGCCATCATAGCAGTTCCAAGGATTAAGGCCCTTTCAGAAGATATAATAAGGGTTTGAAGGATCAACATCAAGTACATAGTTTCATAGCACACCAACAAATCACCAGTGACATTTAAAGAGCTCCGGTCCAAGGAACTTGTCGATTCCACTGCTAATGGTGACATCCTTTTGGAGTTTTCACTAATTTCCCATCCGTCCAGACCCGCATGGTCAGGCCTTATGCAGTCAAAGCACGATAGAACATATCCTGGGAAATCAGTTTTTTTTGCCAATCATCGACATGGACCCTGGTAACGCAACTTGCGTGTACTCAACGTTATGTTACACGGGTGATTTAGCCAGGAAAAACAACGTTACACCAATTCTAACATTCGATCAACCACTTTGGTATAAAGCAATGATGATAGTCGAGTCACAGCTTAGTTCCAGTCCCCTGAAATCATTTCTCTTGCGACTTGGTGGGATCCATACACAGATAAGCTTTCTGGGGTCAATTGGTCATTTGATGACAGGTTCTGGATTGCAAGAATTTTTTGAACTTGTGTATGCTGAAAACACAATTAAGCACATGCTAATTGGTAAAGCAATTCCAAGAGCCATTAGTGCTCACTTCTTAGTTGATACTCCTCTGAATGCTATATTGTAAGCGAAAGCCTATGATTTGCCAGTTTCACATGTCACTGAAGATGATCAACCACACACTGATGCAGAAGCGTCATTTCCTCAAAATGAAAACCTGAAAGAAGGTCAGGGGCTATAGAAAGGTTTCCTTGATGGGACCGAGACATTGAATAATGTTCTGTCATCAAAGTCTATGACTAGGATTGCCCAGAGAATCAACTATGTGAAGGATGCGATGGTTGACCAGCGAACAGCAAAATTGTGGATTCAATACCTTGATATGGTGAAGATCCTGCTATTGTTTATCAAGGCAGAGCGCACCGGGAACTGGGAATTGCACCTTGACACTGTAAGGGAAATGCTGCCAATATTCGCTGCACAGGACACATCCCATATGCAAAGTCGACCTACTTGTACTTGCAGCAAATGGAGGGGTTGCCGAAAAGCCATCCTGAAGTGTACCAGAAGTTTTCTGAAGGATTCCATGTGATTAGACGGAGTGAGCGCTACTGGATTGGCTTGTCGATGGATCTAGTTATTGAGCAGGTGCTAATGAGAAGCATGAAGACGTCTGGAGGTATTACTCATGGCAGAGGAATGGAAGAAATTCAACGATTAGTTTGGACGATATCATTGCCAGCGTGCGCTGAAATCAAGTTTACAATGCAAGAACTAGCAGGCATGTGTTATGGCACTAGTGATCAGCACCAAAAGGCTACTTCATCAAGAAAAGAGCGAGATGTGAGGGATACATGGAAGCTCCTTGCGTTTCTCCAGACATATGCCCCTTTCACAGAAGATCCGTCCATTTACAACATTTCAAGTGGAGTAACTGGAGACAAAAAGGTGAATGTGGACAGAGCAAACTCCATAGGACAGGCCATCATAGCTTTAATGTTTTGTGAAAATGTCCACGAGTACACTTTTAAAAGAAAGGATCAGGCAATTACACTTGGGTCAAAAGTTTCGCTCAGCAAAGATGAAGCAGTTGAGACTGATCCACAACTCCTATTCCAGAGACTGTGTGTGCTATCTATCAATGAACCCTCAACTCAGCAGCAACAAGAACATTTCCAGTATGAGCTTTGTGGTTAACCCCCTGCACTTTTTGATTATTTAAGACTACCGCGAGAGGCAAAAAACGGCTTTGGCAGACGCAATATGGGAACTGACTTCCCCTGTACAATCAGGTCCACAGTCTTCAGATCCACAGTATCTCTTCGATGGTGGAGTACTACTTCAACGCCTCGTATGTAAAAAAAGGTCACAAATTTGATGAGATCTGTGCCCAATACCGTAAATATGTCATTACAAGATATGGAAAAGCATGCATTGTCTTTGATTGGTATGAATGTGGTCCATCCATTAAAGACGCGACTCACCGACGCCGAGGAGGGGGCTCTGTTCGTCTTAATGTGTCATTGACCCCTTTAATGGTGTTCAAATTAATAAAAAACATTTACAAAAAGATAACTAGCCCCACCTCTGATTTATGATATTTTTTAGTCAATAATATGAACATAATACATTCTGAAACCAATAGGAAAAAATCAAAATACTCGAAGCTATCTTTATTAAAATTCAGCAGCCTACTATGAATAAGATTACGTATTAAATCAGTAACAATATTTTAAAATGCTTAACGTAATACAATTTTATCTTGTGACGCTAATTCTGGCGTTCCAGAATTTAAATTGTTAACATTCCTCCTGGATATGCACTAGTGTTGGGACGATTACCCGCAATAGGAATCGGGAATCGGAAAAGTCAGAAATTTTTTTGGGATACAGGAATCGGTATCGAAATCGGAAAAAATTGAGCTTTATTTCCGATTCCAAAAACAATTCTTAAAAAGAATCGACTTAATTTTCCATTGTTTGTACAATGATAAAATGATAAATATTTAGTGTTTATAACTACCAATAAAATTAAAATCTATTAATCATAATACTTCAAAATACGATGTAAATTTATTTTACTTGTGTAAAACAAACAAAATGAAAAACCTGACAAAATGTTGCCAACAGTATGAAAAAAATTAAAACATTTTCAAAGGCTTGGTTGAATTAGGTATACATGAATTAGTGAATTTAAAGATTTTCACGGCTCTATGCGTGACCACACTTGGCGTCAATTTTTGTTTGATTTTTAATTGTCTGTTAGTTAACTGGTTCTAAAAAAATCTGAATATATAAAATGTAGATGAGATTGAGATAGAAGACAATAAAATAATTATAGTAATAGTAAAAATTATTCTTAGTTATGAATATTACTGTAACTGTTTTTCATTCAACTAGCATGACACAAATACACAGACTAGGTGAAAGACAGTGTAAATTCGCATGCCAACATAACAATGTAAGTGCGCATTTAAAAAAAAACTATTTGAAAGAAATTTAAAATATGTTTTATGAATTCAAAGTTCATTACTATACATGTTTTTATTAATTTTGGTTTCATAGTTAAACTTATTTTAATGTAACATATAAGTTAAGTAAATTGTTTTTACTATATGAAAATATATAAGTATATTTATTATTATTGTAGATAAAAATCCCTAGCTAAATTGCACCCTAAAAAAAAATCAGATTTTACTTTTTAAGCGATTACTTGTGATCACTATGGAAAAACTTGGCGAGAAGAAAAAAATCAATTCATTTAGAATTTAGAGTGTAAGTCAGTTTCAAATGTAAATTAAACGTAAAATGAGCCCACATTTCTGGCCCAGTCTAACGTTTTAGGGTAATTAGTAAAATATATTTGCTAGGGAGATACATTATGTGCGTTATTTTTTTTGGGGGTGGGGGCGGGAGTATCAACACTTTAAGCGATTATGTGTGGTTTTATGACCTTTCCAATTGGACTTAGGGTTAGTGGTAAAAATTATATAACAGCCCTTAAAAATAAGAATGGCCCGTAAATGAGGATCAATTTACATTAAATTTATATACGGAACTGATCCCCCACGCTAAATTTCAAATTAATTCTGTTTTTTTTTTGTTTTGTTTTTTCTGCCAAGGTGTTCAAGATTTTCACACGTTTTAGCCTAAAAGTAAAATCTCATTTTGGAGGGGGAGTAATTTTGTTAAGGGTGTTATTAATTATGTGTCATCCTAGTTATTTGTCTCTCCACGGAGGCAGTAAGACACAAGGTCGATTTTAATGTAGGGACTCCAGTTCTCCAAGAATGGACACTCTAGATTGGGAGAAAAAAATAAAATGACCTCAGTTTAGAAGGATTTCTTCTTCACTGACCGAGGACAGGAAAGATAAAATGAAATATCAAAACAGATGCTACAGTTTGAATTATTTATTTGCTAAAAAAATATAACATATAACATGGCACAAGTGTATAAAAAGTGTGGGGGTCGTGGGTTATCCTCTACCTTAATCGTTGCTAGAATCATTTCAGTCACCACAATACCATAATTTTGCTAGGGGACATCTTATTTAAAGTATCGCTCATATGTTGAACATTTCATTATATATATAGTACATGTATTATATTTGTTTCTATAGATGTTAATCCATTGAAACTCTAGTGTTTATAAAAAGTGCCCAATGACAAGTAGAGCTGTTTCAGTATACATTTTTATTTATACAAACATTATTGATTACATATGTGCATACATGTTCTACTTGTCTCCCTTCAGACCGAAATAGAAATTCAAATTTGAATTTCTCTTTCGGTCTGAAGAAGTTGACTTTCTATTAGAGAGGGCAACTGAAATATATATGCAAATATGCAAGCAATTATATTTGTATAAATTAAAATGCATACTATATATATATATATTTATATATATATATATATATATATATATATATATATATATATATATATATATATATATATATGTATGTATGTATATATTAATTGATGAAGTGTTTATTTGAATCCATAACTAATATTTTATATAAGCTAGCCGAAAAATATCAATAAATTGTTTGTTAATAATAAATTTATTCACTGTCCTAAAAGTTCATACAAAAATATCTGTCCCCCCCCCAAGAAAAACCCGCTAAGTGTTAAGAAAAAATATAACCCTCATCACATCGTTATATATCTTATCACACGAAATGAAATTAATTAATCTAAAAGTTTTCTTTACGTGAAATGAACACATATGCTTTTTATGGATTTTGTTGCAGCGCATAATTTATTAAATAAAATGACGTAAACACTCGTTGAGGATAGCATTGGTGAAAATCCAGACACCTTAACTCGAAGACGAGCCACTCAGATTGGGATGTCCAGAAGGTCACTTCAAAGAATTTTCCGTGAATTGCATCTGTTTCCATACAAAATTCAATTGGTACAGGCATTACAACCCACATATTTGCAATCACGCGTAGCTTATGCTGTTCACATTCAGCAATTAGCCAGAGAACAAAATGAGTTCATCAATAAGCTAATAATGAGCGACGAAGCCCATTTTCATCTGAACGGGTTCGTAAATAAGCAAAACTGCAGAATATGGGCCATTGAAAATCCAAGAACCGTTCATCAGCGTGAATTACATCCACTAAAATGTACCGTTGGTGTAGTGTTACATCGGAAAGAGTGATCGGTCCATATTTCTTTGAAGACGAAGAAGGTGTCGCGGTGTCGATAACTGCACAGCGATATCAACAAATGACTGAACATTTTTTAAGGCCAGCTGTTCAGGACAACCCAGAAATGTGGCTCCAACAAGATGGAGCTACTGCCCACACTGCCCGACAAAGTATGGCGCTCTTAAGGCGATTTTTTGGTCAGCGCTTAATTAGCAGATTTTCTTATTTTAACTGGCCTTCACGTTCACCGGATTTAACAGCACCTGACATTTTCCTTTGTGGTTATCTTAAGGAAAGCGTATATGTGAACAAGCCTACAACGATTCAAGAGCTTAAAAACAATATCAGACATGAAATCCAAGAACTAGAGCCAGTTATTCTAAGGACTGTAATGGAAAATGCCCTAACTAGAGCCCGTCTTTGTGAGGCCGAAAATGGTGCCCATTTAAAGGATATTATTTTTAAAACCTACTGCAAAAAATTACCAAGTAAATGTATTATTTATCAGAAAAGCCTAGTAAATTACTTGAAATGTTGTAGTTTCTATCACCTAAACAAACCAATGCGCGACTTTTGCACCACCCTGTATATGTATATATATATATATATATATATATATATATATATATATATATATATGCCTTATGTGCTCATACTATGGAGTATGGGCACAGCTTTGACTTTAACAAATTTACTCTGATCAGGATGGTACATAAAAAGGCGATACGCCGTATAATAGAATCTGCAGTAATAGCCCTCTCTACAAACAAAATCAGACAAAGAATGGGTTTCTACTGTATCTCCACCAACCTCTCTAAAACAATCTTAAATGAAAATAAGATACGTCTAGACACTGGATGATTCCCTGAATATTATTTTTTTTCTTTCTTCTTTTTTCTTTTTTTCTTCTTTCTTTTTTCTTTTTTCTTTTGTCCCCTATCTTCTCTCTAGTTTCTCCTTCTTTTTTATATTACTATGTACATTTGAAATTGCAGGTTTATTTATGCATACATATATGGATTTTAAAGAAAAACCAATATATATATATATATATATATATATATATATATATATATATATATATATGTATAATTATATGCTGACATTTTGCACACTTATTTCTGACATTTTACATATTTGCATATATTTCCCTCCATTCAAACTCTACCACTATATGTATTCCCCAATTATATTACCTTCCCGTCTTTTATCATTTTGAGCACACTTTTCATCCGCTCTTGAAAAAGCCAACATCACATCGGGCGAAACGCTTTCCAAAATATGATCTAAGGTTAAGATCGGATTCTAACTCTGCCTGATGCGATCTCAGTTTATAATAACTGTTGATCGATAACATCGACATGCCAGTGTCGCAGAATTTGTACATGTCTGTGTAAATAAAAATAATCATACCTATATATATTTATATATATATATATATATATTATTATTATTATTATTATTTATATTATTATTATCATTATTTATTAATGTATATATTGATGAAATTTAAGCGGAATTATTTCTACACTGTATTATTGGGGAAATGGTCGTTTGATCAGTACCATTGGAGAGCCATAAATATTATAACTGTCCAGTTTTTAAATCTCCGAAACAGTTACATGGTAAACAGCTGATTATCCCCGTTTTAATATTTCACGCTCAAATAAAGGTCCCTGTTTTGTTTCACTCTCGGATATTTGAATCCCCATTTTTATTTATGAATTTTCCAACGGTGGGTCGGCTGATGCAAGTGCTAAGTCTGCGATATCTTGGATTTAGTTAGTTTCTCTGGGAATTTAAACTGCATTTTCTTTTCTTGCGGTTTAAAATGACTCAAAGCTTCTTACACTATATATATATATATATATATATATATATATATATATATATATATATATATATATATATATAGGTATGATTAATTTTATTTACACAGACATGTACAAATTCTGCGACACTGGCATGTCGATGTTATCAATCAACAGTTATTATGAACTGAGATCTCATCAGGGAGAGTTAGAATCCGATCTTAACCTTAGATCATATTTTGGAAAGCGTTTCGCCCGATGTGATGTGGGCTTTTTCAAGAGCGGATGAAAAGTGTGCTAAGAATGATAAAAGATGGGAAGGTCATATAATTGGGGAATATATATAATGGTAGAGTTTGAATGGAGGGAAATATATGCAAATATGTAAAGTGTCAGAAATAAGTCTGCAAAATGTCAGCATATAATTATACATATACATATATATATATAAATATATATATATATATATATATATATATATATATATATATATATGGAAAATGAATATAGGAAGTAAAAAAACTATATAATTGATGCATTCATCTACGTTTCGTCTTTATTATAGACTTCCTCAGGATGAAGAACAATGCAGAGAAGATCATAGTCATTTATTTTGATTTGCCTAAAAACGTTCGAGTTTCGGAATGGCTGTGAATGAAAAAGGCAAAAATGAAAAAAAGGGGATTTTGGTTAATCCGTTATCAGCAGCAGTTTACACAGTTCAAGGGAAAGAGGAAATGAGGTGATAGTTGGGAGTTATTAATTTTCATGTCTATTTTAAGCTTAGGGAAAGAGATAATATCTGGATCATTTGTGTCAAAACAGAGTGTAACCGATAGTGGATAGAGGGGCGAGGGCGGAAGTCTGCCCTAATTGTCATGTTTTTAAATAAAAAGAAAAGAAGAAAAAAATTATTATATTTTTATGAATGTAAACGCTCGTTTTTCTATTTTGAAACGTAAATTCTGATGAAAAACGAATATTGGTACAAAAAGAAAAAAAGGCAGAAATAATACCTATTAGTTTATTTATTTAAGTGTGAATGTATTATTTATTCCTATTCATTTAATTACTTTATTTGTGTCCCATTAATTAATCAAAAAATTTTTTGTTGCAATATGTGGAAATATGTGTAAAATAGAGTTAGAAATAATATAACTCGTTCATTAATGTATGTGTTAATGTATTAATTTTCATATATTTTTAAATTTAGTCAATAATTATGATTATGCTGAAACTCGAACGTTTTTAGGTAAATTAGAATTAAAGTACTGTATGATTTTGTCTGCACTTTTCTTTATCCTGATAAAGTCTACAATATAGACGAAAGGTTGATACATAAAAAATAAAGTTTTTAGGCTTTGGTTTTTCATTTTCCATTGCGTCGGATCATTTTGTATCCATTTTTATTCATTATATATATATATATATATATATATATATATATATATATATATATATATAAATGAATAAGGCTATCAATATTTGTAAAAAGGTTTTTCAACATTTATTTATTAATTTATAATTTTATAATTTTATATAACGCGTTCCAAGCGGTGGCCCGCTATCATCAGATATATGAATCCAATGGATTTACATATATACTTTTCTCTCGTTGGAACTGCACTAATACTGCACTACTCTTTGTTCTATATATATATATATATATATATATATATATATATATATATATATATATATATATATACATATATAGTCTAAAGAAGTTTTGAGTTATTTTAAACTATATATATGTATATATATATATATATATATATATATATATATATATATATATTAGTATGAAGGTGATAATTGCGAGGCAGGAGCAATGCAACGTTGAGAACCGGAAGGTGGAGTATGAGATGAACAAAAATAAATGACAAGAGACAATGAATCTCAGATCAATTCATTTATATTTAAAAATATTAAGTATAAAGACACTAAATTGTAAAATTGGTATGGATACTGCTAAATATTAAAAGGTCTGCTAGAAACTGTAGTCATTTCGAGAGGAACAACCTTTATTTTTTCAAAACAAAAATTGGACCGACTGTGTCAGTTGAGGAAAGCCAAGAAGACGCTGCTTTTCAAAAAAGATGATAAACATAAGATTCGTTAAAGGACAAGGTTCGTAAAGCCAAGTCAGGTAATGATTAAGGGGAGGTAATTAGGATGGTAAAGAAACCAGCTCTAAGATGGCAGGAGTTATTGAGGGTTAAAGGGAGATAATTAAGTAAAGTTAATTAATGCATGGTCAGATAGAAGTATTAATAAATAAATAATAAAAAATAATAAAAAATAAGGAAAAAATAATTAAAAATAAATAATAAGAATCCTTCGACTCTTCAGCTTTCTTCATGATATTCCGCAGACTTGTCTGACACGATCGGTATTCCACTATTTCTGTAATGAATCAGCAGTTTCCAGGGCATGTCGATTACTTGCTATAATGCGATGAAGACATTCTACAGTTTTCTTATTAATTCTTATTTTAACACTTTTGCATCTTGTTCTGAAGTATTAGAGCTGAATCTGTTGTACAGGGTGGGCCAAAATAAGGGGCCTATCTTTAAATTTGAATAACTTGAATTTGAATAACTTCCACAAAATAAAAGTTAAACTCACCAAACTTTATGTGTGTGTAGACTGACCCTTCCGAGATTTTTTGAAATAAACAAAACAAATTTTAGCCGAAAAACACTTCTTAAAACTTACAAAAACTAAAGTATTGTTTTTTACACTGTTTTGAGTTTTTTAAGCAAAAATAATGTTTTCTAAATGAGGGTACGTTCCTTAGGGCTAATACGGCTCATGCTTGCTTCGGAAGGGGTCCTTTACTTATTCTAAAAAAAAATCAAAAAAAATCAATAAATAAAAAAGTTATGAATTTTTAAAAATAGGACCCTTATTTTTGCCCACCCTGTATTATAACTCTATTATCTTCGAAGTGATGTGAGATATTGAACGAATATATGAAAATAAATTTGAATAAAAAATTTTCGGTATAGGTCAGCGATAATATTTATTAATATATTCACAACTGAAAGAAGAATTTACTTTTATAATTAATACATTAATTAAAGCTGCTGTGCGAGACACGTCCATAAAATGTTTGCTCTCTCAAATCAAATACAAGGGACGTAACTCTTCTAAAAATGTCTTTGAGCCAAGCGAGACAAGGGCAAGAGTTACTACCCTTTAAAATACAAAAATGTGTTCATATTTATTTAGATGGATCTGTTTTCATATCTATTTACATGAATCTGTTTTCATCTAACATTATCATAGGCTTTTTATAACATCCTTCATTGCAAACACAAACAACTATCTTCTACTGAAGCTCCATACACGCCCTCGTATGTTATTATATATCATTTACTGACCAAGGTCAAAGAACAGGTGTGTTGATACAAGTAAGTCCCCTTGATCATCATTTTTTCGTTATTTTTAAAGGGGGGCGTGATTAATCGTTGATTAGAATTTAATTTTGCTTCACAAATAGTATGTCACCATCTGCGAACATCTCTAGTTTTCTGATTACCGGTTTCGCTATAGACGCATTATCTTCAGCTTGGTTGGTTCGTTAATAAGGTGAATATTGAATCACTCGAGGATTTCAGTTTGTGAAGAGTTTTTCAATATAAATCAATTCTAAAGTTTACGTTGTATCCTGTTTTGTCTATAGTGAAGCGATAGACATCAATCAGAATTTACACTTGCCAGTACTTAATCATAGGAAAGTGCAGATGCTATTATATTTTTTGTTCACAGTGAAGCGATAGACATCAATCAGAATTTACACTTGCCAGTACTTAATCATAGGAAACTGCAGATGCTATTATATTTTTGTTCATAGTGAAGCGATAGACATCAATCAGAATTTACACTTGCCAGTACTTACTCATAGGAAACTGCAGATGCTATTATATTTTTGTTCACAGTGAAGCGATAGACATCAATCAGAATTTACACTTGCCAGTACTTAATCATAGGAAACTGCAGATGCTATTATATTTTTGTTCATAGTGAAGCGATAGACATCAATCAGAATTTACACTTGCCAGTACTTAATCATAGGAAACTGCAGATGCTATTATATTTTTGTTCATAGTGAAGCGATAGACATCAATCAGAATTTACACTTGCCAGTACTTAATCATAGGAAACTGCAGATGCTATTATATTTTTGTTCATAGTGAAGCGATAGATATCAATCAGAATTTACACTTGCCAGTACTTAATCATAGGAAACTGCAGATGCTATTATATTTTTTGTTCATAGTGAAGCGATAGATATCAATCAGAATTTACACTTGCCAGTACTTAATCATAGGAAACTGCAGATGCTATTATATTTTTTGTTCATAGTGAAGCGATAGACATCAATCAGAATTTACACTTGTCAGTACTTAATCATAGGAAACTGCAGATGCTATTATATTTTTTGTTCATAGTGAAGCGATAGACATCAGTCAGAATTTACACTTGCCAGTACTTAATCATAGGAAACTGCAGATGCTATTATATTTGTTGTTCATAGTGACGCGATAGACATCAATCAGAATTTACACTTGCCAGTACTTAATCATAGGAAACTGCAGATGCTATTATATGTTTTGTTCATAGTGAAGCGATAGACATCAATCAGAATTTACACTTGCCAGTACTTACTCATAGGAAACTGCAGATGCTATTATATTTTTTGTTCATAGTGAAGCGATAGACATCAATCAAAATTTACACTTGTCAGTACTTACTCATAGGAAACAGCAGATGCTATTATATTATTTAGAAAATGTGACTTTGCAAAGCCAGTTGAATATAAACCATAAAAATACAAAAATACAAAATTAGTTTCTTTTTTGTTTCGGACTTGTTTAGATGAAGATCTTTATTTATCTACCTCCCACAGCGGTAAGATGTGACACTAGGTCGGGAAAGTGGGATCGATAAATCGTACTATTTTCACTACTGGATTTTATTCTCACAACGTTTCGGCCGATGTAACCTCCGACAATCTTCAGATGCATCTCGTCCAACTCGTGAATCTTTCTGTGAAATCGAAAATCAGCAATGATCCGTGACGTAACGGATATTAGTACTAAGTAATACTCATTTCTAAGTGACAGGCTTTTGGATGTTAAAGATTCAATCCTCAGTGAGGGCGACACTAAGAATACAATTACGAATTACTTAAGACTTCTACTCGGTCATGGCTGATGAAACGAGAGAAGACTATTACATGGATTAAATAATGGGCTCCTTCGAAATTCCGTACACCTTCCCAAGGCCGAGATAAAAATTCCCGAATTCGACGAGATAAGCCTAAAGAAGGTTGGAGGTTAGATCGGTCGAAACGTTGTGCAAATAATATTTAAAATAAGAAGAGTAGCCCGAAAAATCGAAATAATACAATGTATCCATCCTCATCTAAAATTAAAACGAAACATATATATATATATATATATATATATATATATATACATATGTTTATATATATATATATATATATATATATATATATATATATATATATATATATGTTTTGTTGACGTGTTTTAAAATTTATTCGACTTGTGTTAACCCTAAACAAGGTATAAAAAGCGCACGTGGCTACTGTGATAGGGATCATCTTTATAAATAGCAACCTTGAATGGGGAGTTGGGCAGGCAGAAATTTGTTCTTATTACATTGAACGTTAATGCTAGATAGTACGATCTATAAAATAGGGAGCAGGGAAGGAATTCCAAAGGCAAGCGATTCGAGAAAAGAAGCTATCAGAGTAGAACATTTTCCGTCATATAAAGATCTTTACAGTGAAGCGGTAGGGGTGTGTTGCTCGTCGGGTGGATCGTATGTATTTCCGTTGAAACGGGTATAAGGGCAGCAAGTTCGTCAGAGCACATTCCATAGAAGCACAGTAATGCAGCGTAGGATATTGAGCAATTAGACCTGCTAGTATATAAGTTGGTTAGTTGACAATGACAGAAAATGAAAGTTAAGTCGGGATCAATATGCTTAACTCAATGTCAAACTCTGGAAAAGTGATATGTTCTCACGGTTAATAAGACAGGGTGAACTAGGGATCAGATCACAAAGCAAGAGGTCAATAAACAAAGAGGGATTAGTCGAGGTGATGAGTGACGTCACTTTACTTTCGTTGACGAAAAACGAAGGTTATTCAGAGAGTTCTGTATGGAAGTTTAAGCAAAGCAGACGTGAAATAATTATGCTGTAAAACCGTGAAACAGTGAAAATAGCCGTAAGGCAAAATGTGCCGCAAAATGTCTGTTCGTCGAGTCACTCATTGATATTCTAATACGTTAAGTATGTACCTAATCTTTTGAACACTTGCATAAGATAGACAGTAATTAAGAAGGATCTTGCCTTTTTATCTCTATAAGTAAATGTTTATCTCCAGAAAATAATTTTTCTGGATAAAGAAATGTTTGATTCCAACTAGCTAAACTGTAGAAGCCACAGACAAATTATCACTACGGCCCCCTAAAATGAAACTAATGCAACGATCACGACCAACGACACAACGTAGAGAAAGTAAGGACGAAGCTAATCAACGCAGGCAGTTAACGATAAAAGAGAGGAAGAAAGAGCCACGGCGAGACAAACGTAAATTAACGTATTAATATTGAAATGGGCGGTTATCGCCCACAGAGAAAGGTAGAGAGGCTCAGAGAATGAGTTGCACACCAATACGCACACGTAGAACATTTTACCGTGCTCCCGTAAAAGAAAAGGGATTAATGAATAAACACGCACTCACATACAATGAATACATCCACACACCCGTTAGATGAATTAAGATACGCGAAAACCGCGTATGTAGAAATAAATTATAACAATGATAATAAAGAACTTTTTAGTAACGTTTTAAAAGTCACAACGTTACAGTTTTCCAAGGGGTGGGTGGGGATTCGTTAGGAGCCCCAATGGAGATAGATAGATTTGAGAGGAAGGTTATGCCCAGATTAAAGTTAAACACAAAAATACGTTTGTATAGAAGTTTCGAAACCGGCTGAAAAAATGATCTCCACAATTTTAAGACGATCCACCGGTGAGCAGAAATCAAAATAAGTGCAGATTAAAACTTTTGGTCATGTGATATTTCGACGAATTACAAGTGAAATTATTAACGACGATTAGAAACAACGTTACACATCATATTTGGCCACTTTAAAAGATATATCGGGTAACGCTACACGCAATTCTTGTTTTAATAATGACTGCAATTGTAAGCGGTACACACCGTGTATGGATTTGTTTGGGGTAAAAAAACATTGCCACTTAAAATATTCCATGATTTTTGCGTTGTCGTCGTGTATTTCAAGAGTCTGAATGCAAAACGCGATAAATCCAATTCGCTTAAATTAAGACATTACCAATAAAAGGACGAATATATCAAATCTAGACTTCGACAAAAAAGCTTATTTTAATTAAAAGTAAAAAGAACTTATCCCTGTATCATATTCATTGAAATATTATTTAGGAATATGGTCGAGTGTTAGAATGTAACACTTTTTTTGTATGGATAGCATCGTAGTTTTGAAAATGGCGTTTATCGCGTTTTGCATTTGAACTCTTCATTCTTTTCACTGTTTATGCTGGCGCGATTGTATGAAACACGATTTGACCGTTGCTTGTTGACTGGACAAGTCCCGTCGATGAACATTACGTTGTTCGAACAATGAAACGAGTTGACAACAAATCACGATGTTTCGTTAATTTCGAACGAACACCCTTGAGTGTTGCAACCGGAAGAAGTTCATTCAACAGCCAAGAAAAACGAAGAACTAATTAGCTGTGTATGCTTCTGTCTGCTTCCCCAATTCATCGCGAACACCTGCTCAGTTTCAAGCGTAAGGATTTGATTAAATTGTCCTTAATGGCAATGCGATGCAATGCACACCCGTGTTGATAGATTGGGAATTTTGTTCAGGTTCTACAACTTGACGACAAAAATTAGACTGGATTGTAAAGTCGTTGTAAACTTGCAATGGCTTTGACACATTTATAGAATGACAACTATAAAGCAATGGTATGCCTGGTCAGTACGTAATGGGTTACCATTTCAAAATACTAGCGTTATATTTTCACTTACCGGTCTGTTTATAAACTCTTATACCATCGTGTCGACCTCGAGGACACAAATTCTTGCTTGTCTGTGGATAAAAACACTCGAGCGCCAATGTTTAGATTTTCTAATATAAGTCAATTAGAAAGTAAAAAATTGTCACAGAAAAATGGGTAACTTTCGCACGCATGAGAGAGAGAGAGAGAGAGAGAGAGAGAGAGAGAGAGAGTAAGTAGGACAGAGAAAGAGAGAGAATGGTAGACAGTCAAATAAATAGAGAGATAGCTCTTTTCGCCACATCCAATCACACTGTGCGCGTTTGCCCCCACCTCTATTAGGGACGGCACACTAGAAACGTCTTTTCTGCTTGAAGCTCTTGCAAGACAAAATACAGAAATTATGTGACCACAGTCACGTGGTTTGATCGACTTCCGTCTGGGGTTATATCTGACCTTTAAAGTGTCTCTCAAACTTTTACATTAACACAAGGCCCTTATTGTGTAACATTGCAGCAGATGTATGCGGACGTGCTCTCTGCTTATTCCAGCATTGTTTTCTCTCGTTCTGGCCTTCTCTTTTCCACTGAAATCAAGCACATGGGTTCAGAAGAGGCGTAGATAGATATTGCGCAACCTTTGCTTCAAAATAGACTCCCGGCACAGTCTCGAGACTGAATGAATACCTCCTTGTTGTCTCATTCATTTAATTTCTCATGAATCAGATGGTTCGTTTGATGGAATTGGTTTTCCCGATATCTTTCTAGTTAGAATTCTTTCCAGGAAGACATCGAATACTTATAGGAGGAACCACGTGAAGGTTGCAAAACTCCGTAAGTGAAAGTGTTTCTGTGAAACGAATAGGGTTCGAACTTGTCAGTACGTGTCGTCAACCACTTAGTCACTTTCAGATATTATTTGGTATCAAGAGGGAAAGACAATATCAAACGAAAGAATAACAACTGATTACGAACATCTGCACAGTTTCAAGCATGAGCATCTGATTAAATTCTCTTTAATGACAATGCGATGCAAATACAAATACATGCTAATGGTTTAGAATTTTTGACTAGAGGAATTTCGTTTCGGTTATTCTGCGTTTTGTATTGTCTCCTCTCATCGATGTTAAGTCAATTCTGTACCGGATATGTATTTTTGGTGCTTGTACAGAGAAGCGTGCGTGTTAAATTATCAATACCACAAACAAACAGTTTTATATACTTACGCAGCAGATTTTAAATAAGTATCGTCATCAAAATGTAAGAAAAATGATCGACAAGGAATTTAATTATAAGCAAAATCCATTTTTATGCCAAACGCGCTTACGTCCCCTGATTTTGTCTCCGGTTATCTTAAGATGTCTGCCTTCGAAAATGTCAATTGGCTGTTTCCGAAAAATTTATTTTGCTCATAATTAAAGTTCTATTTGATAATTCTTCCTACTTTTTGGTGACGATACTTATTTAAATCTGCTGCGTACGTGTATGATACATATGATACTGTTTTTTGTGGTATTGATAATTTAATATGCACACTTTTCTGTACAAGCACCTATCTTTTTCAGTGGCAACAAAATCATGAAGACATAGAACACTTTCAATTAAATAGTCAGTGATGTAGCTGCATTTACCACCCCCTCCAATATATATATATATATATATATATATATATATATATATATATATATATATATTTATATAAACACATTCTTTATCCGTTTAAAAGAATTATGAATTAGATTTTGGTCGTGTAAGAAAACGCTTAGATTTAAACTTTCTTAATTGGATCAATTTCGTTTCGTTTATTCTCTGTTTTGTATTGGCTTCTTTTATCGATGTTAACGTCACACTATTAGTTGTATAACGTCATATGAATTGGGTTGCGTCACAGGATAAATTGTAATACAATTCATACCAGTAATAACATTTTAAAATACTTAAAGTAATACAATTCATCTTGTGACGCTAACTCTGGTGTACCGGTGTATCGGTGTATCGGAAATTAAATTGTAAACGTTTCTCCTGTAAATGCACCGTTTGTTTATTTGACGTTAAACTGACTTCACATGGGCATTCTAGGCTTCTTTTTCAAATTCTGTCTTTTTCTTCAGCTTTTTTGTTCATTTGTCTTTGTCACCTGAAGATGATTCGACGAAGGGTCGAAAGTACTAGTGATACATATGGAATATTCATTATTTTTTTTTATTTTGACAAAAAGAATATTTGAAATAAAATAATTAAAAAAGGTATAATCAACCTAGAAGAATTCTGTTATGTTTAACAATGTTTGCCTAAATGAAAGAATGATAGCGAAATGCACATCATAATATATATATATATATACACACATATATATATATATATATATATATATATGTGTTATAGTGGAATAATTCCAGGAGGAAATCCGGGTATGAGAGCTCAATGTAGTAAACAGAGCAATAATAAAATATAATAACACGAAATCACATAATTGTCGATGCAATAATTTATTTCAACCGTTCGGTTTTTTCAAGCATCACTCAGACAATTACATTTTTGAGACTGATAGAAAATTGAATTTCCCTACCACAGTTCCAATACAATCATAGATGGTAGTAGTAGCAACCAATTTGATACATCTTTTATAGAGAGGGGGAAAATTTAAAACTTATATTTAACTATGGCGGGCGAAGGGGAGGGATCTTTAAGTTAATCAACTAAAAACTGCCATGTCAAAATTATGACACATACGACTATTTAAAATAGATATAACCCCAAATTGTAAAGAAGTAAACTATCTAGATATTACCTTAGACTTAGGAAAGGGGACATACAAACCCTTCAATAAAGATAATCACACACCATCTTATATCAACACTAGATCTAACCACCCGAACTGCATAATTAAACAAATACCTAAAACAATTAATACTAGAATAAATAAGCTTTCGGCTAACAGAGACATTTTTGAAGCAAATAAGCATTTATACAATGGAGCGCTAGAGAAAAGCGGATATAATGAAAAACTCAAATATACCAAGAAAGAAAATAAAAATAAATCCAGGAATAGAGGCCGAAAAATAATATGGTTCAATCCTCCCTACTGCCAACTATCTAACATCAACATCGGGAGAGTATTCTTGAACCTGGTAGATAAACATTTTAGCATAAATAATCCACTTAGGAAGATATTTAATAGAAAAACCATTAAAATCAGCTACTCTTGCACCAAGAACATGGACAGAATTATCAGCACCCATAATCGTAAATTACTTAACAATCCTAGTAAGAATAAGGTCACAGTAAATAAATGTAATTGTCAAGTGAAAAATAACTGCCCACTGGACGGTAACTGTAAAGTTGAGTGTGTGGTTTATAAGGCCACTATTCATCCGGAAGATAACAACAGGGATAAAAAGGTTTACATCGGCATCTCCGCGGGAAACTGGAAACAACGTTTTTATGACCACAAACACTCTTTCAATAACCCAGAACTCAAGAGCAAAACGGAGTTAGCTAAACAATGGTGGCATCTGAAAAATGAGAACAGGTCCCCGGTGATTTCGTGGTCAATCTTATGTTTTTCGAATATTCCAGATGGATTTAGACAAAGATGCAACTTATGCCTAGAAGAAAAAATAAGAATCCTAAAATATGATCGAAATAACCTCTTGAATAAACGAGATGAACTTATGGCTAAGTGCAGACATAAATATAAATTTAAAATAATCAACGACTAGTAATCCGATGGACCTCTAGACTTATAACGGTGAAGATACCAAATTAAATAACATTATTTAAGGTAACCCCCCCCCACCACCAACATAATAGTTATAATAATATCTGCTATAGACACAGAATTGCCGACTTGGTGATATATAGTATTTGTGTGTATGCGTATATAATGGTATTTTGAAATATTTATTTATTCAGATTATTTACTTAAAATAAGATAGTGTTTTTAAAAAAATTCTGCGGTTATTGAATTAATATAAGTATAAATGCCAAATATTACCACTAGACATTATTAGACTTGAATTAGTAATCCGATGGACCTCTAGACTTATAACGGTGAAGATACCAAATTGAATAACATTACTTACGGTAAACCCCCCCCCCCCATAATATTTATAATAATATCTGTGATAGACACAGATTTACTGACTTGGTGATATATAGTATTTGTGGGTACGCGGATATTTATTATTTACTTAAAATAAGATTGTGGTATGAAAATTTTTTCTGCAGGTAATACACTAGTTTTTGAATTAATATAAGTATAAATGTCAAATATTACCAATAGACATTATTAGACTTGAATTAGTAATCCGATGGGCATCTAGAATTACAACGGTGAAGATACCAAATTGAATAACATTAGGTACGATAACCCCCCCCCCGCATGATATTTATAATAATAGATTATCAAATTAATCTAAAATATAAATAAGGTAAGACTAATTTTTAGAACTCATATTACATCAGTAAGAATATAGAGTGTTATGTAAATATTGTGTGTAGGTGTGTGGATATATATGTATGTGTGCGTACGTATATGTGTGTATATGTGCGTATATGTATATATGTGTGTGTGTATGTATGTGTATGTATGTTTACATGTGTGAACAACTACATGCGTATGCATTTGGTCAATATTTCAAATAGATTCAGAGATATATATAGGTGTATTCATGTATGTATATATATATATATATATATATATATATATATATATATATATATATATGTATATATGTGTGTATATGTATATGTGTATAGATATGTATATGTGTGGGTGTGTATGTGTATATATGTGTGTGTATGTGCGTATGGATTTGTATGTATACATATATGTATGTGCGTGTAATCTTATTTCAATTAGATTCTCTTCCTTGGAACCCAGACGGACTGAGAATTTATGACACGCGGTCTGTCTATATCTTCTCTGTGCCTGTTAATTGTTTCTTTCTTTCTTTTCTCTAACCGAATTTGAGAACACGAGTTTCGCCGGACGCATTCTGGCTGGAGATGAATAAAAGTTGCGTATGTGATTATGCTTAGTTATGATAATGTGCGAGTGAGATTATGTATGTGAGTGCGCATATGATGTGTGCGTATTTAGTTTTGTGTATGCGCGTGAGTAAAATTGCCTATATGGTTGATATCGCCAAGTCGTATGTGTCATAATTTTGACATGGCAGTTTTTAGTTGATTAACTTAAAGATCCCTCCCCTTCGCCCGCCATAGTTAAATATAAGTTTTAAATTTTCCCCCTCTCTATAAAAGATGTATCAAATTGGTTGCTACTACTACCATCTATGATTGTATTGGAACTGTGGTAGGGAAATTCAATTTTCTATCAGTCTCAAAAATGTAATTGTCTGAGTGATGCTTGAAAAAACCGAACGGTTGAAATAAATTATTGCATCGACAATTATGTGATTTCGTGTTATTATATTTTATATATATATATATATATATATATATATATATATATACATATATATATACATATGTATATATATACATATATATATATACATATATATATATATATATATATATATATATATATATATATAGTAAAGTATGAAAATATACGCATCTATGTAACTTAATTGCCAGAATATATCATGAAAATGTATTTTAGGCCATTAAGCTACACAGAGGTGTCCGAAATTTATCCCTGCAGAGAGTCGTCATAAATATATTTTTATACTTTACCAGTCAGCTCTACTCACGTATTGAACACTGTTGAAGTAAGTATTGCAAATCTATAACCAATATATTATATGATCTTATAATATTATAGTGTATACATGAAATAATATATATATATATATATATATATATATATATATATATATATATATATATATGTAGACTGACCGCTTTAGTGAAGTAAAATAGGCTGCCGAAATAATGCTTAAATTCTATGTTCCATCTAATTAAATTGTTGAACACTGTTGTGACAGCTTACTAGATAAATCTTGTAAAATCATAAATATACTTTAATTTTCTTTTTTCCACACGGCCGTTTGTGTGGCCGCATCAGTTGAAAGGTTTAGACTTGAAAGTTAAAAGGTCTGGGGTTCGAATTGTACGACTGACAGAACAGTCACCCTCCACACTGATGATTCGCGGAAAAAGCATTAAACATATATGTATATGGATAAGAATTATAAATATTTATCGTAATATTGTATATATATATATATATATATATATATATATATATAGCGAGGGAGATAGAGAAAGTGAGAGAGAGCGAGATATATGCTTAAAACGAAGTTCTAAATATGTATAAATAATTTAACAGTGCTCAACTCGTAATCTCTTAAACGGATTTTATAACAATATTCATGAATAAATATTAAATTTTTATACCTACATTTGATGTCATTTCAAGCTCATGTTCTCATCAGTGTAGGGAAGAGATAATTACAGACAGTCACAAGGCGCAACCCCGGTTCACAGAGTAAATCCAGACTCTACACGAGTTTGCTCTATCCTCAATGACAGGTAATTATCGCGCGATACGAAAGAAATTAAGTTATATTTCTGCCAAATACAGCGGCCCGTAAACACCAGGCATTCTAAAAGGTTCAACGAACTTAATCGGAGCCTTGCATTACAACTTAAATGAATGTCATTTGTTCAATAGCTCCTAATAGTGCTCAATTTTCATTTCTTAAAGGAAGATTATAACAATATTCAGTTTCAGAAAAATGACAAAAAAAAGAATCAAAAAGAAGAAAACAAGAAAGAGAAGTAGGAAAACGTGAACAGAAGAAAAAGGGGAAAGAAAATGAATACGTAATATACGAAAAAGAAAATTAAAAGGAAGAAGAAAAAGAAAAGAGAAAAAGAAGACGAAGAAGAAGAAAAATAAGGAAGAAAAAGACGAAGAAAGAAAATATGAAGAAGAATGAGACAAAAGAAGAAAAAGAAGACAAAGAAGAAAAATAGAAAATATTGAGAAGAATGAGATAAAAAAAAAGAAAATAAGAAGACGAAGAAGAAGACAGAAAATATGGAGAATGATGAGACAAAGAAAAAAAAGAAGACGAAAAAGAAGAAAAAGAAGAAAAAAAGAATAGATGAAAGAGAATAAGACAAAGAGGAAAAGAAAGGAAAATAAGACGTAGAAGAAGAAAAAGATAGAAAAGATTAAAAAAATGGGGCAAAGCAGAAAAGGAGGAAAACGGGAACGAAGAAAAAAAAAGAAAGAAAAGATGGAGAAGAATGAGATAAAAAGAAAAAGAAGACGAATAAAAAGAAGAAGAAAAAATAGAAAGAAAAGATGGAGAAGAATGAGATAAAAAAGAAAAAAGAAGAAAAAGAAGACGAATAAGAAGAAAACGAAGAAATAGAAAGAAAAGATGGAGAAGCATGAGACTAAGAAGAAAAAGATGAAGAAGACGAAGAAGAAGACAAAAAAGAAGAAAAAGAAGAAGAAATAAATAAGGAAGAAGAATGAGACAAAGAATAAAATAATAAAAAGAAGAGGAATGAGAGGAAAAGAAGAACAGAAGACGAAGAAGAAGAAGAAAAAGAAGAAATAGATAAAAAGATGGAGAAGAATGAGACTAAGAATACAATAATAAAGAGAAGGCGAAAATAGAAAAAGGAGAAAGAAAAGAAAGGAGGGGAAGAAGAATAAAAATGAGACAAAGGATAAAAGAAACAAACAAGGAAATGAATAAGAAGTTTATTAACCAAGTTAGGAATGTGGCTGATCTAAATTCATAGCAAGAAAACTGTTTCAACCGAATTCTTTTAACCGATAATCAATTTTGGTTTATAGGATTCTGACACAAATCAATGCTTCTTCGTTAAAACCTGATTGACTTCATTTCCTCTATTTGACGAAAACCTACAAACACTTCGATTATGTACGTTATACAATTAGAAAGACGCTCATCACCATCGCGGGAAGAGGGTAGACATGGTACTCTTACCCGGCTGGCACAGCTAGAGTATGTGTTGCTTATACAAGTCGAGTATACGTTCTCGACAATCAGTCCAATAGTGTACTTTTTTCTGTCGGATTGAATTATGGTTCTGTTCAGTCCTAGGAGGTCTACCATCCCAGGCTTTACCTTCTCCTTTGAGAAAGGGTTAGTTTATTTCTAATCGCCTGAGGCGCTCCAGGTTCGGAATTCCGACGGAGCTGCTCAGGCATTTTTTGTATGTCAGATCGAACTTCTCCTAATGGGCTGTTTTTTCTAGACCACACCTGACCTTGTGGCTAACCTCTGCGTCAAGAAATATATCAGAGTCTTTGCACCCTTTACACCAGAAAAACTTACTTTCTGTCAAAGCGAAGCTAGTATTGAGAAATCAAAACAAAAACGACACGGGTCCCTGTGTCCCAAGTTCGACGAGACGCACCTGAAGAGGTTGGAGGTTTTATCGGCCGAAACTTTTATTTTTATATGAAATTCTCGACACAAAGTTTCCTGAGTTCGACAAAATGCGCCTGAAGCAGGTCGGAAGTTGCATCGGTCGAAACGTTATGAGAACAGTAGTCCGAATAATCAAAACAGTACAAATCATCAACCAGCATCAGAAAAATTCCGATACATAACTCTTTTTTATTTACAAGAATTCTGTAAATGAAGCTCTCATTCTATTGACCAAAGTTTCAAGAACCAATTCTTTGAGAAACAACAATGGTTTCCGTCTCTTTATTTTTTCAACCCTAAGCCTATTTTACTGAGCCCCTGTCCCCGTGTTCGTGTATCACCATTTAAATCTGAGCCCTAAAAAAGGAGACAGGTTTCCTTCAAAGATGTATTTTTGGGCTAGACAGACGACAGAATTCAAATATTAAATCATTTATGTTTCCGGGAATTCCATAAGAATAATGACTTTTATCTATTTCACTCTGTTAAATAAGAAAATATAATTAAATATCTTGTGATAAATTTTTTTGAAGATTTGGTTTCATCTGTGCATTTGAGGAACGCATCAGGGTCATGAGGTTAAAGTGTTTATCAATGTAAATCCTTGATCCAACCCGAACCTCGGTGCTCTTTTGTACTGTAACTAATCTGTCAGTAATTAATCCAAAACAAATAAGTATTTGTTGTTATATTTGAGCTGGTGAATCTCTGCCTGTATGAGGGTTCTTGATAAAGTGCAGAAACGTATCTGCAAATTGCTTATCTCTATCCTTTCCTCTCTTCTGACCCCCTCTGTCTCTATCTCCTTCACAGACTTGATGTTGATAGTCTCAGTCTTTTCTATAAATACTATTATGGCATGTGTTCTTCATAATTATGTGATCTATTCTCTGCTTCTTTTGTTTTAGCTAGTTTGACTACTTGGTCTAGTGGTCTCCATAAATTTGCTATTTTGATACCTCATTGTAATACAACTTCCTATTCCAGTAGCTTCTTTCCAAGAACTGCAAGCTTGTGGAACTCTATTCCTGATGACTATTTTTTCTCCTACTCATAACTTGGTCTGTTAAAGACTAAGGTCAATAGGCATCTCCCCTCTTTGTGATTATCATATTTTTGTGTTGTAAGCCCCTTACATCTAGTGGCTTCATGCCACATCTAGAGCAATTATCATAAAAATTCCCAAAATGATTTTAAACTGTGTAGGTTATATATATGTATATATATATATATATATATATATATATATATATATATACAGTTTAATAACAATTATATATATATATATATATATATATATATATATATATAAATTTATCCGTACATAATAACATGTGCAAGTCTTAAATAATTGTTAATTATAATCTTAGTATCGCCTGTATTGAGGATTGAACCCTCAGCCTAAAAAAGACTGTCACTTAGAACTGATTATTACTTAAGACGTTATCCGTTTCCTACATTTTACGAGATGCACCTGGGGAAGGTCGGAAGTTGTATCTGCCGAAACGTTGTCAAAATAACATCTAGGATGAAGACAGTAGTGTGATTCATCCAAATAATCCAAATTAGCAATCTTCAATCTAAAAATTCCAGAATATATAACTTACCGGTATTCCGTAAGTGAGGCTATTTTTTGTTGACCAAAGTGCTCAGAAGCAATTCTTTGATGTGTGCAATTTTTCGTGTGCCCCCTACATCTACATGTGTTACCATTAAGATCTGAGACACACGAGACGGGTAGATTAACTTTTGGTATCGACTGAGAACGGAATTCGCAGCGACTGAGCTGGTCACACGAGACGACTTCACTGGCCATTACTTGTAGCAGAGAGTACCAGTCATGTTACAGTCGCAGCTACTGAGCTGGTCACACGAGACGATTTCACTCGCAACTACTTGTAGCAGGGAGTACCGGCCATATGACAGTCGTAGCCACTGAGCTGGTCACACGAGACGATTTCACTCGCAACTACTTGTAGCAGGGAGTACCGGCCATATGACAGTCGTAGCCACTGAGCTGGTCACACGAGACGATTTCACTCGCAACTACTTGTAGCAGGGAGTACCGGCCATATGACAGTCGTAGCCACTGAGCTGGTCACACGAGACGATTTCACTTGCCACTGCTTGTAACAGCGAGTACCGGCCATATTACAGTCGCAGCGACTAAGCAGGTCACACGAGACGATTTCATTCGCAACTACTTGTAGCAGCGAGTAACGGCCATATAACAGTCGCAGCGACTGAGCTGGTCACATTAGACGTTTTCACTCGCCACTACCTGTAGCAGCGAGTAACGGCCATATAACAGTCGCATGGACTGAGCTGGTCACACAAAACGATTTCCCTCGCCACTACTTGTAGCAGCGAGTACCTGCCATATAAAAGTTGCACCGACTGAGCTGGTCACACGAGACGACTTCACTCGCAACTGCTTGTAGCAGCGAGTACCGGCCATATTACAGTTGCAGCGACTGAGCTGGTCACACGAGACGATTTCACTGGCCACTACTTGTAGCAGCGAGTACCGGCCATATAACAGTTGCTGCGACTAAGCGGGTCACACGAGACAGTTTCACTCGCAACTACTTGTAGCAGCGAGTACCTGCCATATGTCAGTCGCAGCGACTGAGCTGGAAACACGATAAGATTTCACTTGCCACTACTTGTAGCAGCGAGTACCTGCTATATAACAGTCGCAGCGACTGAGCTGGTGAACCCAGACAATTTCACTCGACACTACTTGTAGCAGCGAGTACCGGCCATATGACATTCGCCGCGACGTATCTGGTCACACGAGACGATTTCACTTTCCACTACTTGTAGCAGCGAGTAGCGGCCATATCTTATTTGCAGCAACTGAGCTGGTAACACGAGACGACTTCACTCGCCACTGCTTGTAGCAGCGAGTACCGGCCATATAACAGTCGCAGCGACTTAGCATGTCACACGAGACGATTTCAATCGCCACTACTTGTAGAAGCGTGTATCGGCCATATAACAGTCGCAGCGACTAAGTGGTCACAAGAGACGATTTCACTCGCCACTACTTGTAGCAGCAAGTACCGGCCATATAACAGTCGAAGCGACTGAGCTGGTCACACGAGACGATTTCACTCGCCACTACTTGTAGCAGCGAGTACCGACTAAATAACATTTGCAGCGGCTGAGCTGTTCACACAAGACGACTTCACTCGCCACTACTTGTAGCAGCGAGTACCGGCTATATAACAGTCGCAGCGACTGAGGTAGACACACGAGACGACTTCAATCGCCACTACGTGTAGCAGCGAGTACCGGTCATATAACTGTCGCAGCGACGGAGCTGGTAACACGAGACGATTTCACTCGCCACTACTTGTTGCAGCGAGTACCGGCCATATGATAGTCGCAGCGACTGAGCTTGTCACACGAGACTTCACTCGCCACTACTTGTAGAAGCGAGTACCGGCCATATAACAGTCGCAGCGACTAAGCTGGTCACACGAGACAATTTCACTCGCCACTACTTGTAGCAGCGAGTACCGGCCATATAACAGGCGCAGCGACTAAGCGTGTCACACGAGACGATTTCACTCGCCACTACTTGTAGCAGCGAGTACCGGCCATATGTCAGTCGCAGCGACTGAGCTGGAAACACGAGAAGATTTCACTTGCCACTACTTGTAACAGCGAGTACCGGCTATATAACAGTCGCAGCGACTGAGCTGGTGAACTGAGACAATTTAACTCGACACTACTTGTAGCAACGAGTACCGGCCATATGACATTCGCCGCGACTGATCTGGTCACACGAGACGATTTCACTTTCAACTACTTGTAGCAGCGAGTAGCGGCCATATAATATTTGCAGCAACTGAGCTGGTAACACGAGACGACTTCACTCGCCACTGCTTGTAGCAGCAAGTACCGGCCATATAACAGTCGCAGCGACTTAGCATGTCACACGAGACGATTTCAATCGCCACTACTTGTAGCAGCGAGTACCGGCCATATAACAGTCGCAGCGACTAAGTGGTTACAAGAGACGATTTAACTCGCCACTACTTGTAGCAGCGAGTACCGACTATATAACATTTGCAGCGGCTGAGCTGTTCACACAAGACGACTTCACTCGCCACTACTTGTAGCAGCGAGTACCGGCTATATAAGAGTCGCAGCGACTGAGGTGGACACACGAGACGACTTCAATCGCCACTACGTGTAGCAGCGAGTACCAGTCATATAACTGTCGCAGCGACTGAGCTGGTCACACGAGACGATTTCACTCGCCACTACTTGTAGAAGCGAGTACCGGCCATATAACAGTCGCAGCGACTGAGCTGGTCACACGAGACAATTTCACTCACCACTACTTGTAGCAGCGAGTACCGGCCATATAACAGTCGCAGCGACTAAGCGTGTCACACGAGACGATTTCACTCGCCACTACATGTTGCAGCGAGTACCGGCCATATGTCAGTCGCAGCGACTGAGCTGGAAACACGAGAAGATTTCACTTGCCACTACTTGTAGCAGCGAGTACCGGCTATATAACAGTCGCAGCGACTGAGCTGGTGAACCGAGACAATTTCACTCGACACTACTTGTAGCAGCGAGTACCGGTCATATGACATTCGCCGCGACTGATCTGGTCACACGAGACGATTTCAATCGCCACTACTTGTAGCAACGAGTACTGGCCATATAACAGTCGCAGCGACTAAGTGGTCACAAGAGACAATTTCACTCGCCACTACTTGTAGCAGCGAGTACTGGCCATATAACAGTCGAAGCGACTGAGCTGGTCACACGAGACGATTTCACTCGCCACTACTTGTAGCAGCGAGTACCGACTATATAACATTTGCAGCGGCTGAGCTGTTTACACAAGACGACTTCACTCGCCACTACTTGTAGCAGCGAGTACCGACTATATAACATTTGCAGCGGCTGAGCTGTTCACACAAGACGACTTCACTCGCCACTACTTGTAGCAGCGAGTACCGACTATATAACATTTGCAGCGGCTGAGCTGTTCATACAAGACGACTTCACTCGCCACTACTTGTAGCAGCGAGTACCGGCTATATAACAGTCGTAGCGACTGAGGTGGACACACGAGACGACTTCAATCGCCACTACGTGTAGCAGCGAGTACCGGTCATATAACAGTCGCAGCGACTTAGCTGGTCACACGAGCCGACTTGACTCGCCACTACATGTAGAAGCGAGTACCGGCCGTATTACAGTCGCAGCGACTGAGCTGGTCACACAAGACGATTTCACTCGCCACTACTTGTAGCAGTTAGTTTACTTACCGTCTAGCAGTCCCGTGTCTTTGTTTACAGCGCACACATGTCGCGAGTTAGGCGCCAGATTTTAAACAGATTAATCAGGTCTGCATGTGCCGAAATGGGCAAATAAATTTTGGAAGAATTAAGAACTTTACAGAAAAACGTGAATAATGGTGGTCATATCCAGAAGGGAAACAATTGAGCATCTAACAATCTGTTGAACGCACGAGTTGCAGAACAATCAACTAGTTACATAAACGTCTTCAGAATTTGTTCAGTGTCGTTTGAGGAGTTGCTTAAACTGAGTACAACAGAAATAAAAACGAATAATGGTATGGGAATGGCAGTTTCATAAATACCAAACTGGAAAGAGCGCTACTGTACATGTCAAGTGATGACAGCTTGCATTCGTTTGGCTTGTTGTTCAGAGTACCGCATAACACAACTGTTTTTTACCCAATGAATTGACAGCTACTAGGTTACTTGATCATGAAATCGCGCCTTACAGGCGAGTAAATTTAAACATGTTTAACTTTAGTAGCGGCGAATAAACTTAGTCGCTAGTTGGATGTGCTACTGGCGACTAATCAGTCACACTTTGCAACTAGGCTGCTGCTACGTCAAGTGGCGTCGTGTTACTGGGGCTTAACACTTAATCTATTGCGTCATGAGTCCATGGGTCTCAAGTTTTACGATACATACCTGAGGAAAGTCGGGGGTTAAATCTGCTAAAATGTGGTTAGAATAAAATACAGAATGAGAACAGTAGTTCGAATAATGAAAATGATACAAATCATCAATTCCCATCTAAAAAAAAAATCAGAAGCGTAACTCGTTTTTATTTATTGGAAGTGTGAAGCCCTTTTCTCGTTGACCAAATTGTTGGGAAGCAATTTGTTGATAAATATGGTTGACAAGATGCATCTGAGGAAGGTCAGAGGTTGAATCTGCCAAAATGTTGTGAGAATAACATCCAAGATGAGAGCAGTAGTCCAAATAATCTAAATAATACAAATTATCAATCCCCATCTAAACAAATCCGACACAAAGCTCTTTTTCATTTATCTTAATTCTGATAATTTCTCATTGAACAAAGTTTTGGGAACCAATCCTTTGATAAACAAACAACGATGCCTGTCTGATTATCTTTTCAAACCTGTGCCATCTTTACTGTGTCGTTTTTACTGTGCACTTCATTTTACATATATCCCTATTCAGATATGAAACTGAAAGGGCCACAAGATTAACTACAACGTTGTACATTTGGTTTGAACGGAGAATGGAATCAAACTATTAACTCTTTTATATTTACTTCTTCTTTTGGGTGAATCAGATGATTCTGGTGTTGGCATTCGTTTCCCCGATGTTTTTCTAGTTAGAAATCTTTCTGGAAAGACATCAGGTACTTACGGGAAGAACCACGAGAAGGTTGCCAACATGCTTAAGTGAAAGTGGTACTGTGGAACCGACTGGATTCGAACTTGGAACACCCAGGTCTTCAGTCCGTGTCGATATCCACTTAACCACCGTCACCAACCTTATATTAACTGATTCTCCGTAAGTGAAGCCCTTTTCTCATTGACCAAACTTTATGGAACTAATTCTTTGATAAACAAACAACGATGCCTGTCTCCTTATCTTTTCAAACCTGTGCCATCTTTACTGTGCCATTTTTACTGTGTCGTTTTTACTGTGCACTTTATTTTACATCTATCCCTATTCGTATATGAAACTGAAAGGGTCACTAGATTAACTACAACGTTGTACTTTTGGTTTGAACGGAGAATGGAATCAAACTATAATCTCTTTTATATTTACTGAATCTCCGTAAGTGAAGCCCTTTTCTCATTGACCAAACTTTATGGAACCAATTCTTTGAGAAACAAACAATGGTTTCTGATTCTTTACCTTTTCAAGCATTCGATCTTCAATTTGAAATACGACGCAAATTTGACGATGAAATCCATTCCACAAGACAATGTTTAATGATGCTTTTGCGGGTCTGCGGGGAAACGACAATAAAAGCCACAGCTGTTCCGGCCATTCCTGACATTTACGAGGGCCTCTTGAAGTCGATTTCAATTAAATGACTCCCACTTGCTTGGCTCTTGAGGCAGAATTAGCATCCCTATTGAGCGTAGAACAACAACTTTGTCCAGATTCGACGGTCGAAGCTGGTTAGCAGGTGGAATAATTGTTAATGAACGGGGCTCCCTTTCGTGGTAACCGTTCTTCAACCCCCTTCCTCATAAATTTGAAAGGATTCAACAAATAGAGGATCCATTTAATATCGTTTTTCTAAATTGAGTACGAAGATAAATATTGAAGATTCACTTCACGCTGTTCAATCGAAAATCGAATCTCTATATCAAAATAAACAATAAATATATTTAAATGATATTTAATCAGGCTCGATAGTTTGGTAATATGGAGATATTTAAAAAAATATATTGGCATACACTTATAGTCGAATAATAATACTCCTAAACCTGTATAAAAACACTTTATATTTGAATAATATTTGTATTAACTTATATTCTAATAATCCTATATTTGTATAATACATTATTCGTAAACATATTTTCAAAGAATTATATATTGGAATAATCCAATATTTGTATAATCATATATTCTGATAATCCTATATTTATATAATGTATTATTTTTACACTATATCTCAAGAATTAAATATTTAGATAATCCAATATTGGTATAAACATATATTCTGATAATCCAATATTTATATAACCCATCATTCTTAAACCTATATGTCAAGAATTATATATTCGAAAAATGCAAATATGTGTATAAATATATATTCTGATAATCCTAAATTTATATAACCCATTATTCTTAAACCTATATTTCAAGAACTATATATTCGAATAATTCAATATTTGTATAAACATATATTCCGATAATCCTATTTTTGTATAATCCATCATTCCTAAACCTATATTTCAAGAATTATATATTTGAATAATTCAATCTTTGTATAAGCATATATTCTGATAATCCTAAATTTATATAACCCATTATTCTTAAACCTATATTTCAAGAATTATATATTCGAATAATTCAATATTTGTATAAACATATATTCTGATAATCCTATATTTATATAATCCATTATTCCTCAACCTATATTTTAAGGATGATATATTCGAATAATCAAAATATCTTAAAATGTTTTTGAGTAAAATATATCGCTTCTATATTTAAGTAATTCTACAGTAGAATTATTCTTCATTAGAAGAATACAACATTCGAAAGTGCTGAGGTAATATCGCTCTTGTACAGGGTGGGCCAAAATAAGGGTCCCATCTTTAAATTTGAATAACTTGAATTTGAATAACTTCCACAAAATAAAAGTTAAACTCACCAAACTTTATGTGTGTGTAGACTGACCCTTCCGAGATTTTTTGAAATAAACAAAACAAATTTTAGCCGAAAAACACTTCTTAAAACTTACAAAAACTAAAGTATTGTTTCTTACACTGTTTTGAGTTTTTTAAGCAAAAATAATGTTTTCTAAATGAGGGTACGTTCCTTAGGGCTAATACGGCTCATGCTTGCTTCGGAAGGGGTCCTTTACTTATTCTAAAAAAAAAAATCAAAAAAAATCAATAAATAAAAAAGTTATGAATTTTTAAAAATAGGACCCTTATTTTTGCCCACCCTGTATAAAGGTTATCCTATTTTCAAATTATTCCTACTCGTACAGTTCCATTTTGGGTAAAGTTATATTTAAAGAATGATGTATTCGAATAATCCAATCTTCTTTTATGAAATAATTGTTAGCACAATATTTATTAATGTAAACCAGAATTTAAAAAAATACTATATAGGAGAAACTTGAGTATCTTTAAAAACATATACTATAATCACAAAAGCACATTTAATCCTTATTGAGCATTTAAAACTTCGTTCAGATTCGACGTATTCTATTCGTTCATCATGAAGAATGATTGTTAATGACCGAAGCTTCCTTTGGAGTGACCGTCTTTTAATCCCTCGCTCAAAACGTTTGTCTGAATTGAATAGCGAGAGAATAATTGAAAATTAACTCTAATAGAAAATCAAATCTCTGTATCCAAATAACCTATCTATATCGTAAAAAAATATTTAATTAGGTCTGGTAGTTTGGCAATATGGAGACATGTTAAAATACATTTGAATAATAATATTTATAAACCTAGTTAAAAATAATTGAATATTCAGATAATTCAGTATATGTCGGTATTTCATTTGGAAAATATATCGTGTCATCTCACATTCGAATAATTCCACATTCGAAGATGTCTTGAGGATAATATCGCTCCAATATTTTAACAATCTTATATTTGTACAATCAAATATTCGGCTCTTGTATAGATCGAGTACACAGCCGAAATTTATTTTAGAAGAGTTCCAATGGTGTAAGAAGGGGTAGACAAATCTCTTCTTTTAAGTACATAATTTCACGCCGTAAATATAATACCGGCCGTATTCCACGACTACTTTGGGTGTTTGGTGGCTATAAAAAGGACACTAAATCGGATTTTTTAGTGACGGTCCCGTCCAGAGATACCGCCACATTAATCCCAATAATAAAAAAATATCTGCGATAATTTAATATTTTAAACTATAAAAAAAATCAAAAATCTCTTAATCAAAACAATAGGACTGTTCGTTTTGCTGGTTTTGAAATGAAAAAATATACTGTTGATTTTCCCAAATTCTATTTTCTTCAATAAATGTTCTATCAATATACTGTTGATTTTCTCAAATTGTTATTTCTTCGAAAAATGTTCTATTAATTGAATTTGCATGACTTCTTATTTAAGAAATGGATATTTTCCATTTTCGGAGACATTGCGTACTAAAAAAAGAGAGTTATCTGCCCCTTACACCATCGGAACTCTTCTAAAATAAATTTCACCGTGTACCCGATCTATACAAGAGCCAAACATTCTTCAATCTATATTCAAAAAGTGATATACGGAAACAATACTCCATGCAATGGAGAATGGTGGTTTTACAGAGAAAATATACTGGCAGATGTGGGAAGTTTTCTAGACCAGTAAAGGGATCCCAATTTCTTTGCCTCAGACTTGACAGTACCTTGTATGTATTCATTCCAACCTATGTTGTCTGTGAGTGTTAGGCTGAGGATGTTAAACGCAGGGCCCATAGGAATGGTTCTATCGGTCATGGCAGTCGGTGTTTGGAAATTATAATTGGCAAAAGAAAAGAGGTTGTTTTTTAGTTTCATTGAATTTGATCATCTATTTTTGGACCCCATTTAACTACAGACTGGACGTCATTTTCTAAGGATTCGGCTATTGCCTTGGATACGTGTGTGTTTGATTTGCCCATATGTTTAGAATAGAGCGTTGTGTAATCAGCAAATACACCCATCTCTGATGCGATTGCATAGGAGAGATCGTTAATAAAGATCAAGAATAATAACGGTCCAAATATCGACTCTTGAGGCATACCACCATTAATTTGATATTGTTTGGATGTACGGCCATCAGGAAGTACCTAGATGTTCTTTGAGCTAAAAATGATCTGATTATACTAAGTATGCGTCAAGTAATACTGCACAAATTAATTTTCATAAAATCTTCATGCCAGACCTTATCAAAGGCCTTGGACATATCAAACACTACCAGTCTAGTCCCATCTTCGTTATCAAGTATATGGTATATGCGTTTAGGGATGACAAGATATACGCGACCAAAATTTATAGTGTTGGTCAAAAAGAGGTTTAGCATTTTCAAGGCGACGAACAATCGCCAGATTGATTAATGATTCACAGATTTTAGTAAAAAGCAGGTGGAGGTTTGTGGGGTGATAATTTACCGGGTCAGTTATTTCAGCAGAGCTATTGAAAACTGGGAGCAGGTGTGATAAAATACCTAGTCGCCACTCCTAGTGTGACAATAAAGATGAATGATTAACAGCGTCTACCCTCAGTTATTTCTCATAGTACTGTGCCCCTTTAATTTGCCTTGGTGACAATATCTTTTTATTGAGATGGCAGTTGCAGTCGAGATGTTAACAGAGTTATCTACCCTTTGCAAATTGGTTTCTAAAGCTGACAGTACATTTGCCTAAGTAGCGGTGTTATTAGTATGAAAACTGTATTTTTTAGATTGAAGAAGGAAGTTGATTTTCAGAGAGCAGAGAAAAGTGCAGTGGTTGAAAGTTAAATTGCCTTTCAAACACCTTTTTTATTTTCACTTAAGGATAGATTACAAGCTATTTCGGCAAAATGAAGAAAATAGACGAACGAGTGAATTAAGCAGTGGCATCCTAAGGCCGTTTACAGGAGAAGGCGATTTGGTCGCGTGGCTTAGTAAGCTGAATCTGGTTGCGAAGCTACAAAAGATTGATGACGTAGCGACATTGATTCCGATGTAGTTGGAGGGGGATGCGCTAGCTGTCTATTTGGAAAAGGAAGAGGCGAACCAGACATATGCCGAAAGTATCAAGAGAATATCAGGAAACAACATTTTTAAAGGGTGTTATTGAAACCTGTTCTTATATTGATGATGTACTAGTGGACCAGACAGAGGTGACTGCGGAAAGGATGAGAGACCATGTCAACACATGTTGCATACCTTAGATTTCTCCCTCGCTTGTAGAGGTTCGTCGTGTCGTCTAGTGGATGAATTCTTTTTTCTTTCCTTCCTGCCGCGAACCACGCCGTCCGTTGTCTGCAACAAAAGCCTCATGTCGCACTCCGAAGACAAACTCTTCTTTAAATTTAATTCATTTTATTACAAGCGTTGTTAGTTCAACTGGGAGTCATTCACTACGTCGAGAGAGAGGGAGAGAGCAAATCACTACTTTATCGTAGTTAGTTAACTATTATTTTCTTAACCATTCATAGAGAGGGGGAAAGGATTTCTCTCGCTTGTATTCCCTTAAGGGAAATATTTCCCTTATCTGTTGTAAATTACATTTTAACAATCACGTCTCATCGGTTTGCTTCCAAAAACTCAGACTGACAGAAAACTCGCTTCTCGCGAGAACGAGTGACGTCACAGAGCCTCTCGCAGGTGCAGACTGACCCTTGATCTGGGGTCTCGTAACACGGTAACCTTGTCACGTCTGTTAGCTCTGACTGTGAGAACACTCCCTATTCTGCACTCGACTGCACCCGCGTTAATTCGTTTAGTGGATTTTTGGAAGAGAAAACGAGATCCCTGAAGTCACGGACGGCCTAACAAAGCGAAAACTTTTCTCGTTGTGCGGAGAGTTTGTCGTTCATTACCCAATAGTCGAATGGCTGCAAACTGCATGCAACTTTATTTAAAGACAGACCGGTACAGACCGATGGGAGGATGCCAGTGATCAAGAGGTGCTGCGCATGATACAGGAAGTTATTACGGAAGTGAAACATGTGGGTCCTGTAAAAGAAGAAATGCACATGGAATGGAGTCCGGAAAGGGGTAATATAGAACGACGCTAGCAGCTTGGCATTAGGATCATTATAAGAAATAGGAAGAGTAACTGATGAAGATGCTGCTTGACTACAAAAGAAGAGTGATAGTGCCCACATGAATGTTGCGGAGCTCAAAGTCATGATGAAAGCCATGAAATGGGGGTCACTATCAGTGGACATTAGAACTGACTCGGCAACAGTGGTATTGTGGATTAAGAGATAGACAGGAGATAAATAGATCAGGACGAAAGGGTCAGGTGAGCTGCTAAACAAGCGTTGACTTGAGGCACTTGGAGATTTGATCAGAGAATTCGGACTGAAAGTAACCGTCACATTTGTTTCATCACAGGAAAACAAAATAAGACGTGCTGACCAGAGTGTAGAAGGCCGGACCACAAGAAAAGAATGTGGCGCCGGTGTGCTGTGTTGTAGAAGATATGAATGACCTGCATAATATGCATCATTTTTGGACGGAAAGAACTTTGTATCTGGCGAGGAAATTGAATCCAAACATCACAATAAAAGATCTTCAGGAAGTGGTTGAGCACTGTAGAGAGTGTCAAATAATTCACCCTGTGCTGTCTAGACATGAAAAAGGGGAGCTTCATGTAACAGAGAATTAGAGGCGACTGGCCATTGATATCACGCATTACAACAATGAACCGTATTTAACTATGATTGACTGTGGACTTGGGAGAAGCGACATGGTGGAAAATTAGAACAAAAACGGCAGAAGAGGTAAATAGAGTTGTTAAGGAGGTGTTTATGGAGAGGTGATCAATAGAAGAGGTCCTAATTTCTGCATGTCGGTACAGTCGGGGAAACAGGGAGCAAAAAGGGAGTTCCAGCCGCCGGAAACACAAGGAAAGAATATTGGAGTAGACGGCTCTCTGGCATCTGGGAATTTCCACAGTGAGCGGATGGCACTTAGCTGATTGTCGGTTTGGACTAGTGTATTTACGCCGAGAGGGACTTAGAGCAGGAAATTCATTAGAGCACAATCCATTGAAGTATTTGTAAAACAAGCACAACGAGGCAATATATGGACAGGGGCTGGAGCTTTGTGGATAGTGAGGGACCTATTAAGTTAGCGACTTTTTTGACCTTGTCTAAGAGAGAGAGAGAGACTAATGGATGATGCACTAGCCCAGATGTCACAACAATACTCTATGCATGGGCTGATGGTGGCTTTGTAGAGATATAGATTAATGTCAGGTGTGAGAAGTTTACTAGCACGTTTGAGGGAGACCACCTTCTTTGCAGCAACCCTGGCAATGTATTCAATGAATTTATTCCAATCATGTTACCTGTTCTTCGGCTTAAAATTCAGCCGAAGAGTTTGAATGTTGAACTCTCGGGTAGGGTGTTATTTGCCATGACAATCGGTGGTTAAAGAGGGTTCTTGTAGTTAGTTAGGAAAGTAGCTTTGTCTTGCAACATTAAATGTTACTATCCATTTATGACCCAATTCCACTACAGACTGGATGTTACTTTCTAAGGATTCAGCCATTGCCTCACATATGTGCGCGTCCTTTTAGCGCACATGACGAGAATAGAGTGTGCTGTCGTCAGTAAATATACCCATATCAGGCTCAATGTCATCAGGGAGGTTGTTTATGAAAATCAGGTACAAGTATGGATCCGTAGGGTACACCAGCATTTATATTATGTTTCTTGGATGAACGGCCATCGAGGACGAGCTTTCTCTTTTTTTTCATTCGTCCAGTAATAGCTTATCAATGAGTTTTTATGAGAAGCCCTTTTTGCCAGACTTTGTCAAAGGCTTTGGATATATTTAGCGCTACCGCCCTCGCTTCACCTGCCTTGTCCCGTATATGATATATGCGTTCAGAGATTAAAGTTAGAATATCCTCAGTATATCGTGCTTACCTAAATCCATACTGACAGTCAGAAAAAAAGTTTAGAATTAACGAGGTGCCGGACTATCGCTAGATTGATTAAGGATTCACAGATTTTAGCAAAGATCGGGAGTAGACTGATGGGGAGATAATTCTGAGGATCAGTTCTTTATCCAAAATTCTTAGAGGCAATTTTCCAGCTATCAAGGAAGCAAGATTCAGCGACGTATTTGTTGTAGAGCTTGGAGATGACACGGACCAATTAAGCAGGGCATATCTTAATTAACATAACTGGTATAAGATAAGGCCCACACGCTTTAGAGGTGTCAAAGTTTTTTTTATGCTGTCCTTAACCTAAGAAGTTTTCAAGTGTGGCTTCGGTTCGCAATGTTAATTTAGGGAGGGAGTAGTTGGCTGAGTCCAAAGTGCACTTCATAGCGTAACGCTGGGGAAGCAGTTCAGGCTTATAGGTTTCCGTGAAAATGACATCAGTCTGGTTTGAGAGTGGGGAATGGTTGATTGTCTATCGTTCACCACACTAAATCGCGAGTACCTAGTTTCTGTGACTGAATGCGTGTTTTGGTTTTCTCTGTATACCTTGTCTTTTCTTCACCTATCACTACTTTACAATCATTTCTAAACTCTTTAAATTTCTGTTTATTCGCAGTTTATTTATGGCGACTAAATTGTCGAAATGCTTGTTGTCTCAGTACAATAGCAGCTGCACATTCCGAGGTGAACCAATGAGGACAGTGGAGTTGCTGAGGCATTTTCGCATGGTGAAATATATTTTAATGCCTACTTTGACCCATTCAGTAAACTCATTTGCGCACTGGTCAGCATGGAGAGAGAACGTTTCACGCCATGGGGCGTCGCTGATGTGATCTCTGATGGAATCAAAATCAGCCTGCTCGTAGTATCTCGTCGTTTTGAGCAACAGCTCATCAACTTTGGGACGAATTTTTAGGGTGATATACATCATTACCACAATGTGATCGGTGTTTGCAAGCGGGCTATGGCTATTCGTCACACAAGCCTCGAGCAGTGAGATCAAAAATAGGTCGATAAGTGAGGCCTGCTGGTTCACACCATCAGATAGGCGGGTCGGGAAAGTAACAGTCTGTGAGAGGGAGTAAGCTAAGGAGAAATGATACGTAAAGTTACTAGCTGTGTCACTAAAGGTGGAGAATCACAGTGGTGTTTATTAAAATGCTAAAACACATGTATTTAACCATTTAAGTCAAGTGGGAATGCTGTATCTATGCTTGTAAAGATAAAGTTAAGCAGGGTATAGTCGTTGGTCGAAGGAGAACAGTATAAAAATATAAGTAACTAACGTTGTGTTGTAAGGTCAATCTAAATCACATGTAGTCATTGTCATTTGATTCTAGTCTGTGTTCTATACTCAAGCAGAGTGTGTTCCGAACATAAACTACATAAGCCCTTGCATATATTGTCAGAGTTTTTCCGGTTGAGTGGATGAAAATCAATCACGTCAAGGTGTTGAGAGGAGATTGATGATTGCAGGTTTGTTTCATTTGTGCTAAGATAAAGTATATGGGTATTTATGAAGTCTAATAGTATAGCAATGCGGAAACCCGAAAGGGTGAACGAGAGGATGAACACCAACAAATAATCGAAGATAATAGTTGAGGTATTAATCTTCGCAAATATCTATTTATTTTTCGATAGATCGTACACATACAATAACTATAAGACTTACTGTTAATATTCATAAAATCCGGAATGGTGAAACCTCTTTTGATATTTCGGGAGAAACACACTCCTTCTCAAAATAGAAAACAAAAGTTCAGTCCGTCTAAGAGAGAGCAACGTTCAAGAGAGGGAGAGAGAGAAAGAAAGAGAGAGAAAGAGAGAGAGAAAGAAAGAGAGAGATATAGAGAGAAAGAGAGAGAGAGAAAGAAACAGAGAGAGAGAGGGGGTAATCTGGGGTTTAGGGCTGTAATTATGAATATACAGAGTTTTCATTACGCCCCTGGGCAACGGCGCTGCATCATACTAGTGATATCTTAAATTACTAGGCAGTATTTTTTATGCGAAAGATTAATGAGTTTCTAGATAAATCAATATCAGAAGACTTACGTTCGATTAAAGCCATCACCGTAGTATTGAATAAAATGCAATCGATTTCAAATAAAAACTTTGAATTAGTCTATGTAGCTCGATATATGAAGTTATAAATGTGCATATACGAGGGTGGATCAAAAAGTCTGCGTTTTTTTTATAGTAGTACAAGTATCAAGTTTAAACAAGTTAAAACATGTCAGAACATTTTACTGGGTGTTTACCTTGCTTTCAGTTACCTGCAATCAATTTAATGCTAGCGTCTGTATTGTTCAGACCCTTCTAAATGAGAAGCTACCTTTTCGACCATGAAAAACAGATATTTTGAGATTAGGTCAAATATCACATTTTTTGGTAAAACTTGAATGGAAAACAACACACATCATCGAGGCTTTGAAAATATGTATAAGAACCCGTGCCTTAAAAAAGACTACACGGTGCAAGTAGATTCAGCGATCAAAAGTAGGAAACAGACGACTTTGAAGATGACCCTCGCTCAAGAAAGTTAGGAAGCTCAAAAAATGAGGAAAAGATCAAGACTACTCAAAATTTAATTGAAGAAGAATAATTAATAACTATTAATTAGACATTTTCTATTAGGACTGATCAAGCTTTCAGCACGATGGGCCCCACTAACATTACAGCCTGATCAACAGAATCTTCGATGGGCCCCACTAACATTACAGCCTGATCAACAGAATCTTCGATGGGCCCCACTAACATTACAGCCTGATCAACAGAATCTTCGATGGCCCCACTAACATTACAGCCTGATCAACAGAATCTTCGATGGCCCCACTAACATTACAGCCTGATCAACAGAATTTTCGATGGCTCCACTAACATTACAGCCTGATCAACAGAATCTTCGATGGCCCCACTAACATTACAGCCTGATCAACAGAATCTTTGATGGCCCCACTAACATTACAGCCTGATCAACAGAATCTTCGATGGCCCTACTAACATTACAGCCTGATCAACAGAATCTTCGATGGCCCCACTAACATTACAGCCTGATCAACAGAATCTTTGATGGCCCCACTAACATTACAGCCTGATCAAAAGAATCTTCGATGGCCCCACTAACATTACAGCCTGATCAACAGAATCTTTGATGGCCCCACTAACATTACAGCCTGATCAACAGAATCTTCGATGGCCCCACTAACATTACAGCCTGATCAACAGAATCTTTGATGGCCCCACTAACATTACAGCCTGATCAACAGAATCTTCGATGGCCCTACTAACATTACAGCCTGATCAACAGAATCTTCGATGGCCCCACTAACATTACAGCCTGATCAACAGAATCTTTGATGGCCCCACTAACATTACAGCCTGATCAACAGAATCTTCGATGGCCCCACTAACATTACAGCCTGATCAACAGAATCTTTGATGGCCCCACTAACATTACAGCCTGATCAACAGAATCTTCGATGGCCCTACTAACATTACAGCCTGATCAACAGAATCTTCGATGGCCCCACTAACATTACAGCCTGATCAACAGAATCTTTGATGGCCCCACTAACATTACAGCCTGATCAACAGAATCTTCGATGGCCCCACTAACATTACAGCCTGATCAACAGAATCTTTGATGGCCCCACTAACATTACAGCCTGATCAACAGAATCTTCGATGGCCCTACTAACATTACAGCCTGATCAACAGAATCTTCGATGGCCCCACTAACATTACAGCCTGATCAACAGAATCTTTGATGGCCCCACTAACATTACAGCCTGATCAACAGAATCTTCGATGGCCCCACTAACATTACAGCCTGATCAACAGAATCTTTGATGGCCCCACTAACATTACAGCCTGATCAACAGAATCTTCGATGGCCCTACTAACATTACAGCCTGATCAACAGAATCTTCGATGGCCCCACTAACATTACAGCCTGATCAACAGAATCTTTGATGGCCCCACTAACATTACAGCCTGATCAACAGAATCTTCGATGGCCCCACTAACATTACAGCCTGATCAACAGAATCTTCAAAGTAATGTCTCCTTTATATTATTGAACAAAATTGAACTAGATTAAGAGAAATTTCTGGCGAAAATCATCAACAAAGATGAAACTTTAATTTACCCATATGATCCTGAGTAAAAGAAAAAAACCAAAGCAATAGCCCCTACGTATATCTTCAGGGCCCATCCAATTCAAAGTTCAATAAACGACTCAAAAAATGTTGGCTAGGGTTTTCTTGGCCTCAAAGGATGTGATACTGATAGATTACCTTGAGAATCAAAGAACAGTTACACGAGTTTACTATGCTGAGGTTTTAAGGAAAAAAGGATAATTTGATTAAAAAACAGAAAGGGAAACTTCATGGGTGAGCCCTGTTTCATCATGACAATTCACCAGCGCATTATACGATGGGTTAAGCAACATGTCCTTCGAGAATGTTGATATCAAAGAAGAAGCAAAACACTGACCTACTACTTTTCACGTTTGCCTCTATTAAGGCCATGCTAATTCGGGTGGTTACAGCAATAATAAGATCAGTCCTTTCAGGTTTATCATTGCGTGAAATTAGTTCAGAAGACACTGCGTATGCGGCATTTTTAAATGTATATACATATATATATATGTTCCGTTTGTTAATGCGTGTATATGTGTGCGGGTAAATGAAGTATTCGTTTTTTTCCTTGGTCTCGAATGGTAGGGGAGTTAAGTGTTATATTGTGTTAAGTCTGTATTGAATCTGGCTTTTTTTACTCTTTCCATTTTTTGGGGTTGTGGTTGTCGCGAACTAACAGGACGTTATTTTCATGAGAAATTGTGATTTCACACCTGCTTGTTAAATGAATCGTTTCAAACCAGTGAGAATCATTTTCATTGTAAGGAAATTTTAGAATTCGCACCATAATGTGAAATCATTTTTCTTTTTTTTATTTCAGGGACGAGGATGACTGATTCTAACTCACGTAAAATACAAAACATAATATTATCATGACATTTTATTTTTTAATAATGAACCTTATTATATTAATAACATATATTTAACTTTGTGAGTACATACGAATACATCTATTTATGTAAATATGTACATCATTTTGTCCTTTTCATTTCTTTCTTTCTGCATCGGGTTGGAATGGGAGACAATCAAATCAATGTTTTTTATGCAAAATACTATTGATTTGAATGTCTCCAATTTCCAAGCGAAACAAAAAGGAAGAAATGAAAAGGAATAAGAGAAAGCTCAACGAACGGAGAAAGAAAGAGAATAGCTTATACAAGCTAGTATTTTTTTACGTTCGTTTGCATCGCATCTCTACCTTCCTATAAACTCGTATATTTCTGTTTTCTTCCTCTCCTCTTTTCTTTCCTCCTATCTACTTTTTCTATTTTCCAAAACCGACCATTTGATTAAAAGCCCAACTGCATCCCGCTCTCCGCACTTACACCCTCCGGGGACACACCGTTTCACTTTCCCGCCCATTTTAATTGCAGATAGCATTTCAACTAATGTCAGCCATTGCATTCAGCAACAACGAACGCAGACAAATTGGCTGCTCCAACCTTTCCTTTTTTCGGAAAGGCTTTTAGCAGGAAGTGAAATGGATAAATAAAACCGGTTTTCAAGGCGAGCGATTCCTCTTTTTACTTTCTCCCTTTCTCATTGCTTTGCGGTCTTCACACGGAAGAGACGTCGCCAATTGACACGACGTTGACAGCCACTGAATCGCTGAGAATAAGCGGAAACCAAAATAAAAATGGCGAGACGTTTTCAAAAGCACTTTAACAATTCGTGAAATTAATCAAACTGTGGATTTTGATTGAGAGGTAATAACGCTTCAATTAACATCATACGTAAACATACGTATATTAGTACTTACATTTACATATCAGATCGAATACAAGTATAACGCAATACCTACATAAGTATACATATATATATATATATATATATATATATATATATATATATATATATATATATATATATATATATATATATATATTAGAGAAAGCATTATTTTAATCAATGAAAAAGGCGGGTGGAAAAAAAGGAAAATTGTTAAAATTTACCTTAAGGCCTTATCGTCTGACCCTCTAAAAGGAAACGTCAGAATGAAAAATTAAAAACTAAAAGTCGAATGAGATATGAGGGGAAGAATTGTTTCAGTTGGAGGAAACGATTGTGAGAGGAAAAAAAAGTTACATCTCTCAACATTATGGTGGCTTTGAATCATTAAAGATCTCCAACTGATGCTTCAAAATCTTTTGTCTACACAGGCTAGGTAGGGAATTGTTAATAACTAACGCCTCAATGATATTGAGATGGTAGTTCGACCTGGCACTGTGTAAAACAGAAAACCACCCATCGGAATAGTTGTCAGAACAACTATCTGTACTAACAATGTGATTACCGATGGCTGATTCCTGTGCCTGAAAATTCCCGCATGATCTCGAAACCTTGTGTAAGCGAATATCACGTGGTATGTGTTGCGATATTCTAAATTCTAATCGTTGGGATGTCTTGCCAACGTAGTCAGCTCCACACTGACACATGAATTTATAACAACAGAATTATTTTTAATAGCTGGCAAAACATCCTTACGAAAAAGAAGCGAAAAAGGTTCGAGTCGTGTAAACTACTCTCAACATGGTTTCTGGAAAACAACGTTGAGTAGTAGAAGAAATCCTTTTAACAATGTCAAAGACGTCAGAACCCAACCATGGGAGTTTCAAATTAATAGGGCAACGTGACGGGCAAATACATTTACTATAAAGTAAGCTTCTTTATTTTCTTCCTCCTCATTTTGGTGGTATTAACCCCGAGGGGTCGAATCACGATATGAGCAGAAAGAGAGGTCAAGTTCTTAATACGTTAAGGTGTTAAAAAAAATAATAAATTAATTTCTAATTAAATTGCACGATTGTTGATTTTCATAATATTTTACTTTAATACATTCTAATCCGTGCTTCAAAGATGTTTCCCATTTCTTTACTTAAAAAAAGCATCATTCTGCGCATAACATCGCCAGGACTACACTTATCCTAACGTCTTAAGAACTTGACGTCTCTTTCTACTGATATTATGATTCGACCCCTCGTGGTTAATACCATCAAAATGAGGAGGAAGAAAAGAAGATAAAAAACTATAAGACAGTCTCGCCTCACAAAGTTGTTCTACAACGAAAGCTTGTAAAAATAAATAAATAAATGAATTTGTAATTTAAACTGCACAGTTGTTGATTTTAAAAATATTTCACTTTAATATATATATATATATATATATATATATATATATATATATATATATATATATATATATTGAACGACCGATTTGGTGTTGTTATCCATGGTGTGTAAGAAATCCCCATATTTTTGGCCAACGTTTTCGACCGACATCGGTCGTCTTCAGGCAGACGAATGAGTAAGCAAGATAAAACTGCAACTGCTATTAGTGGCGTCATACTTTCCTCTGTTCGCCTCGGCACTCAATCCAACAGAAAAGGTGTTGCGATGACGGCTCTGGGCCTCTTCTGTTAGGGGCGAGGTGTCATCCGGCTCAGTCCTAGGAAGTGCATCTTCCCAGGCTTCATCTGCTCACTCGTTAGGAGTTGATTTATTGCCTATCGTCTGAGTCGCCACTACCGGAAAATAGTGACAGGTTCCTATTTACTTTCGTTTGCGCAAGGACAGAGTTAGATACAGGTCGATTTTTTATGTGTGGAAAATCTAGGTTCCCAAATAGGGGCAGTCTGTATTTTTACATTGCTATTTTTTCACAGCCAGAGTACGCATTCGGGAGCGCTTGCTTTTCCGTCACCTTCCAGTATGTTTGTTAATGGGAGAAAAAAAATACACACCTGTAACGAACGAAGGAGGTGCAAATATTCCTTCCCCTCTCGGGTAGTGTTACGTGATAACAAATCAAAATAAAACATTTAAATTTTCGCCAGATGTTCTGAACACAATCAGATAAAGAACTCTAAAAACCTCATCCCTATTACGTTGTGTATTCCATCCCGGAGAGAAACGAAAATAAAACTGTATGAATTAATGTCCTGTTTGTAGGGGACAAAAAAAAATGTTATTTTTGGAAGTAAGCCCGTGTGTCGAATGGAATAGGGAGTAGGTCCACGTGTGTCAGGTTGCCATCTTGGATAGTGGAGTCTTCTTATCCACGCCGATAGCCTGTGGTTAACGGCGGATTTGGCTTGCGTCCCAAAAGAGAAGTTTAGTGGTCGAACTGAGCGACATGCGTGAGTTAGGTAGCCGTGTCTTCTCGCGGCAAAAGAGAGAGAACAGTGGCGATCCTCTCCTTTAAATAAATTTAGGAAACCAGTGCTCTGCTTGCATAAGAGATTGCTTCTGATTGGGTAACTCATAATCGAAATAAAATATTTGCCCCAATCAGCGCCAAGCTCACAAGTCAAGCAGATATTTAAAACATCGTTAATGGCGGCTGATAATCATGTTGCTGTTTTGTATAGTAGAGTACTACTGCTACAAGGCCACCACAAGTACATATATAAATACTGGAATAAAGCAAGCCGAAAAGTGCTTTTCTACTAAGTGTTATAATATATCAAAGCTAAAATCCACTCGAGGATAAGGGTCAATGAGATGGATAGATTGACATTTGAATAATAACTATTATGAAAGAATTGAAAATAATGAATTAAATTTGATTACTTATGAGTTCATGATGAGTGTTTATTGGCATTAGATTTGAAGACGCCAATGTTGTAGCCCTCAGGGAATGAATATTATGGCAACATGGTCCACAAATGGGAACTTCTTGGGAATAAACTCTATTTGTGGAAATTCCGTTTGATGTAAGGCACATGGAGGACGGAAGACGATCCTCACCGCGTGATTGTTATAGAATGAGAAAGCAGACACTGAGACTCTGTCGAACACCTTCCAGTTAAATAATAATAGAGTAGAGAAAGACAAGCAACATTTTTTTGTGAGAAAGGGATGTAAAGAGGAGTATGTTGCGAAGTAGTTTTGCTCTAGGTGACAGGTAAAAAGAGTGCTCTGCAGGGCCACTTCCTTAACTGTGTGAGAAGCATTCAATCTAAGAACGTATCTGACTGATATCGGTAGAAGATTACAGTGGTAGTACGATCTAACCATTATCCCAGCAACTATAGCAACATATTGGATACGCCCCCATTTTCTTGCCTCAATACTAGTTGGTAATCAAGGGATAATCCAGCCCCCCCCCCCAAAAAAAAACAAGTGGTACAAGGGACAAACATTAAAATTCCCTTCGTTTACAAAAAGTTATCCTTCACTAACTAGGAACAGAACAGATATTATTTTTTTAATAATTTATTTGCAAAATTATGACAAATATTTGATAAATTAGGTACAAGACCAACAAACGTATGTAGAGTGAGGGGTTCGTCGGTCATCTACTGCATATACGACACTTAGCTAGACTCATTTCAGTCACCACAATACGACATTTCACATCTATATATATATATATATATATATATATATATATATATATATATATATATATATATATGCATAAGAATATTTGGAAATATGATCTAAGGTCAAGATCGGATTCTTACTCTGGCTGATCAGATCTCAGTTTATAATAGCTGTTGATCGATAACATCGACATGCCAGTGTCGCAGATTTTGGACATGTCTGTGTAAAAAAAATAATCATATATAAAAGCACTATTTGATATTGATCACTTTTTATAAACCCGGTTGAAATTCTTTTGATTACTACCCTGAGGATGTTTTACCTTGATTATTACTATTATATATATATATATATATATATATATATATATATATATATATATATATATACTTCTTTGTAAAATGGTAGGAAAAATCCCAGCAGAGTGCTCGATTAATTAAGAATTAAAGTTAAAAATTAAGAGCATAATATTTATTTATTCTGGTACAGAAAAATTAGTACAACATTCGTACCGTCGGTTTCATACACGGAATCTTTTTTATTCTCTCTCTCTTTTTTTATTCTTTTATTCTTAGTATTGAAATGTTTTTTATATATATGTTTTTATATATATTTTTTTAATATATATTTTCATATATTTTTGATTTTTTATTCCCTTTAATCTTGAATTCCCTCGTGTTTTAAATCTCAACGGTCTTATTACACTAAATTTAAATTTAAACAAACACACACAACACACTGAGCAAATAACGCGTCCCAACGAGAGTGTCATGTGACCTCACATTTCCAATACAGATGACAACAGAAGCTGAAGAGAGCCGGATGGGTAAGACCTTCCGTGCTTGAAACCGACGGTACGAATGTTGTACTAATTTTTCTGTACCAGGATAAATAAATATATATATATATATATATATATATATATATATATATATATATATATATATATATATATATATATATATATGTACAAATACCGCACTTTTCTCGCATCTCGAAGGCCAACAAGTGTACATATGTATTCGAAGTCAAAAAATCGCATGTTCGTTGGTCTGTCACGCTGATGTTCAATAAATAGAATTTTATATTTTGTTTAAGTTTGAAATAAACTTTTCGTTAGTCTATCAGACTTCAGTTTAACATAGCGTTCATGTTAATCTGCCACGCTTAAGTTTAAAATAGCATTTTCGTATGTCTGTCACGCTTAAGTTTGAAATATCAGTTTTATGTCTAAACGTACCGCTGATCGAATAGTGGCATCTTTAGAAAAGCCGATCTATTTTTATTGAACATCGATGAAATTCCAAAAACGAATCTCGCATCAAAAATCGAAAACACGAATTCTTACAAATTTTGTTGTCATAAAAATGTCATAAAAATGTCATAAAAATGTCAAGATAACGCTGACGTTTTATTATGTCTACGTCAATCTGTAATATTTGAAATCTTAAACATTTTCTAAAAAAAAACAGATGAAAAAAAACGGGTGACAGATATAGAGGGGGGGGGTTACGTGTGAAACCGAGAGAATTCGGTTCAAAATTTATAAGAGCACTAGAGGATGCATCCTCTTTAAACAGTCAGAGATGTGGGTTAAAACGGATTACAAATATCGGAATCGGGCAATTTAGTCCACACCTGATATTGTTGGATGCAATGCAAGATCTCTACATCTCAATATTGTTGTTTCCTTGTTTTCCGCGTTTTTCCTTTTTTTATAAATATTTAGCTGATGGTATAATAAAATGGAATTTTTCACATGAAGGTAGATTCAATAGAAAGCTTAACATTTTGCTATAAATTTAATAGTAGAATTTAAGCTGATGTGATCATAAAGTTGCATCAAAGAAAGAAAGTCTCGAATGACACGTAGCAAATATGTAGTCGTGAGTGTGTTAAAACCGCATATTCTAACATGCAGTTCGAGTAAGTAGACATCACACAACTCCCATTCAAATCTTAGTTAGAAAATGAAGTTAACGTGTCAGGAAGTTACGTAATGACAAGTAGTAAGCCCGTCTGATTTTTCTCTTGGCTTGTGTCAGTTAGAAAGAACGGACGTGTTTTCAGAGAAAGCTTCCTCTCTTAGGGCCTGTGGGAAATAGGTAATATTACTATAAGCTTAGAACAATGTGCATATATATATATATATATATATATATATATATATATATATATATATATATATATATATATATATATATATATCGTCATTTATATTACTTTTCAGTCAATGCTTATAAAGAGAAAAGAACGAATAATATCTAAAATAATTAAAATACTGGCATGCCCTGTCATTTCTGTTCTTCTAAAAACCGCGAATTACAACTCAGCGGATAACGTCACACAAACCCAAGGACGTCTTACCAATAAACTAAAGTAAAAGTTTGTTTATTTAATAAAAAAAAGAGAAAAAATATATATATTTCTGATGATAGAGAATTTCTCCGAAATTAATTGGAAAAAAAAAAAAAAAAAAAAATTGTCTCGCATTGTAAAAAGGGCTTC
>OY744548.1:55779031-55799031 GCA_963556195.1 Sepiola atlantica
AGATGGTATTTCCGTCATTTTTCCGGTTTTTATTTTTTGAGTTTAAGTCATAATGGAAGGTTCTCCATCTTACGTTTGTATTCTACATTCTACAATTCATCGGACTTCTTTTCAACGGAAATTTACCACCCGGACAATCTGCATATATTTTTCATGGAATTTTTCTTTTCATTCACTGCGTTTTTTTAACAAAAATTCCTTTAATAATAATTTTCATATTTTTCAAATATTTGAACTTTGTTTTTTTCGAAAGCCAACTTATCCATCTGTATTTCTCCTCTGATGATCAGATTTCGATCTTTGAAAATCCTTGGCTTAAGGAAAGAATAATAAACACTAGTTTATTACTGAATACACCTTGCATTGAACAATTGAAATTTGAAATAAATTTGGACAATCGTCGCATATTTATCACTCTTTTTTCTTCTCTCTCTCTCTCTCTCTCTCTCTCTCTCTCTCTCTCTATATATATATATATATATATATATATATATATATATATATATATATATATTAGTATTTCATGTATCCACATAACATTTTATAAAGAGATATAATGTTTTATGTATCAATTTTCAGTATTTACTTCAACAGTGCTCGATACGTAAGTAGAGCTACGTAGTAAGTTTTGAAAATATATTGATGTCAATTAATCTACACAGAGACTTCCGCGTTTCATCCCCGGGGGGGAATCTTCAGGCTAAAATGCATTTTAGCCTGAAGATTCACCCCTGGGGATGAAACGCGGGTGCCTCTGTGTAGCTTAATAAACATAAATATATTTTCATAGCTTACTATATATATATATATATATATATATATATATATATATATATATATATATATATATATATATATATATATTTGTGTGTGTGTGTGGTCGTGTGTGTGTGTGTGGTCGTGTGCGTGTTCCTATGTGTATGTGCGTGTGTATGTGACAGATGCCAGAAAGGTTGGTGTTTGTCAATATGAAACCACTGCTGGTTCTATATTCCAAACTTGGTCAACAAATGAAGAAAAAACTCCTTCGCAGAAGAAACCAGTTCGAATAGACGAGATGATGTTGTTTATTATTATGCGTTACTGAAAACACGGAAAAACCATTAACGGTGAGATGTCGATTGTCAGCGGCGTGATTTAGCGTGATTTAACGCCGACAGATTATCATTTGTTTCGGACAGTAAAGCACAATGAGAAGCACGAAATCCGCTAAAAAGAAAGTTTTCACACTTTTTTTTTTCGCTTTCGAATAATTTTTTTCCACCAAGAAATCAAGATCTTCGTTTTTTTTTCTTCTTTTTACTCGTGTCATTGATATTGATGAAATCGATAAACAGTCACTGGCATTTTATTTCATTAAACTCTTATTATATATAATTAGTTTCTGAAATCATGACACTCGTATATATATATATATATATATATTTAGATCTGTATGGCTAGGTTTCCTTCCTCTTATCTAATTACTTTTCTGGTACCTAAGGTACTTAAGCTTTATTTATTTATTTTTTTTTAATGCAACTTTGATTCCTATATAATTTTATTGCTAGCTACCATATTGCAGAATGGTTTTTGGATGTAGTGTTTAGATAGTATTATTATTTTTATATATATTTTTTAATTTTATTTTCTATTTTTTATCTTATTTTTATTTTTTTTATTATTGTTATAATTAATGTTATTTGATATGCAAATTACTATATCATACGGTAGTCTTAAGGGTAATATATTATTATTATTATTTTATCATTATTATTATTTATTCATGTATATATTAGTGATATTTTAAGGTGAATTATTTCGACACTTGATTATTGGGGAAATGGTCGTATAATCAGTACCATTGGAGAGCCATGAATATTATAACTGTCCTGTTTTTAAATCTCCGAAACAGTTACATGGTAAACAGCTGATGATCCCCGTGTTAATATTAGACGCTTAAGGTCTCCTGTTTTAGTTACACTCTTAGATAATTACCCCCCCCCCCTTTTTTTTCTTTTCTTTTACTTATATTTTTTCATTTATTAATTTTCCAACGAATGTTAAGTCTGCAATATCTTGGATTTAGTTAGTTTGTCTGGGAATTTAAACTGCATTTTACATTTTTTATTTTTTAAAAATTTTATTTATTTATTTATTTTTTTAATGCCTCAAAGCTTCTTTAGACTATATATATATATATATATATATATATATATATATATATATATATATATATATATATATATATACCTTCTTTGTAATATTATTGGAAAAATCCCAGCAGAGTGTTCGATTAATTAAGAATTAAAGTTAAAAATTAAAAATTAAGAGCGTAATATTTATTTATATTGGTACAGAAAAATTAGTACAACATTCGGACCGTCGGTTTCAAACACGGAAGGACTTAGCCATTCGGCTCTCTTCAGCTTCGAAACAGATGACAACAGAAGCTGAAGAGAGCCGGATAGCTAAGTCCTTCCGTGTTTGAAACCGACGGTCCGAATGTTGTACTAATTTTTCTGTGCCATTTGCATTCTAGAGACGTACCATGGTTTCATTGAGATAGGCTGCCATTTTATTGTTAAAAAAAGTTGTTAGAGCCCATTCAAATCTCAGCGACCCACGAAATGAAAACAAATCGAAGAACGGAGTTTTTAACTCTATTATTCGATTTGTTTTTATTTCGTGGGTCGCTAGTAATTGTTGCACCAATCAGCACAGAGGTGATAACAATACTCAATGCATAGGCGAATGGTGGCTTTGTAGTGATATAGGATACAGGCAGGTGTAAGAAGTTTACTAGCACGGTAGAGGGAGCCCACTTTCTCATGCAAAAGCCTTGTCAGTAACTTCTATGTAGTTGTTCCAATGCCTGTTACCTGTGAATGTTAGGCAGGGTAGTTTGAAAGTTGGACTTTCAGGTAGAGAGATATTTGCCATGGCAATCAGCGACTGAACAGGTTTTTTTTATAATTGTTAAAAAAAAGAGCTTTGTCTTAGTAGCATTAAATTATACTATGCATTTATGTCTTTATTCAACTACAGTTTGGATATCATTGTCTAAGGATTCAGCCATTCACTTGGATATGTGCGCGTTCCTTTTAACCCACATGTCGAGAATAGAGCGTGGTGTAATCAGTAAATATACCCATTCTCAGACAAAATTTCACCAGGGAGGTTGTTTATGAAAATTAGGAACAATAAAGGTCCAAGGATCAACTGGGGGTACACGATCTTTCTTTTTTGGGGTTAGGAAGGATCTCATTATATAAAATATTCATCCAGTAATACCATACGTATTAATTCTCATGAAAAGACCTTCCTCACAGATCTTGTCAAAGGCTTTAGATATTTAAAGCGCCCTCGCCCTAGCTTCATCTGCATTGTCCACTGTATGGTATACGCGTTCAGAGATGATCGTTAGTATACCCGCAGTACAACGTGCTTGCCTTAATCCATATTGATGGTCAGAAAAAGTTTAGCATTAACGAGCTGGCGGACTATCGGTAAATTGATTAACCATTCAAAAATTTTAGCGAAGAGCGGGATGAGACTGATGGGGCGATAACTTTGAGTGTCAGTTATTTAACCTGGATTCTTGAACACTAGTATCACAGATGCAATTCTTCAGTTATCAGGAAAGCAAGATCCAGAAAGGCATTTGTTATAGAGTGTGTAGAGGACAGAGGTCAGTTCAGCAGGACATTCATTTATTACTATAACAGAGATGAAATCAGGGGCACATGCTTTTAAGACGTCAAGGTTTTTTTTAATAAAATTCCGCATATAGGAAGAGGTGATGATCAAGTAATTAAGTGGGGATTCAATCCGCAATGTGACATTTGGGAAGAAGTTGTTTGCGGAAATCGAAGGTTTAGTTCAGCCTAATCAGTTGCCGTGCAAACGACTTAATTGTTGTTTGATAACTGATAATTGATCGCCCATTATTCACAACACTATTTCAGATTTTCCAGAAATTGCGCGTTTCTAATATCTGTGACTCAATGGGTTTTCTGGTCATCTTGGTATACCTTCTCTTAGCTGCGGCTATTACAATAGTTTCTTGATGCTGAAAATTTCTGCCTATCCGTTGTTGACTCGTGGCTGTTGAATTAGCGGAGTGCTTGCTGCTTCTGAGCAATAGCAGCTACACAGGTTAAAGTGAATCATTGAGGATAGTGGGGTTTCCTAAAGAATTTCCACGTGGGGGCTGTGCCTCAATACCTTCTTTGGCCCACTGATCAGCGAGGAGAGAAAAATGTTACTTTATGAGGCGTTTCTAATGTGATCTATGATGGATTCCCAACCTGCCCGTTTGAAGTATCTCGTCATTTTGTAGTAACGACTGTTCAGCTTGAGGTCGAGAATTTAAGGTGATATAAATCATTATCATAAGGTAATCAACTTTCCCGAGTGGGCTATACATAATAATTTAATAAATGTTTCGAATTTGCTTTTAAAACATTTTCGTTTATACAATTGTTTCTGTCAATTTTCAAAACATAGAATTTTTCTAGATAATACATTCAAGAGTCTTTCAAAAAGCGTTCCTCAGTGAATTCTTATCCTGCAGCAATTTAACTTTAAAAAATCCTGAACCGTTAACATCAAAATTGTTCTCTGCCTTTTACTTATTTATCCTTTTTTATTATTTTTGTTTTATCTGGACTGATTTATCTGGACCTCTCATATACGTCGTCTGACGTCATATCTGATAAGTGTCGGTTCCCATGCTAGCTGATTGCCCATAATGTTAACAATCTGAACACTGCCTACCCTTTTTCTACGATTCATCCGGTTTACCTTTAAATCATTGAACTAAATGATTACCCGCTGATCTACGAACTAATTATTTTTAACAGTAGATTTCTAAGTATCCAATTTGATTTAATTATTTCACAAAATGTAATATTTTGCTCTGCCATTGTTGGAGGGGGGAAATATTATGTATTCGCTTACGAAGCAATGAACCCATTCTTATGGTAGAAAATGGATTTTTTTAATGGAAATTAATTCTAGTTACATAAATAATCACCACTAATATTAGAAATTATATTCTTTCATAATGTCGTCCATTAATCTTTTGAGATTACACACAAAATAGCATATAAATAAAAAGAGAATTTGAATTACTTACTTGACACCATCCTCGAGTGTCTTCGGTCTCTCTGTACAAGGGTTTTTCAGGACAACCTAATATGAGGATACTTCACCCTACAAGTAAACCCTGACCAAATATTAGAAAACCACACAGTATCCGCAGACCCAATAAGATTCCCTCAACACGGCTATACACTAGCTGATAGGAAGAAATTGTGATGTTATCTGAAGTAACATTGTAGCTTATTAGTATATAGAAATGTGATACTTAGAAGGCAATACAATTCAGAGGTGTGACGGATAGACACAATTGGAGCAAATAAGACATAATGGTGGAACACATTAAATAGTTTCACCCTTAATACAATGTATATATATATATATATATATATATATATATATATATATATATATATATTTTTAATTTTTAATTTTTTTATATTTTTTATTTATTATTATTTTTTTCACAAACACACATATATCTGTTTATCTACACGATGTTACAATGTTATGTAATACCTGTATCAAGATGATCTGGTGGACACTCCGTATGATATGGTAATTCGGGAACTCTCTTCTTCAGAACTGTGCTCAACTCAAGTTCAAGCGTGCATATGAAGGAAGCCGTGGGATGCAGTCTATGTATGTATAAACATTAACGTGAAAAATATATATTTTAATATATCTAATTTATTTAAAAATGGAATGGGCAAATAAATATATTAACATAAGTGAGGTTCTTTTCACCGGTGAGACTCGGGAAATCCATGGTGGACATGATTGCGAGGCAAAATGATGGGTTTATCCCGGAGATGAGAATAACCATCATTTGAGACAACAGCAAAAAGGGTGGAGGAGTCATGATATAGCCCGTTATTATTGTTTGTCTTGTAAGAGTACCCGAAGGGGTCAAAATTACGTCTGCTGCCTATTGCAATCTTTGGAGAGAATATTTGGTACCTTGATGAGATGACATAAATCTTGCTCTACAAATGGACTTTGTTTTTATGCACAACAATGCCCCTTCACACTCTTTGTTTTCGTTGCCCTTTTTTCCTCAATAGGCACAGCTAAAGAAAAGACCGACTTTTTTGATTGAGAGGATCGTAGTTTTTAATGACTAGTGATCGAAACATCGTCATATCAGTGTCGTTTTTGTACATGTTGTTTGTATAAATAAAAATATGAATATATGTACACACAATCACACACACATACATATATATGTATATATAAATATATATATATATGTGTGTGTGTGTGTGTGCGCGCGTGCTGTCTGCGTATTGATGCAACTAACCTGTTGCGCTATATTTAAACTTCGATCATAAATCGATACTGAACGTTTCAAATTACATTTTCCATAGTGCATATTGTACGCGCATCAATTAGGTTAGTTTCAAAGATTTGACTTAAGTATTCTGATGACTTTCACACACATTAGTTGCATCAATTACCATTGCTTTTCTCCCTTATTTAACACACACACATATATATGAGTTTGAATTACCAGCGTGAGCTTGAATTAGCTTGGGAGTTTGAATAACCTGGGGAGTTTGAATTACCTACTAGACACCATCCTCGAGTGTCTTCGGTCTCTCTGTACGAGGGGTTGTCATTATCACCTGACATGAGGATACTTCCCTCTACAAGTAAACACTGACCAAATATTCAAAATAACATAGTATTCAAAGGCCAAATAAGATCCCTTCAACACGGCTATACACTAGCTCATACGAGAGTTGGTGCACCTGCTCCGAATTATGTTAATTGAAGTAATAATACTTAGTTGGATAGTCCACCAGACTAAATGAATTCTTGCCATGGGATCTGTTAAGACTAATAGACCACAAGAAAGATATACTATAACATAATTAATTGGTCAATTGGGTGGGGGGACGAAAATGTATGTTCTTAACTTCTTTACTGACTCAACTTTTGACAGGTAAAGGAGAACTTTAATAGAATATCTATGTATCTCACATAGATATCAAGTATTAGCTCCAGGAATTTCCAAGAAGTTCGATGTAAGTAAAATGAAAAAATATTTATATATATATATATATATATATATATATATATATATATATATATATAGTTTATCAGGTTGTATATGAGAATAAATCAATAAAGTGCTCGATCATATAAGAGAGCTAATACAATTTATTTAAATACTGTATATTACATATTTCAGAAATGTACCGCGGTTTCATCCAAAAGGGTAGATTTAGACATGTTTAGTAAATCTCTGTGCCCAGTAGAATCGTCGGCAAGCTGAAACGATTGTAGTCACGGCCCGATGGGAATGGCGTCAACAATGACAGAAAACGGTGTATCTCTGAGGGGGTCCCCGAAAAAACCCGTGTGGGATAGTGATTAATTAATATTTAAGTGTGTTCGATGTTAGTTAGTGTTTGATATATATATATATATATATATATATATATATATATATATATATATATATATATATATATATATATAGATTGTGTGTATTTAGGCAGCATATTTTCATTTAGGCAAACATTATTAAATAACACGGAGTGGTTTAGTTTGATGCGACTTTTTGATTTTAAATTTTTTCATTTAAAATTTTTATTTGTAAAGACACTAAAACTAATACCGCCTGAAGATGATTTGACGATTCAAATCGAAAGTACTTGCAAAAAAGAAAAAAGAATGGAACAAGAAACCCATGGATCATATTTACATCAATTTGACCGAAACATTAGATGGACAATTCGAAAAATTGAAAAAATAAAAAAAGTCGCATCAAACAAAACCACTCCCTGTTATTTAATAATGTTTGCATATATATATATATATATATATATATATATATATATATAAATATATAAAGTATACAAATATATTAATGGCAATTAAGCAAAACAGAGGCGTCCGCGTTTCATCATCGCAACGAATTATCTTCGACTGACGATTCTCTGCGGCAATTAAACGCGGGCGCCTTTCTATAGCTTAATTGCCAGAAAAATAGTTTTAGTACGTGAGTAGAGCTAGGTAGTAAGTTATGGAATATATTCATGGCAATTAAGCTACACAGACGCTTCCGCGTTTCATTGCCGTAGGATATCGTCAGGCTAAAATGCATAGAATCCGTGTTACCGGGTGTTCTTATATATTTTCTCCTTTCCATCAAGTTAAAAAAGGTAGAAAACATTTGGAGGGTATTTAGCGGAAGATTTATTTTACAATTATACAAAAATATAAATTTTTCGTATTCTAGACAGATCACACTGCTACTAAACGTTTGTTTTTATTTGTCAATTAGAAACATTAAAAAATTAGTTTGTTGTAAAAATTCATAAATTAGGCATCAACTTCATTGGTATTTTTCACGGGAAATGTAAAAACTGCAAAAAGAGGGCGAGAGAAAGGGGAGAGAGAGAGAAAGAGAGAGAGAGAGATAGCACCAATACAATCACACTCCCCCTTTCTCTTCTCGCTTCTGTCTCGCTCGTAGCGAGTCACAACTTTCGGTAAGGTCGTCAGTAAGCGCCTGGAGTTAAAACTTAAGATACTTTGGTTATTTTTCTGATTTATTTATTAAATAACTTTAATTACTGTTAATATAGACGAAACTATTGCATATAGATTGCCAACATAAGCCAATGCAATTCCAAATTAATAATACTAAACATTAATTAATTATGAACGGTTTAAAATATTTATGCTAATTAGGCAATGCACGTTCAGAAAAAAATCGGTTAGTCGATTGGTATGACTTTTAAATGCACCAATAATATGGACCTAATTAGCGAACTTTCTGGAATGATGAGTCACCCATTAGATTATTTTGAGGTCCTCTCTGAGAAGAAATGGTAGTACCTGTAAGCGTCCCATCTATGAGTCAAACAAAAGCGGGATTGGAACCCTTACACTAGACTGTCCGTATTCATTTGCTTCTCGACGAGGGTAGAGTTAGGCACATGTTTTTTAATGTGAAGAAAATACAGCTACTCCAAAAGAAGGAACAGTGGATTAACACAATAATAAAAATACCCTCAGCTTAGAAGGACGTCTCCTCCACTGACTGACGTCAGAACAGATGAAGTACAGTAACATAACAGATACTACACTTTGATTCTAGTCACACGGTATCTGCTTCCTTTCCAGCGTAGGAAGATGTTGCACAAGGTCGAAAGGCGAGAAGAATAAGCCAGCGCTCTAGAATTCGGTAACTGTAGTTCCTTACAAATAATCTGTGTAACCTCGTCAGCACTCATCTGTGGAGGCGTCTAAGAAAGTAAGCGATAAGCGACTTCCTTCCCGTAGAGAAGGTAAACTCTAAAAGGGTGGACCTCCTAGGACCTCCCAGGACTAATACCACAACCCAACAGAGAAAAGTCGACCCAAATGGCCAAGTCTGTAGGTGACTGATTGTCGAGAACGGATCTTCGACTGGTATGTACCCTGTCTGAACTGTCGACGAGTCCGTTTTCGACTATTTTTGTATCCTTTCAACGTGCGCTCTTGGGGAAGCTGGATTCTCCCCACGTCTTACTTGCTGCAGTGGGAAGCGGGTCCCATTTTAAAAATCTTAGGCAATCAGTTAACAATCGTTATATATGGTATGTTTTCTTTTCTTTATCTTCATAAAAACGGTTCTAGCTAGTTGAAAAAAAAAAGAAAAAAAAGGTTACCGAGTACCACCCTCCACCCTCCATCCCCACGCCACCCCCACCTACACATCGTTGGTACTCATCAACGAAATGGAAAATATTTTCTTTGAATTCAATAATCTAAAAGCAGGTGAACTAAATGTGCACACGTTAACGATTATCAGGTGAGAAAGATTGGGGACAGGTGAGTCGATATCGAAGAGGAAAGATGGCTGGTTGGGGATGAATGGTTTGGGTTAAGGTTGGGGTTATATCCGTTGTTCTCTTTCTTCGAAATGTCACCATCTTGCTTTTTTTATTCGGAAGAAAGAGTTAGAGATGGCGGAAATATAAAAGGGTAGGTAGGGGTGACATGGAGGTGGAAACGGGGGGGGGGGAAGGTTTAGATAGTGCTAGAGATAGAGAGAGAGAGAGGGCAGTTAGGGATAGGGTAAACGGGAAATAAAGAGATGGGTGGAGATGGGGATAGAGGAGAAGAGAGGGCAGGAGAGACAGTAAAGAGTGGGAGTGGGGAGGAAGAGAAATAAAAATGGAGAAAGAATGGAGAGATGGAGGACAAGAGTAAGAGATGTCACCATTTTGCTTTCTTGCTCGGAGGAGAGGGTAAAGGATGGCGGAAATATAGAGGGTAGGTAAGTGGGGAGATAGGATGGAGAAATAGATACTGGAGAGTGATGGACATACAAAGAGAAAGGAGAAGGGTTATACAAAGATTGATGAAGAGATAGAGGGGAAGAGGGTGGAAGAGGGAGGAAAGAGTGAGAGAAATGAAAGAAGAGAAATAAAAAGGGAGAGAGGAAAAGAAAGGATATGGAGAAGCTATTAAGAAGGAGATGTATAGAGACGGAGGAAGAATAGTTAGGGGGTATATATATATATATATATATATATATATATATATATATATATATATATATATATATATATATATATATATATATATATACAGAGAGTGAATTGGAAACGTGGAAGTGGGTAGATATAGCTGGAGATAGAGACGGTTAGGTAGACAGGAAAATGGAAATAAAGAGATGGATATGAAAAGAGATAGAGAGGAAAATGACTATAGTGAAAAAGAAAGGGGAAGGATATAAAAATGAAAGTGAGAGGAGATGAAGCGGCTAGGAAGAGGAAGACGGAGAAACGAGGGAAAGATGAGGAAATATATATATAGAGAGAAACTTTAAGGAGAAAGAGAGACGGGGGAGTATATATAGATTGAGAAGTATGGTAAGATGTAGGGGGTATATGAGACGGTAGAGAGAAAGAGAGTGAGAGAGGGAGGGGGAGAGATTAGAATGGAAATAAATAGATGGCGGGAAACAGATAGAGGGGAAATAACAGCTGGAGACTGGGAGAAAAGAAGGATGAGAAATAAAAAGGAGAGAGAGAGACATGGAGAATCTGGTGAGAGTGAGTAAGATATATAGATGAGACAGGAACTATAGGGAGATTTGAAGCGCGATATAGAGAGTATGAAGAGGAGAGACGGAAAGTTCTGAAGAATGACAGATGGTGAAACAGGGATGGAACTAGATTGAAAAAAGAAGAAGAAGAGAAAGAAGGCGAGAAAAGGGCGGACACTGTAGGGAATAAAACAAAGATTGCGAGGGAAGACGGATAAAGGGGGTTATATACAGATAGTATATGGGGGATAACGGTTGAGGGATAAGGGTCGAAATATATGTCGAGGGGTTGGAAAGGGGAGGAAATATAGCTGGGTAGAGAGGGTATAGGGAGAGATCGGAATGGGAGAAAATAACGCTGGAGAGAGAGGTATAGGTATAGGGTTAGGGTTAATATTAGGGTTAGAGAGAATGAAAGACAAGACAGAGAGAGAGAGAGAGGGAGAGAGAGAGAGTGAGAGAAGGAGAACAATGTGAAGAGAGCGAAGGAGAGAGGGCGAGGGAAGGGAAGACAGGGATAAGAGAGATAATGAGAGTGTGATAAAAGAGAGTTAGAGAGATATAGGGAGAGTAGAAAGGAAATAAAGATATGAAGAGAGAGAGAGAGAGAGAGAGAAGATACACGAGAGACAGAGAGGGGGAGCTGGAGAGGAAACGCCTAGGTTGAAAGAGATAGAAAGATAGGGATCTAGATAGAGAGAAGGGAAGATCGATGGAGTCAGAAAGTCTGTGAGGAATAATGCAAAAACGAGATGAATAAAGAGAAAAAGCGAGAGGGAGATGCAGTGCGAGAGAGATGGGGATATATAGAGGAGAGAGATGGGGATATATAGAGGAGAGAGATGGGGATATATAGAGGAGAGAGATGGGGATATATAGAGGAGAGAGAACGGGACTTTAAGGAGAACAGAAAGAAAAAGGGTATATAGGGAAAGAAAGGTGGAGGAAAAATAGAGATAGTGATATATACAGCGGGAGGTAGAGAAGCTGGATAGAGGAGGATGGAGATATAAAGATGACCGGAGAAAGATAAAAAGACATATAAAGTGAGAGAGAGGGGACAAAGGAAGAGTGCGGGGGGGGGGGGGTTAACAGGTGAGAAGGACAGACACTGAGAAGTTCCTGAGAAGGAGATACAAGATAGAGAGATAGATATAGAATAGATAGGGATAGATAGAGGGAGAGAGAGAGAGAGGAATTAAAGAAAGACAATAGGATGAGAGAAGTAAAGAAAGGGGGGAGGCGATAAAAGGAGAGAGAGGGAGATCGCAGGGAATAAAAAAAGAGACCGAAGGATCAGAAGAGAGGATGGGGGAAGTTTGATAGAGGGAAGGGTCTAGAGAGATGGGTATAGGGAGGTAGATGTAGAGACATGTGGATCGAGAAGAGAGAGGAGGAGATCAGTGGAAAGAGATAGATAGAGGCCGCGAGGAATAAGGCAACAAAAGAATCCGAGAGAGGGAAAGGGGGATAGAATGATATATAGAGAGAGGGGTGCAGAGAGAGAGAGAGAGAGAGAGCGATGTGGAGAGAACGAGTGTAAGAGAGAGCGAGGGAAGGGAAGACAGATATAAGAGAGATAATGAGAGTGTTATAAAAGAAAGATAAAGAGAGATACAGAGAGTGAGAAAAAGAAGAAAGGGAGTGAGAGAGAGAGAGAGAGAGAGAAAGACCGCGGGGAAATTAAAACAAAAAAAAATGAATTGAGGCCATCTTGGTAAGTCGAACCGGCTGCTCCCGAACAACGAAGAATATTCAATTCAGTCGCCATCTTGTATTTATTTTCCCGCCTCTCTTTTACCGCCTTTTCGCTTTTCGCTTATCCGTTTATCTTCGTCTCTTTCTAAACCCACTCGTCCCCCCAATCTCTGCCCACCTCCCGCTGCCACCATCGCCGCAGAGGAAGAAGGAATCGGGGCGTCGAGGCTCGGGTGGAAAGTGATCAGTTTCCTTCGAAAAAGAAAAAGACAATTGGAATTAATTGAGGTAATCTGTTGCAGAAGACGCAACTGTACATCTTGGAGGTATCGCGTTCGGTAATCTCGTCTAACATCTCGTTTGCTTTGCGAATGGCTGTGTGTATTGGGGGAGGGGAAACTTGTATCAGCAGAAGTGGCGGGAACGGTGGGGTTGCTTTCAGCAAACGAAAAAGAAACAAAGAAAAAAAAACAGTTTTATGAAGGAAAGAGAACAATCAGAAATCCATTTTTGTTATATGACTGAAGAAGGTAGATGTATATGAAGTAATAGATTGATATAAAGGTCGATAGAAAGAAAGAATACACTTTATAATAAATACAAATGTATATTTATTTGTACATATATATATATATAATATATATAATATATATATATATATATATATATATATATATATATATATATCTAAGTAGATAAATGTTATTTGTTTCATTTATCATTAAAAAAACATACTTTTTGTTGAATCTTTCCTGATGCTGCTTCTCAATATGTATGACCTGGATGGACTATATGGATTCAACAAAAAGTATGTTTTGGGGTTGATATGTTTTGATGTTATGTATTTTTGTGTATTGGTGTATATAATTTTATATATTTTCAGAGCGTAATTTTATTACCTGTAGTAGTATAACTGCGGTAATGGTCCTCTGAAGAGAAGAATTATCTTTGAAAACTCATGAGCTAAGGACTTAAGAATACTTTGCTTGAACTTTGAATTCTAATAAAATTTGATTGACACCTTATTTTATTACTTCATTTTATATTATAATATATATATATATATATATATATATATATATATATATATATATATATATATACAATAGTTATGTCAATAGTAACACACATTAATTAATATGATTTAATAAATAACCAACTACTAAAAACCTTAAAATTAATTGCTACGATGTATAGGCGAGAGAAGAAACGAGAGGGAGAAAGTGGCTGGTTTGTTTCCTTGCGTTCTTTCTCTCCCTCTCTCTTTCTATCCACTACCTCCTCCCTCCATCTCTTTCGTAAGCGACGGCATGAGTACTTTTTAATGTTTTTTAAAAATCCAATGATTGTTTTCGTCCCGTAGAGAACACGTTTCGCGTTTGTGTTTAAGTGTTCTTTTGCGCCATTTTATTTATTTTTTAATGGGGGGGGGGTATTTGATTTTCAACAAGTTGCTATCTGTTTCTTGATTGTACGTTTAAAAAAAAAATGTCATCCTCCAAACACACCATCGCTTAGGCGAGTTGTATTTCTTTAGATTCCTTTAGATTCCGTTACGGCCTTAATTAAAAGATAAATAAAAGTGTATCAAAATCGCCAAAATGTTAATGTTTATTTATTTATATGAATAAATGCGAAATTATTAGTCTGGTGTCAACAATAAACTCATGAATAAAATGTTTATTATTTTAATTTTGGTTTCAGGTAGCAAAACAAGCTAGTATATATATATATATATATATATATATATATATATAAACATAAAGATAGAGGCAAAAGGCCTTCATAAAAACATGTGTTAGATGCAGATATTTTTTTAATTAAAATCCAAATTAAAAATTAAAACATTTTTTTTTCTTCATCTTGACTTTTTTATCTAATATGTCGCTTGATATAACACGTCTCGACAGTGCTTTAGACAGATGAAAGGTATTAACCTTTTTTTGTTTTCGTAATAATCCTTCCTGGTTTTCTGGAAGTAGTGTCCGATGTTGTGTGGACTGACGGTGTAAATGTCTGTTTTAAATTGAACTTAAATCCCGCATAGTCGCTGGTAGGTATACATTTGAGAAAGTTCATTCTTTTAAGCATCTTTAAAATCTTAAACATAAAGATAGAGGCAAAATGGCTTCATAAAAAACCTGTGTTAGATGCAGATATTTTTTATTAAAATTATTAAATCATTATATATATATATATATATATATATATATATATATATATATATATATACAATTAAATAAACATTGGTGTCAACCAACACTAATTGATTCGTCACATTTGGTATCTTTAGCCATGCGAGTTCAGTTTCCAGTGTTTTCGTGAAACCGAAGGTACCGATGGGTGATCAAAATAATGAATAGTGTCCATTGAATAATACATATGACTTCTAATGTAGATGTTGTTTTTAGCTTAACCCTAACCCTAACCCTAACCCTAACCTTAACCCTAAACCTAAACCTAACCCTGACCCTAACCATAACCCTAAACCTAACCCTAAACCTAAACCTAACCCTAACCCTTACGCTAACCCTAACCGCAACACCAACCCCAACCCTAACTATAACCCTTACGCTAATTCTTAAAAAAAGTTGACCGTTTAACGAGTTTCAGGATGCGAGGAATTTGGATTATTGAGCACTTTAAGAGTTTAGAAGTGCCGTCGCTGACCACTGTGTAGAGAGGGCGAGGGTTTACGACGGAAGACTCGGTTCTTTTAAACGATGCCAGCTCGTTTGAAAATGTTCCAGGAAGCAGAATAGATGAAGGTAAGAGAAAAGTGATGCCTTTTTACCCGCCCTTTTTGATGTGTGCCAGTCGTTGAAAAGAAAATGTACGTGTCGTGTCGAAATCAGTTAATTTCATTCCCACGTGGGAAAAAATCTGCCTCCCCCGCGAAAAGAAAGAAACCAAAAAATAACAACAAGAAAACAACAGAAATTCTGCTGAAAAGGTGTTTTTCGTGACTATATTTTAACGCTATCACATGCACGCATGTACTATAACACGCAATTATATATATACTAGCGGAACCCGTCGCCCGGCGTTGCACGGGAGAAAGTACTACCTATTGCATGACGTCAAATAAAAAAAAGGAAATGACCTATTTTTCTCCCCCCTCTCCCCCGTCTATTGTGTTGGCGAATGTTTTAAATTAAAAAAAAAATAAAAAAAGTGGTAGAGTAGAATGGGATCGAACGCTAAAACAGGTGATTATGAATCCTGCCTTCATACCGACTGCACCACGCATTCGGGTAAAAATAGATGTGAAAATAGGTCAATTAACTTAATAATAAATAAGAACCGGTATTTTGTGAAAATTAAACTGTGTGTATTAGTTCCCGGTGTCGATGAGTAGAGTGACAGTACAGAATTGTTAGAGAGAAAAGTTTTTGCTACCACCTATATGGAGTTGGTTTTTAGGAGAGTCGTGGATGGCGGGCCAAATGTAATGTTTAGTGTAAGCTGGGAAAAAAGAATAACAAATGTACTAAAACACGCTCGAGTGAATAAGTGTAATGTAATGGTGAGTTTAGTAGCCTGTGATGCATGTGGTTATTTTCCAATTCTCCGAGAAGGTACAGGGGAAAAATCGTCTCTACTTTATATATTAGAAGATATATATATATATATATATATATATATATATATATATATATATATATATATATATATATATATATATATATATATATAGCATAGATCTAATGTAAACATTATTACATGATTATTTATTTGGACTCCTTGAATTCAACATAACAACTGTTTGTGTACGATCGTTTCTGAGACAATATATCTTTATATTAATATTGGTTCCTTCATAAGCACAGTGTTTAAGAAACCATCTTAAAAGCAAACAGTCAGCATCATCGCCATAGATTTAATGCAGCAAATTATAAATTATGAGGCGAGTATGGATTTCGATACATCAAATCAGTACATACAACATGTAACATGTACAAATAGGAATTGAAGTGGTTAAAATAGGAATTAAAGTGGTAAAAATGGATGTAACATTACATGCAAGGAGAAAACAAACTACAGAGAACTAGAAAAATCATGTATCCTTTCTTATATATAGCATAAAGACCACTAGAAGAATGATGCATGTATATATATTACTATTTCATGTATCAACATACAATTTTATAAGGAGATATAATTTTTATGTATCAATTTTTAATATTTATCAATAGTGCTTGATACGCAAGTAGAGCTGGGTAGTAGGTTATGAAAATATATTTATGGCAATTAAGCTACACAGAGGCGCCCGTGTTTCACCCCCGGGATGAAACGCGGGAGCCTCTGTGTAGCTATATTTCTATAAATATATGTTCATAGCTTACTATATATATATATATATATATATATATATATATATATATATATATATATATATATGTACATTTTATTTATACAAACATTATTGGTTACATATGTGCATACATATTTCGTTTATACTCTTCACAGAGAGTCAACCTCTTTAGACCAAAGAATACTAGGAAGTGAGATTAATTTGAAAAAAAATCCCATCAAGTAAATCTTTTTGGGGGATGGGATATGTTTATAACTTTCACCGGTCCAGCTCAGTATCGGATTACATTCTTTACTTGTTAACTCTTTCAATTAGTTTCCATCTTTTTTTTATCATTTTTATTACCTATCGTTTTTTTTATTTATTTTTATTTTTTATTTTATTTTATTTACTACATACCTAGCTTGAATCTATTTAGTCTTGATTTAACACTTTTAAGTTTTAATCTACATACCTATATATTCAAGCATAAATATCTGAACTTTCATATAAAATATACACGTGTGTACAAACCTTTAGATACACAAGTACACGCATAGACATACACACACACACACACACACACACACACACACACACATATATATATATATATATATATATATATATATATATATATATATATGTACATATATAAAATAAAACAAACACAAATATATACGAATATATCCATACACGTATATACACATATATACACATATATACATACATATCCACACACATATGTATATATACATACATACACACATGCATACACATACATAGATATACGCACACACACACACACACACATATATATTTATATATATATATATATATATATATATATATATAAAATAACACAAACACAAATATATACGCATATATCCATACACGGATATACACATATATACACATATATACATACATATCCACACACATATGTATATATACATACATACATACACACATGCATACACATACATAGATAGACGCATGCATGGATATAGATTCAAAATTCCAAATCCACTTATACATACACATACATCCGTTCACCTACAGCCTATAGATACATCTCATTTTCCACTGATTAGTTCAGCATAATATATTACAATATATATATACATATATGTGTTTCTTTTGTCATTATTCTAACGGTTTTTGAATTAACTCGTTATAAACACGTGTGCAGACTTACATTCATGTATATGAATCACCATAGAATGTACCTCCATCCACACCTACTCACATATATACATACATGTGTAAATGCTAGTACTACTAATATGTTACTTATACTCATACATACTAATACAATACGTGCACCATATATATATATATATATATATATATATATATATATATATATATATTAACTTAAACTGTGAAAAAGGTTGTTTTTTAACATAGTTCACCCAAAACAAGGCAGGGTGCCACTGTAGACGTCAGGGGCTACTGAGAGTTTGGGTTAAGTTTTTTCGTGTCATCCTAAGTTGGGAGATGTGCAGCGAAATGTCTGTTTACATTAGTTTTAAACTTTTGCATGTCGGTACAGTCGGGGAAACAGGGATTAGGGGTGGAGTTCCAAAGGCCGGCAGTATTGAAGTGGAAAACTCCCCGAAATCTGGGGAGTTCCGCAGTGAATGGATATGATTTAACCAGTTGTCGGGTTGGTCTAGTGTATTTACGTCGAAGGGACACTAGAGTAGCTAGTTCATCGGAGCATAATCCATTGAAGTACTTGTAAAACAAGCACAAGGATGCAACATTGCGGCGATTGAACAGGGGCTGGATTTCGGTGGATAGTGAGGGACCAATTAAGTTGGACACTCTTTTTCGTACCTTGTGTAAGAGGGAGAGACTAGTGGATGATGCACCATCCCAGATGTGCCAACAATACTCCATGCATGGGCGGATGCTGGCTTTGTAGAGAGACAGGATAATGTCAGGTGTGAAAAGTTTACTAGCACGGTAGAGGGGGCCCACCTTCTTCGCAGCAGCTTTGGCAATGTCTTCAATGTATTTATTTCAATACATGTTACCAGTGAATGTTAGGCCGACGAGTTTGAATGTTGAACTTTCAAGTAGGGTGGTATTTGACATGACAATCGGTGGTTGAAGAGGTTTCTTGTAGTTATTGAATGAAAAAGAAGCTTTCTCTTTGCGACATTAAAAGTTACCAACCATTTATGACCCCGATCCCCTACAGTCTGGAGATCATTTTTTAAGGATATGGCCATTGAATCGGATATGTACGCGTCTGTTTTGCCCACATGACGAGAGTAGAGCATGGTGTCGTCAGAAAATATACCTATTTCAGACTCGATGTCATCAGGGAGGTAGTTTATGAAAATTAGGAACGATAAAGGTCCAAGGATGGATCGTTGGGTACACCAGCATTTCTGTCATGCTGTTTAGATGAACGGCCATCGAGGGCAACCTGGATCTTTCTCTTGGTTAGGAAAGATCTAATCATATTAAATATTTCCGAGTAATATCATATGAGTGAATTTTTAGGAGGAACCCTTTATCTCAGACCTTGCCAAAGGCTTCGGCGATATCAAGCGATAATGCCCTAGCTTCACCTACCTTTCGCAGTGTATGATATATGCGTTCAGAGATGACCGTTAGGATATACGCAGTAGATTGTGCTTGTCTAAATCCATACTGGCGGTTATAAATAAATTTAGAATTACGTAGGTGTCAGACTATCGCTTGCTTGATTAAGGATTAAAATATTTTAGCAAAGATCGGAAGTAGAATGATTGGACGGTAGTTGTTAGGATCAGTTCTATCCCAATAATTCTTGAAGACAGGTACCACAGTGGCAATTTTCCAGCTATCAGAGAAGTACGATTCAGTCGAACATTTGTTGTA
>OY744548.1:55804031-55884031 GCA_963556195.1 Sepiola atlantica
TTCTTCATTTGATCCTTTCTTATTTTCCGTACCAGTTTTCTTTCCTGTTCTCTTTTTCCATTTATTTCCGATTCCCCCTCGTTCTCCACCTCTCTGTTACTTCTTTCATTATTTCTTTCAATTAACAAAATAGTTTTGTTCGTTTTCCTCTTGCTACTTTTTTCAATCAAATATAAAAAAACAAAATCGAAATAAACAATCAGGAAACAAAAAATGCATAAACCTTAAATATACGAAACTAAACAAATAGGTAAAACGAAAATGAAGAAACGCAGAAAAAAAATCCGAAACTGTGGCTTTGGTGTCGGCCATTTTGAAGCCAACTTCTGATTCTGTTTCCATGAATTTTCCATCTAAAATAGAAATGGCCAAAGATTAAAGATAAGGAGATCTGGTATGTTGGAGTTTTACTTTTGCCGATGGCAATCAAAGAAAACGGGGGAGAATGGAAAGAAAAGAAAAAGATAAAAATAAAATGTCGAGGTGTCAAAAGGAATGGAAAAATGCAGAAGAAGAGCAAATAAGAGGTTTTTATTCGTTTTCCGCCAGTTTTTTCTAAGGCTTCGTATAAGTCGTGATCACCTCTTCTGCGTTGGAGTACAAAATGGACTCCATAAGAAGAAAATGAAACCGAAATAGATTGTTGATCCTGGTCAGATATTAAAGCTAGGATTACAATGGAGTTGTTTGTGTGACAAGAAAAAAAAACAAAAAGGTTTCCGGATGATACATATCGATCTCCATACCGGTTTTCTTCGGATTTCTAAAGGATACAATGAAAGAAATGAAGAAAGCACAAGAATGGGTCCATTCTTATGATGTGTCGATTGCATCTGCGTGTTTAACGATAAATATGCAATTTCAAATCTAAGCATGACAAACTGACCGATTCATAAATAATATACGTCCATTTCATCTACACGAAAAAGATAAACGCAAGTCATGTCTGATGACCTAAAGAAAGAACAAACACTAACATTGACTTTGCTTGTGTTTCTTCTTCCTTTAATGTTCTTCCTTTGAATATACATTCAAAATGACGTTGTTAACATTGGACTTGAAAACGACCATGCTATACTCAGCTGGGATGCAGCCCCTTGGGATGCAGTTCCACTAGTGAATAGTTCTTTGAAATAAGCTTCGCTCATCGAAGTTCCGTTTACTTAAAAGTACACAGATGGAGAAAAGAAAATTATCTACAATTGTTAAAGTAGTACGAGTTTTTTTTTGGTAGATGTTTTACAGTGTAGAACTGAACATTAGAGCTCAGTCGAGTATCTACAATGACAATTATAATAAAGCAGAAAAAGATTAGAAAGTCTCTTCTGTTAGAAGAGGACATCCCATACTAGGTTTGGAAGTCGGTTTCTGTACTCTGTCAATGCTGAAAAGGATGCTGTGATCGGCAGTCCACATATGTGGCAACAGTACTCTATCTTGGGACATATTTGACTCCTATACAAGGAGAGGAGTGTGTCAGAGGTCAGATACCTTTTTGAACGATAGAAATATCCAAACGTTTTTTCCAGCGATAGAAATATCCAAACGCTTTTCAAGCGATAGAAATATTCAAACGCTTTTCCAGCGATAGAAATATTCAAACGCTTTTCCAACGATAGAAATATCCAAACGCTTTTCCAGCGATAGAAATATGCAAACGCTTTTCCAACGATAGAAATATTCAAACGCTTTTTCAGCGATAGAAATATTCAAACGCTTTTCAAGCGATAGAAATATTCAAACGCTTTTCAAGCGATAGAAATATTCAAACGCTTTTCCAGCGATAGAAATATCCAAACGCTTTTCCAGCGATAGAAATATCCAAACGATTTTCCAGCGACCAGAGTAATAGTTTTAATGTAAGTCTTTCATTTAAAGTCTGGCGTGAAGGTCCGTCCTATGAACTTATCAAAGCAGGGTGATTCTTCAAAGAGAGAGCCATTCATTTCAATTGAGGCAACGTGAGGATCGTAGAATTCGTGGTGAAAGGAGTAAAGCTTTGTTTAAGATGTATTAAAAGTCACCTACGTGATCCAGGTCGGAAGAAAAAGAAACAGAGAGATCTTGATCGTTAATGTTCTTTGAAGTGTGGCCATAGATCGCTTTGTCATCTGCATAAATCTCAACGAGTGAAATTAAAATGTGATTTGATAGATAATTTATCAAGAGCAGGAAAGGGGTGGTGTCTAAAATAGACCCCTGAGACCCACCGGCATTGATACTATGTGCTTCAGACTTCCGCTCATCAAGAACCAGTTATATACACCTATTTAAGGGAAATAATTTGATGGTTCAACATACATTTCCAGATATTCTATAGCTACTTAGCTTGTGAGGCAAACCTTTGTGTTAACCCTATCAAAAACCTTTGGTATGTCAAGAGCTATTGCTCTTGAGATGTAGCCTCCGTCACTCGATTCACTTATCCTGTGTGATATTACAGTCAGAACATCAGCAGTTTATTTTGCAGATTAAATCCATATTGCTTGTCACTGAGTAAATTGTTTTTGCTGATGTTGTTGACCACTTCTTGATTCATCACATATTCAAACAACTTACTCATGACCCACAGGAGACTGATTGGTCTGTACTAAGATGCAGAAGACCCATCTCCAGTATTTTTTAATAATGGACAGACTGACGAAATTTTCCAAATTGACAGAAATTATTTCTCCTTTAAGAAACGATTTACCAGCTTTTATAGAATATGAGCAATTTCAGGTTGAATCTTCTTAAGCTTAACTATGATTGGAATGTTTCATAGAGGTTTTTGATAAGTTTGACAAACACCGCACAGATATATGGATGTCGCTCAAAGTGTTTACCGTCATAGAAAGAAATTCAGGCGGTAGGCGCTCCTGATCGCAAAGAGTGACATTTGATGGACTGTGAGACAATCGAATATACAGGATTTCCGGTCTATAGTAGATATAATTTCTGTTTTCTGTTCAAGCAGATAATTTGGAAAAGAGAACAACAGTATGAGAATCTTGAGAAAAATCGACGAGAGACCTCAGAGTTGTTCTTAGCAATCCTATGCTTGAGATTTAAGGCTTAACGACGGGCCCCTATGACACACACACAAACACAGACACCTGTGTTGAACGAGTCTTTTGATACCATGCCCATATTATTTTGTGTGTTGTTTTTAAAATATATTCAAATTGTGAAGTGTGCTTCACAATTTGCATATATCTGTCGGCTGTCGTCTACACTAGAATTCTTACGATGAAGAAGAAAAATTATGGCAAATATGTTTGGGTCAAGCATAGTTACACAACGAGATATCAAGTCATTCTAGTTAGACGCCCTAATCGAATTCCGTTTAAAAAATTCTTGGAATTGTTTTCGTTTCTTTTTCCCGATTCCATTTTTTTCATGAGAAATCCTAAAAAACTTATTTTAGCGACAAAAAAAACATTCCTAAAATAAATGATGTTTCAGTCAATCTATTTAAACCTTTCCCTTTTGTCATATTTAGAAACCTCATCATTGGAGCCATACAATCAAACAATATTTGAATTTTATAGACCAAAAAAATCTTCCAGACTAAGAAAATGAGTAGAGAATAGAAAATTCAAATATTGATTATATGGCTCCAATGATGAGGCGGCCGTAGAAAACTGTTATGTTTAATATAATTTTAGTCCTGTCAGATTCGAAATCAATCGATAATTGCTTTGTATCTTTTACGCAGAATGAAATCTACCACTACTATAAAGATATTTTCTTTCTTCCTCTGTGTACTTAAAACCCAACATAACTTCCATGAACAGGGTTTCTTTCCAAAGATATGCTGCCTGTTGAACACAAGGCTACTTTTCTGCTGACTACAACATGTTCGTCTTCAAGTCTAATGTCAACAAATACTTGTCAAGCCATCCTCTTAGATAATTAAATTTTGCCGTTTTCACTAATCTTTTTCAATCTTCTCATAGTGTTGACATCTCATAAACCCTTATCTTCCAGTGGGTTTTAGGTTTGATTAGTGTTTGTTCTTGTACCCCCTAGCGAGGAGCAAGACACAAGGTCAAGTCAAGTTTTGTAAAATCAGCGTACAAAGTGAAGTGCACTATGGTATACATAAATGGCTGAGCAGCCCCGGCATTTCCCAGCAGGGGAACCTCAGTCTATTAGAAATAAACTAATCCCTTCTCAAAAAGAAAAGGTAAAGCCTGGGAGAATGGATCACCGAGGACTGAACAGAACCATACCTTAACCTGACATAAACAAAGCTACTACTTGACTGATTGTCGGGAACGTATTATTGACTAGTATGAATTAAAATGTGCTACTATGGAACGGACAGAACTTCACCATGGGAAGCTTAGTTGTCAGTCTGCGTCTGTTTCCACATTGCCACTATTCATAACAATGCTGATGACTAGCGATAAGACGAGTCGAAATGTCCCCCCTTTTCTGGCTCCCTAAACGCCCTCTACGCTTCACATCCGCCCAAGTTCACCCGCGAAGGGGACTGACACACGCGTAAGTAACGTCTCGAAAGACAATGTGTGATTTGGAAGCATTTCAGGCTTTTCATTTTCCGCTGTCTGAACAATTTCCCCATTGCAGCAGACATTAAATGTTGGCCATCATCCCGGAATGATTGGGGAGTTCCGAAGTTCCGAAGTTCCGAAGTTCCGATGTTCTGGCTTCATAGAAAGACGACGGGGTAAGACAAATAAAAATTAAAGCTTCGCCAAGACTTCCGCAAGGAAAAGACAGATTTGCGTCAGTCCGTACAGACGACCGTATAATAAAGAAATAGCAAAATGATACTATCGGATTTGACTACGTACACACATACAGACACACTCTCACGTAATGCACACAAGACTACTTAATACACATACTTACACACAAGCACACAAATGGTTATATATATATATATATATATATATATATATATATATATATATATATATGTATATATATATATATATATATATATATATATATATATATATATATATATATATAACACGGTAGTCTTAAGGGTAATATATTATTATTATTTTATTATTATTATTTTATTATTATTATTATTATTATTATTATTATTATTATTCATGTATATATTAGTGAAATTTTAAGCTGAATTATTTCGACACTTGATTATTGGGGAAATGGTAGTTTGATCAGTACCATTGGAGAGCCATGAATATTATAACTGTCCTGTTTTTAAATCTCCGAAACAGTTACATGGTAAACAGCTGATGATCCCCGTGTTAATATTAGACGCTTACGTTAAGGTTTCCTGTCTTTGTTTAACTGTTAGATACTTAATCCCCCTTTTTATTTTATTTACTTACTATTATATTTTTTTATTTATGAATTTTCCAACGAATGTTAAGTCTGCAATATTTGGGATTTAGTTAGTTTCTCTGGGAACTTAAACTGCATTTTCCTTTTTTTTGTTTTTGTTTAAAACAACTCAAAGCTTCTTTAGACTATATATATATAGTCTAAAGAAGCTTTGAGTTGTTTTAAACACACCCACACACCCACACACACACATATCTATATATATATATATATATATATATATATATATATATATATATATATATATATATATATACATGGTGTCTACATTTGGTTATAGGGGATGGGGTATTTTGATTAGTACTGCTGGAGAGCCATGGATTTAATAGCTGTTCTGTTTTTAAATCTCCGAAACAGTTACATGGTAAACAGCTGATGATTCCCTGTTCATATTTCACAATTGAAGGTAAGGTCACTTGTGTATGTTTCACTTGAGTCCTCATATATATATATATATATATATATATATATATATATATATATATATATATATAGAGAGAGAGAGAGAGAGAGAGAGAGAGAGAGAGAGAGAGAGAGAATTGAAATAGTGTTCCTACGTAATGGAAATTAAAAAGAAAGGAAATCCAAAAAATATTATGTAAGTATTTATCAACGTTCCGTCTTCATTTCAAGATTTCCTCAGGATGATTGTATGAAGAACATAAGACACACATACGACAAGTTTGAAAGAAAAGTCCACTCCTGCTACCACATTTGTTTTAAAAAATTCGTACTTGTGCGTTTTTTTCTTCAGACAATCATCTTAAGGAATCTTGCAATAAAGACGAAACGTTGATGAATACATACCATTTATTGGTTTTCTTTTTTTCATATATATATATATATATATATATATTCACGTAACCGCGTGCTACACGCAGCGGCTATTTAACATTAATCGTCGATAACATCAAGACGAATTTCAACTTGACTGCGATAAATATGTCTCAATCAAGGAGGATTAAACGAAAAAAGAAGAGAAAAATATGCTTATACTTTTGACAAGGGTCTATTTCACCGAAAGTACTCAAGTTTTTAAAGTAAATAAATAATTTATTTAAAAACACATAAATAAATTGCGTTGTCAATGTTTTCGAAATATTTTTTTTAAATAATCTCTTTATTATTGCCATTTCAGCAACGCTTCCATGAGTGACTTTTAAAACTATATATATATATATATATATATATATATATATATATATATATATATATATATATATATATATATATATATATATATATATATATATATATATATATATATATATATATATATATATATATATATATATATATATATAGAGAGAGAGAGAGAGAGAGAGAGAGAGAGAGAGAGAGAGAGAGAGGTTATATTGAAAAGAAATCAATAAAGTGCTCGATCGCATAGAAGTGAGAGCTCATATAATTTATTTGAAAACTATGTTATATATTTCAGAAAACGTACCACGATTTTCTCCAGATGGGTTGATTTTTTTACATTTAAAATAAATCTTTATAACTAGTGGAATCGTCGGCGTTTTGAATTAGGTGAAACCACGATCTACATCCGACGGCGTTTCGAGCTTACGATCTTATAAGTGTAGGAAGCGATAATTTCAGATGGTAACAAGGCGCGAACTCGGTTCACAGAGTCAAACACGTGTTCGCTCTATCCTCGCAGTCATCAGACATTATCACGTGATACGGGATAAATTATATCATATTTATACCTGAATACAGCGGACTGTAAACATCAGACTATCTAAAAAAAGTTCTACGAACGTAATCGGAACCTTGCTTCATAGCCAAGTGACAGTCTGCATTTAATATCTTCGAACAGTGCCCAACTTTTATTTCTTATAGAGGCTTTATAAGAATATTAATTATAATTAAAAATAAAAATTGATCAAAGCAATAATAGAATGTTACGAACCCTAACCCTAATCCTAACACTGTTTTAACATTTATTCAGTGATATTTTTGTTTAAAAAATTTTTTTTTACGTGAAAATAAAACATTTTTTCCAGTTATACATCTAACTCTGTTTTGGAGTTTTAGACGCAGGCAACCAGGTTTTTCATTATGCTTTTTCCAGTTGTCTACGTAAACTACCGGCGCCAAGTCGATTTTAGCGTGGCCCCTAATCTGTACAAGTACCCTTAACTGCCGACGCTAGTTGTTTTAGTTTATAAAAGGTGTATTCAAAAGTACAGAAACAAAGAGAGAGAAAGAGAGAGAGAAAGAGAGAGAGAGAGACAAACAGACAGACAGACAGACAGACAGACAGACAGACAGACAGACGAACGGACGGACGGACGGACGGACAAAAAGATAAGGGGAAGAATTCACTACATCAGGCGCCCGACATGTGCTGTCCCCATTCTGGAGCAGCACGCAAAACACGTCTTTCCTCATCCAAGTCTCGCTAGCAAAGAAGTCTCGCCGGAAATCACATGACTCCCCTAACTTCCGTTGGGTGTCACCATTTGTCCCCTTTGACCTCCTAATTTTTTCCATTCCCACACGACTGTCATTATCCCAATGGGAAATTAAAAGGGTTAAGTCAGACAGACGGACGCCCCATATCGAGGTGTTTGGTCGCATCTAAAAAAATAGTTTGCAATAGTTTTGTTTAGTTTGGTATCACAACAATTTAATTCCACTGCAAACAAAACACAATCTGTTTTTCTTTGAACGGGAAGCTGCGTACCGAATATGATGACCTTTTAATTCTATTAACATCTTCATCTTTTAGTTTTTCTTCGAGATTTATTTTTATCGGAAAAAAATTTTCCTGACAATACGTCATGCTTTTTCTTGGCCTGAAATGTCTCCGCCCCCAAACAAAACGATCATCTGATTTAGTTTTCGTTTTTTTTCTTCTTTCGCTGGGGTGGGGTGGGGGTAGGGGGGTGAGACGCTTTCATTTCTTTCTTTCTTTTTATTTCTGTACAATGCGAAAATAAAATTCTTTCAAATCTTTTGTTTTCTCTGTCTTTAGAAATCAGAACTTAAAATTCCATCCAATTTCAAAACGAGGTTCATTTGTTTACGGTAAAGTCGTGCCATTATTTCTCTACTCGCCCCCCCCCCCCCTCTCCGCCCCCCCTCTCCGCCCCCCAAAAGTAAACCACTGCACTTTTAAATTAAAAAAAAAAAAGAATTGTTGCGAACAGTATGCGTGATTTGTCAGATAGATACGATATCAGACTATGGGATTAACAATGCTGATTTTAAATCCTCACATATCTATTAAATCTGACTCTGATTAAGATGTTATCTTCATGTCACCGTGCACACTTCAGTAATGCATGCATATTTTAGATGGTGTAAGGAAAGTCATACAACGTTACTAAAGGGGGGGGTGATAAGAGAACAGTTGAGAGGAATGGGGTGATGTAATTCATTAAAAGAGAAAAATGAGTGAGAGAGAGGAGAGAAAGAAAGAGAAAATAGGCCGAGGAAGAAAAAAGATAGGGGATAGTGGGAAGATATAGAAAGCGGATGTAGAGGAGAGATTACATAGGAGAAAGACAGAGAGAAAAAAGAAAGAAGGGGGAGAGTACATTATGACATCACAATGTATTCTAAAATCCCTGTAATATGCAAATACATTTTTTAGATGACATGAAGAAGGGGGAATAAACATTTTGAAAAATAGTTCTTTGTAGCAGGATGCGGGGTTGACCAAATAGATACGATCGCAGACTATGTGATCGATTAAAATTCATTTTAAATCTTCGTATGTATATATATATATATATATATATATATATATATATATATATATATATATATATATATATATATATATATATATTAAAACTACAATTTTATTGTTATCATCTTGTCACCGTTCACACTATGTGTTTGATGGTGAAGGAATTGCGAATAACCTAAATATAGGATGATGTAAATGATTAAAATAAAGAAAATGAGAAATAGCTGAGCAGCTTGTCAAAAATGATGAAGAATCGTGCATTTTGGTAAGCAAGCATGGAACTTGACACGATTGCTCACAATGGTCTACTCTTCCGAAAAAACTTTTGGGCCACTCAAAAAATCCAAGATGGCCGCCATTTTTCAAGATGGCCGCCACGGATGGTAAAATTTATCATTTTGTGAACTAAATGCTTCATTTTTGACCGATTTCCACATATTATATATCAATTTATATGTTTCTGATGTCAACAAAGCCATTTCTGACGACAAAATAAAGATTTAACACCATTTGAGTGTAATAAAGGCTATATTTTACACACTTATGTCAGTTTATCCCGCATTTTTCTCTTCTTGTTCTTGTGTTTTCATCAGGATTCACACGTTCAACACTCGCAATTGCAGCTGCATAAATTTGTACATGGAAGGCCGAATTTAGCATTTGCATCTTCCAAAGCATTGTGTCTTGCATCCGCATTTTGTTAGTTCCTTGCAGCTTTCTGCAACTGGCGGAAGTGTTGTCCAAAATATCTTCCATGTATTGCCGTGCTTCTTCCACCCCCACTCGCCAGGACTATCAATTTCCATGTGACAGCATGTTGCTTGACTCCAAATGCACCCTGCTTGATATGTTGCACGCTTTGTGTGTTCAGTTAAAGCTGCTTTAGTTGGAGGTATGGAGTCATAGGGTCTCTGTTTACGAGCAAACATGTCCAATCTTACAGCATCTATTTCTGTGAGGGAGGTAGATCTGTCATACATTGTGATGACAAACTGGTCAATAACTGCTTGGTCCTCACTTGTTATGACTGGTGGATGACTGCTCAGCTTGACAAATACGTCCGTCACGTCAGGTAAAACATTCCATGTCTGAAATGCTGTCTTTTTAGCTTTATATCGAAAGGCTGACACATTGTCACAACCAGTAAAGGCATGGAAAAAGGACAAGCCTTTAACTTTTTCAGGGCCAAGTACGCTGATGACTTCATGTACTGGAATAAACCTTGTGTCATTTCCTTGACCAAATTCAATGAACATTGCCTCCAGGCCCAACTCTTTCAAGACTGGAAATACAGTGATGGCAATGACAAGGACATCTGTGTCATTAGCTTTCAGCAGTACTGTTTTGTAACCATGATTAACTGCATGTTTTGCGTGTACAAACATCCTTGTGTCTGATTCCTCATGGTTGCAAGGTGCTAGTCCTTCAAAACTGATATTCTGATTGCTAACAACATCTGCAACTCTGGTGATTACCACGAGATTTTCATGATCCTGTGCTAGTGAAGTGATTCTATCAGCCAGAAACTTGAAGAGAGCTGTTTTATTGTCATCATCCCTCAAGAAATTTCGCCAGTTGGGAGGGAGCTTGCCGTTGTGGGTTACCCGACGCTTTGCACCTTGTCCACGTTTTGTCCGTGTTTCAACTTTCAAACTTGTTGGTAAGTAAACATCAAAAACAATGTCAGTCCTCTCGTATGCTGAACTGAATTTCAGTACCTTTGGAAAAAAATCAAGTTGTGCATACTCTTCGAAGGTTTTTGATTTGCAGGGTGGTATTGTGTTTACCAATGCTGAACCATCGATGATGATGACTGACACATGTGGAACTGAATCTGGACATGTAACTTTGGACTGAAGAAGCAATGCAAGTTGAGACTTTGTACCACTGTAGAGGTTTCCATTTACACTCAACGATGCAGGAAAGGACTGGTTCTCATGTTTAAAGAATTCCATCAGGTCACACTCCCTGGATTGGCAAGATATGAATAGTTTAGAGAATAGGCGACAGTCATCTTTCAAACTTTTATGTTTGGCATCAGTCACTGCTGCTTCTTGTGTCTGGTCAAAGAAGTCTATGTTGTTCCTTTTGATTTTGGAATAGAAAGCAGCCCGGTTTTCTCCCTCTAAGGTCTTCATGAACTCTTTAAAGCGAGTCCTGCCATTCCCATAGTGCATGCGAACAGCTTCAGCTGCGGTTTCCGATGCTATAATCTTTGTATCCAGAGTGAGTAGATCGGATGATTCTTCTTGAAATGGATTGCCCATTTCATTGATGACAGCCGTGAGCTTTGTTACTTTGCCATAGAAAGCTTTCTGGGATTGACTTGTTTGTTCTCTGTGTTTCATGTTTTCAGTAACATCCTTGTTCGATGACAGTGCTTCATATTCTTCAGTAAGACGACTCACTTCTGGCCCTGCTATCATCCATCTTCGTAGTGCTGAAGGATCCTCTGTCACATCTACGACCCCACCCTCTCCTTTGATGATTGCATTTTCCTGTTCATGTGCTTGATCAATGGCCATAGAAGAAAATGGTCGCAATGACTTGAAGACAACAAATTTGCCATTTTTGAATTGCAAATGCGTATCAGGATGGGTCTGCTCTAAGCACAGCATGTCCTTCAGATGAACTGATAGCCATCTTGCATAGTTGTAGTTATTGTTGGCAAAGAAGTATGGTATCAGCTCCATCAGTGTTTCGACATAAAGTCTGAAGTCAGCTTCCCTGAAAGAACGTATCAGAGATAGTATGGTCAGTTCCATTGAAAGCACTAGATACCAGTAACTGAATTGCGGGCTCTCTGCTTTTCGCTTCTCACACCACTCATCAAAGCTTAAGATAACTGACGCATCTTGCTCGAAAGAAGTATCTGCAATGTAATACTCGTATGCTTTTTTCATCAGTGTGTAGAGACTACATGCAGTAATCTGGTGAGCGTATCGTGTCCTAGTAACACTTGAAGCAGTGATGAAAGATTCTGCAATACCAGACGAAGCTATATCTGCTTCTACAATGGCTTCTATCCAACCACTTGCTTTTAGAAGCGACCCAATTGACTTCAGTGCAGCCATTTCAACATGCAAGCCGCCAAACATGATGACGAACTTATTTTCACCATATTGCTGAGGCCAGTGCCATTGTATTTGCTTGGTCAATGCATAAAGTGGCTGATCAGCAGTTATGACTGGAATTTGCCCTGGGTTGAGGAACGCTATTGTCTCTCTAATCCTCTCCATAACATGTCGTATTGTGGCAACTGAGTGGGCTTGTTCTCGGAGGAGAGGTAGAATTGATGTAATGCTCACTTTGAAATCTAAACCTCTCTTCTCAGAAGCATGGTGTGCCGACCAGGTTATGTTAACGTCATCATCAATGCTTTGTGTCAGATGAACCTTTTCTAGCCACTGAAATTCATTTGCTAACAAAAGCCTGGGAAAGTCAATATCGACACTTGTTGGATATTCGAACTCTGGAGGCGACGGAGTCTTGTTCTTTAGATATGCAGGATGAATGTTTGTGAAAGATTCTGGAAGTTCAGGCACCCGTTTTATACTATGATTTTTTATCATAAGTGGCTCACGCAGTTCACCATCACTGTCAGACGTTGGATGTTGAAATAGTGAGATACTGGTACCATGAAAGGATGTTGTAGCTGTTGTTGCAGACGGATTGTGATCTATATTGTCCATAGCTGATGTGGTGAAAAGACCTGTCCTAAGTTCTGTAGGGCACACAACACCCTCTTCAGTGTACCTGTCAACAACGGCATCACCCAATTGAGCAGATATTTCAAGCACCCTGTCATATGAAATGCTTAGTCCATGGTCATGTAACAGTTCCACAAGTCCTCGTTTTCGTGTTTTCCCATACAAAGATAGGCCCATAAAGATGGGAAAGGGAGTCTCACGATTGTGTGAATGTCTGAATGTGGATGAATTGCTTTTGTGACTGTAGCAGTTGTACTGCAGGAGCTGAGCTACAGCCAAGTCTGTCTTTGATGAACCTAATTCCAGTTGCGACTTGATATCGACGCCGTGCTCCACCATACAAACAAATTGTTGTAGTGATTGAGGAATAGAATTTCCCACTGAGTCTGCACGGAATCTACCATTAAATTTCCATTCATGAGCAAGCATGTGTCTTCGCAAAATACTAGCAGCTTTATTGAGCATAACAGCATCAGAAAATTCTGAAGCTTTTGACAAGATTGACCCTGTATCCTCTGTAAAGGACAAGATAACATCTCTCCCACTCTTGTGAGCTTCAAGTGCTGGTATATCTGACAAAAGCTTCTCTTTCAGTCTTGTTGAGTGAACATATGAGGCAAGTTCATGCAGTTTCAACTGTTCAAGTCGTTGCTTATACAGTGTGAAGAGATCTGCAAGTTTAAACACAACTGGTGCATCACTGTTCGTATTAGTTTCAACTATATAAGCAAGAAGCTCTGAATATACCAATGGATGGATTCCTTTTTTCTGAGAATCTTCATTTTCCTGTTTTTGTAGAGCAGCAAGGTGACATCTTTCCCTGTTGTAATAAGTTGTTAAACAATCTTTATGATACTTCAACTCTTGTGCAATGGCATCACCAGCACTCAATCGGGCAAGAATTTTACATTCACCTAGAGTTGTGGCACATTCATTGAGCCTACTGCTGAGCCCCATTGTCATGACTTCACGTCTTTGTCCATTATTTAGAAATTCTTTGTCGCAGATGAAACATTGTTCTGGCTTTAAACTCACTCTTCGAGTCTTTGAACAACTCTTGTCAGTATGTTCCTGAGCGTCAGATGCCCTTTTCCTGGCCCGATCAAGTTTGGTATTTTTGAACAAAGCACGGCAACTCTGATGGTACTGAGCATTGTTTTGCCGCAATGTATCTTCAATACCATCACCTTCATCGAGCCTAGCAGGATTAATAATCATGGGCATCTGACAGAGTTCTTGAAAAAGAGGAATATTTGTAGCCAGCATTGAATATCCATCTGATTTACTGCGACCTGGAATGGGACTACTGAGATCCTCTCCGGTTTTATCTGTCTGACATAGGCAGCATTTGCTCCAATCAGTTTTCACATTTGACGTCTTCTCAATAGACATTCTGTAAATGTTATAGGCTTCAGGCCGAGGGTTTATCCTTTTACCACCTATAACCACAGTTACCGAATATATTTTGACACATTCAGATATGGGATACAACTAGGTTCAGAAAGGTAGGTTCCCTACACCTAGCCCGATCGTTCATCCAGTATCATTTAAGTCCCGTGCGATCTGTACACCATCCAGGTAACTATAGCCCCGTTACCTTTGGCTCGGCTCTCCCGCGCTGGCATATCCTATCAATTCAGGTGCGGCTATCTAACAGACTGAACATTATTTTGTCCATGGGGCTTATTAGACAGCATTTGGGACACTGAAACATGAACAGTGTGTCCGTAATCAGTTGATACTGGACCCCATGCTGAGTTTCACAGCAGTGATGTCACCGTTATGCCCTGGTTGTGTCATGACAATCACTCTCTTACATATGACATATTATAAGAATGAGCTGAAAGGATTAATTTTTATAACTAATACATTCAGCTCACTTGGGGAATTGAATATCAAGTCAATGATTCGGTTTAATGGCAATAAAAGGCAAAAATTTACAATATTTGCTTAAATTCATCTCATATATGTACCTTTGTGGATTGTAGGACTCATTTATCGGTTATTTTTGTGTCATTTACTGCTTTCGCATCCCCTAAAACATATAATTTGACTCAAAAATTGTGAAAATCGGTTAGATACTTTGTAAATTAGCAATATTGGATTTCAGAATGGCGGCCATCTTGAAAATGGCGGCCATCTTGGACTTTTTGAGTGGCCCAAAAGTTTTTTCGGAAGAGTAGACCATTGTGAGCAATCGTGCCCAGTTTCATGCTTGCTTACCAAAATGAACGATTTTTCCTTAATCTGCTCAGCTAAAAGAGGCGAGAGAGAGAAAACAAGGAAGAGGGGATAAATATGGGAGAGAAAAGGGAGAGATGGCATAAGAGATAGAAAGAACGAAGAGAGAAGTAGAGATTATATTATGACATCACAGTGTATTCTGCCATCCTTTTAATTTGTACATAGATGTTTTAGTTGGTGGCTGAAAGGTGGGAATGATAAGCGAAGTGGTGAGTGGAATGGAATTATGTAGATAATTGAAAGTAGAGAAAGCCAGAGTGTCTGAGAGAAGGAGAGAGAAAGAGAGAGAGAGAGAGAGAAAGAGAGAGAGAGAGAGAAAGAAGAAAGAGAGAAAAAATTGTGTAAATAGGAAAGAAAGAGAGTAATATAGAAGAGAAAAGAGAAGAGAAAAGACATCGGAAAGAGAGAAATACAAATAAGATAGAAGGGTGGTGAGAGAGAGAGGGAAAGTGAGAGAAAGAAATCAGAAGGGGGGGGGATTGCCCCTATTTACTGGCCGCGTGACTAGAGCAGAGTTAGACACAAAGTCGGTTTTCAAATATTTTGGAAAATATAGCTCACCTTAAATGAGCACTCTGAATTGCAGCAAAAGTAAAATTTCCTCAGTCTAGAAGGATTCAACTTCGCTGACCAAGCACAGAATAGATTAAGTGTAGTATAAGAACATACTCTACACTTTCGACCAAGGCCAAAGAAGAGGCAGCGTGTGGGTCTATTATGACATCACAATGTATTCTGAAATCCTTTGGATTTGCATATGGCTTTGTTAGATGTTGGGAGGAAGGGCGAATAACGAGCGAATGATAAGAGAAGAGGTAAGAGAAATGAAATGATGTAAATAATTAAAAGAGAGAAAAAATTAGAGAAAAGAGAGAGGGTAAAGAGAGGAGAGGGAAGTATGAAAGAGAAAACGAAAAGAGAAAAACGAAAGAAAGAAAGAAAGAAGAGACTGTGAGAGGGTCTATTATGACATCACAGTGTATTTTGTAATTCCTTTGATTATGCACATGCCTATTTTAGATAGTGAAGGGGGGGGCGAATAACGCACATAGGGCGGAGTATAAGTGAGAGGAATGGAATAAGGTAAATAAATAAAACAGCGAGGGAAAGAAGAGAGAGATGAGAGTGGATGGAGAAAGAAAAGGAGAGTGAGCAAGAAGACAGAATATAATAGGAAGAGCAAGAGAGAGAGAGAAAGAGAGAGAGATACAGATAGTGTATATTATAACAGCACAATGTATTCAGAAATCCTTTGTGGGGAGAGGGATAATGTGAAAAGGGGCGAATGATGAAAGAGGTTGTGAAAGAAATGGCATTACGTAATTAATACAAAGAGAGATAGAGGAAGAGACACACTGTTTCCCCTTAAATCACCGAAGTTAAGCAACGTTGAGCCTGGGCAATACTTAAATGGGTGACCATTTGGCAATACCAAGTGATGTATATGCTCTCCGCTTATCTCGACATTGTTTCCAGTCGTACTGGATGTCTCCTTGTAACTGGAAACAAGCAGTGCCGACTCAGGAGAAGTGTGCTTAAAGATTTCGCAACGCTTTCTTAATAATTACACGCGCATCCACCTTACAGAAGGTATCCGTTGTCTCTAAAAACTGAACGGAGGACATATTGTTATGGCATTTTCGTTTTAGTACATAATTATCACCACCAGCATACCGTTTAACAAGCAATCTCATTATTTTATGAGATAGATTGGCATAACCATACATATGTAGCATCCTTGTGCTTGTTTTACAAATACTTCAATGGATTGTGCTCCGATGAATTGGCTGCTCTGGTGCCCCCTCGACGTAAGTTCACTAAACCAACTCGACAATCGACTAAATCCCATCCATTCACTGTTGAAGTCCCAGATGCAGGAGAGCTTTCTACTCAAATAGCTTCTTTCCTCGTGTTGCTGGCCTCTGGAACTCCCTCCCTGCTTCCTGTTCCCCGACGGTACTGACATGCAGACATTTTAAACTAATGTAAACAGACATCTCGCTGCACAGATCCCAATTTAGGTTGACCCCCCAAACCTTCTCCCTTTTATTTCTTCTCAGTAGCCCCTTACGTCTACGGTGCGTCCTGCCTTGTCTGGGGTGAACTATGTTAGTACACACACACACACACACACACACACACATATATATATATATATATATATATATATATATATATATATATATATATATATATATATATATATTCCGAAACTGCATTATCTGTAAGTACATTACATTTTTCATTTTCTTTCTTTAAGCATACCTTAATATTTACCATTAAAATATATTATATTTTTTATTTATATTTAAATCTATCTTTCAAATTTTAATCTGCTATGTCAAAGGGCTATCGCTTCATAATTCTACTCGCGCATGAAAATAGGGAGTATGTTTTGTTTGGTGTTTTTAATCTGCGGGGTTGTAGTAATACTTGGTATATTAGCCAGGCGCGATGCTGGCCTCGCTCGGTGCGATGGAGCCGTAGATTTTGTTAGATCATCCATCTAAGAGACGAACACTCTGTTATAAACCTGCGCTCTACATCGTCTTCCGGTCATCTTACCTTGGCTTGCCACTAAAACTAGATATTGTAGAAGGAGAGCGTGCTGTGCGTGTCGCACAAGCTCACAGCATGGCCATCTACATGTTAAAATATGCCATAGAAGAAAACTAAACAAGTGTCCACATGGGTTGTATATAGCTATGCACAGACGGGAAAAGTAGCCTTCAACAAGACTTGTAAAAAAATATGGAGGGCCTGCTGAGTCGTGTGCGAGCCTACAACTAGACATTACGATTTTGTAGGGATGGCCTTCTTCTGTAAATAAGTGGCAATCACCAATTGAACTAGAATGGAATTAAAAAAACAAAAAAAACACATGTCTACTTAACTTCTTACAAACGAAACTTGGAACGTTCTCAGATAATCGGAACTTTCCTTTACTACTGACTCTTTCTTATGGATTCTTCTAAACACTTGCGCCTTTTTCTCAGCGATACAGACCGTCCGACGGACCGAGGCTCTTATAAGAATGTTTGGACGCATACAAACACATTTTTGTATTATAAGGATTATTTAGATTATTCAAACTACTGCTCTAATTTTAGTGCCGGTTTTACAAGGTTTCGGCCGATGTAACCCCCGCATTTCTTCAGATACAACTTGTCGAATTCAGAAATCGTTTATTGCGATTTCAGCAATATGTGGTGATGTCTGAATGGCGACACGGGAAGTTGAGTGTGTCAACAACAAAAATACTATGTTGCGGATTGTTCGCCGAGTAGACTAGACCATGATTCCTCCCTTCTGGCGTCTTTTAACAGTGAGGAGAGCGGTTTCAGGAATACCACGTGACTATAAAAGACACGTGGTATTTCATTTATTCTTCTTTGTTTCTCAATCTCGTCGCCTATTGTAATTTTTATATTTTCTGTCGAATTCTGTCTCTTTACGGAATTTAGAACGGAACCTTTTATTTAATCTACGGGGGTGTCTTGCTCTCATTCCGTCAGCCATGACCAGGTAGACGTCTTAAATAATGAGTAATCATATTCTTAGTACAATCTTCTTTATGTTCAAGGTTCAATCCTTAGTACAGTCTTATAAAGGTTGAAGGTTCAATCCTCAGTGCCGGCGATACGAAGAATACAATTACAAATTACTTAAGACTTCTACCCAAGCAATGGCTGACGGAACGAGAGCAAGCTACTCCCGTGCTTTAAATAAAGGTTCCGTTCGAAATTCCGCACAGATTCCCGAGTTCGACAAGATGCACCTGAAGAAGGTCGGAGGTTCCATCGAGCAAAAGATTACGAGAATAAAATCGAATATGAGAACAGTGGTCCGAATAATCCAACTAATACAAATCATCAATCCTCAAATTTTGTGTTTGATTCCCTGAAAGTAACTTTAGAAGAAATGAAGGAAAGAAAATAATGAGTTCTTCAAAGCCGTGAAGGTTCGTTATTCATTTTCTTGGACATTTTTTATGCTTTAACATATTACGTGTCTACGTCACTGTGTGGCAGAAGGGGCTTATTTTATGTGTCGATGGGCGTCGTCGCTTTCGTCGAAAATAGCAGCTGTGCCAAATAAATTTGCGAAAACAATGACCTGTTTACAGTGAAAAATATGAAATAAATAATAAACAACCCTACAGCTTATTACACACACACACACACACACACACACACACACGGACACACACACACACATATATATATATATATATATATATATATATATATATATATATATATATATATATATATGAAGAGTTCAAATGCAAAACGCGATAAATCCAATTCGTTTAAGTTGAGACATGAAACAATTAAATGGCGAATATATAAAATCTAGCCTTTGCCAAAAAGCTTATTTTAATTGAAAAAAAAAACGAAATGATGTCGGTATGATATTATGGAAAACATAGTTTTTTTTTTTGTGGGGGGGGGTCGAGTGAGGATATGCAACGCTTTTTGTAGTGATAGTTTCGAAATTTTGAAAATGGGGTTTATCGCGTTTTGCATTCGAACTCTTCATATATATATATATATATATATATATATATATATATATATATATATATATATATATATATATACTTCTTTGTAATATACCAGTAAAAATCCCAGCAGAGATCTCGATTAATTGAGAATTATAATTAAAAATTAAAAATTACGAGCGTAATATTTATTTATTTTGTGTGTATATATATATATATATATATATATATATATATATAGTCTAAAGAAGCTTTGAGTTATTTTAAACAAAAAGACAAAAAAAAGAAGGAAAATGCAGTTTAAATTCCCAGAGAAACTAACTAAATCCAAAATAGTGTAGACTTAACATTTGTTTGAAAATTCATAAATAAATAATATATAATAGTAAGTAAATAAAATAAAAAGGGGGATTTAGTATCTAACAGTGAAACAAAAGCAGGAGACCTTAACGTAAGCATCTAATATTCACACGGGGATCTTCAGCTGTTTACCATGAAACTGTTTCGGAGATTTAAAAACAGGACAGTTATATGCATGGCTCTCCAATGGTACAGATAAAACTACCATTTCCCCAATAATTCAGCTTAAAATGTTACTTATATATATACATAAATAAATAATAAAATAATAATAATACTAATAATATACTACCTTAAAACTACCGTGTGATATGGTAATTTGCATATCAAATAAAATTCTTTATAACAATAGTAATACTAGTAATAATAATAATAATAATAATAATAATAATAATAATAATAAAATACTATCTAAACACTACACCTACGAATCATTCTGCAATATGGTAGCTAGAAATAAAATTATTTAGGAATTAAGGTTGCATTTAAAAAAAAAAAATATATATATATATATATATCTAGAGAGAGAGAGAGAGAGAGAGAGAGAGAGAAAGAGAGAGAGAGGGAGAGAGAGAGGGAGAGAGAGAGGGAGGGGGAGAGAGATAGAGAGAAAGAAAGAGAGCCCACTTTCCTTGCACCAACCGAACAGTATCTTCTATGTATTTGTTCCAATTCATGTTACCTGTTAATGTTAGGCCGGGTAACTTGAATGATACGCTCGCGGGTACGGTGCTATCAGCCATGGTAATTGGTGGTTGAAAATGTTTCTGATAATTAAAAAACAAAGGTTTGTGTTAGTAGCATTAAATGTGACCATACATTTATTCCCTCATACAAAGAATCAGAAAATAGTTGTGATATATATGGAACATACATTAAGAGTTTTTTTTATTATGACACGAGCAAATTAAAAAAAAAAGATATAATTAAGCAGAAAACTGTGTTATGTTAAACAATGTTTGATTAAATGAAAAAATGCTGCCCAAATATATATATATATATATATATATATATATATATATATATATATATATATGGGTGTGTGTGTGTGTGTTTTCATGAATAATTGCCTTTGATAGGTTAGGGGAGATAAAGTAGAATCCCATACTCTGTTTAATTTTATTTGTGGAAAGGGCTATGAGTCCAGATTCAATTAGTCGACGTGTTGATTTATTATGTATTATCTTGATTAAAGTAGATTTATCAAAGTCAAAGCAATGCCCATACTCCATATATGTGTGAGCATATAAGGCGTATATATATATATATATATATATATATATATATATATATATATATATATATATATGTATATATATATATGTGTGTATGCATATATATATATATATATATATATATATATATATATATATATATATATATATATATACGATCAAAGGGCTAGTACGTAAAACACATCAGAATATGCGTTTTTTAATTTACGTAAGTTTAAGTGTTCATTTTAGGTACACAGGTTTCAAGCTTTATACCCACTGGTATATATATATATATATATATATATATATATATATATATATATATATATATATATATATATATATATATATATATAATAATGGTAATAATCCAGGTGAAAAATATCCACAGGGTGGTAATCCAGAGAATTTTAACCGGGTTTATAAAAAGTGCTCAATATCAAAATAGAGCTTTATATATGATAAATTTATTTACACAGACATGTACAAAATCTGCGACACTGGCATGTCGATGTTATCGATCAACAGTTACTATAAACTGAGATCTCATCAGGCAGAGTTAGAATAAGATCTTAACTTCAGATCATATTTGGAGAGAATGAAATGGAGTGATAGAGAAAGAGAAGAAGGAGAAAAGAAATTTAACATTTCAAAAATTGAGGCCGTTAAAAAATTAATGTCTGTGTAAATAAAATTATCATATATATATATATATATATATATATATATATATATATATATATATATATATATTAGAAAAAATACGACCCGTTTACTGGAGTATGTTGTTTGAATGAGGAAAAAGTGAGTTTGAACAACTAGTTGAATTAAAAAGAATAGAAAGATAAAATCCACAATTATTCTTTCAGTTCAATATACCACTTCTTTCTCTTTCTCTCTCTCTCTCTCTCTCTCTCTCTTTCTCTCTTATCTCTCTTTTACTACTCAGCTATAGGTCTAATAGTATTAGTAATGTAGTGATATTCTCTATTGTTTATAATAGACTATTCCGATCTTCTGTTTTATAGTTAGTATTATTACATTTGCCTGTTAATAATCGCAAATTCGATTTCACAGGAAGAAACGAATGTGAAATAGACACGCACTTGCCCGAAAAAAAAGCACATGATTGATTGTCGTAAACAAAATAATTCGCACGAAGAAACAAACACGGTAGATCGTCGGAAATAAAATGGTTGTTTATTGAATCGAAACCACTAGCAAAAGGTACCCTTATCCAAAAGTTAGCTGCAAACGGTAATACCCCGTCCTAAATGAATGTTCTAAGGGCGTTGCTACAGAATATGCATTTTAAAATGGATGCGTTGGTGTCACAAATTGTGATATAATATTAAGTAATAATAGAGATAGGCAGTCGGCTGGCGATTGGATCCAAGACAACCATCGCTGTCAAATTCCTGTTTGTGCGTCCCTCTTACTTACTAACCCGCACTCGTTCACCGCCACCGACAATGAAGACATGTCGTTATATATTTTATACATCAGTGTTTCGTCATTATTTTAGAGTAGATCAAAAATGCAACTAAACAACATGCGCGTGCGCGTGTGTGTGTAAGAGTAAGAGTAAGAGATAGTAATGGACAGAACTTACGAACATTAAAGTAGATTTTTCTTTAATAACTAATGAATATTTTAACATATATTTTATGAAATTAAAATATATAGTAAAAAGCCTTGCTTTTCATACGTTTTTTTTTATTTGTCAAAGAACGTAATAATTTTAGCCAAGAGACACAAATTAAAGTGTGTCTCTTGGCTAAAAGATTTATTTCCGAATACATTTCAGACGGCGGGAGTTGTTTTACTTAGCGTTTTCTTTTTCGCTTTCCTTCACAACTTGAAATTATTTCGTTCGGGGGCTAGAAAAAGGTACTTTTATCTACTGGCTAACTTTTGTGTGACGGGACAGGCTTATATTTATTTATATACAAATTAACACACATTGGTCTTCATTAAAGAATGGAGAGTATGTGTGTGTATTTGTATGTGTATGTGTATGTGTGTGTTTATGTATGTGTATGTGTGTGTATGTGTATGTGTGTGTTTGTGTATGTGTATGTGTGTGGATGTATATGTGGGTGTGTTCGATTAGCTGTTGCTAGACGAGCGAGTGATTTGTTTTCAATCACATTATCGACTGCCTAGAGTGCTCTATTCTATCTTATGATGTGCTATGCCATACGCTATGTAGCAGGCTCAACCTACAGGTGGAAGCCAAATTCAGTCATTGGCCGACATCTGTTAAGCAGTATCACGATTCTGCAGTGTGGTTTGACGAACTAGTGCTTGATTGGCAAAAAATATATAATCAAATAAGAGGAAAAATTTATGATAATTATTCAGTATCCACGAAGTGTGGGACATTAAAATGAATATACAAATACGATCTTAACATAATAGAAAAAAGAAAAGACATAAAAGTAAGCAAAACAATGAATAAAAACAGGTATTTTAAGAAGACGGTGCATTTGGCATGATGGTAAGAGGGTTCGCTAATGAGTTGCCAAACAAGGGTTCAATCCTCGGTCGAGTCATCCCAAAGACTTAAAAAATAGTACTTGATTACCTCTTGCTACACACTCAGCATTAAAAAGACCGGAATGGCGAGTAAAATAAAATATTAACGAGCTCGAATTGGACCCCGTGCGTTAAGCCATCAGGAAGGCGTAAACCATGGTAACGGTATATTAAAAAACGTAATTGTTCATACACTATATATACACACACACACACACATATATATATATATATATATATATATTAATTTACGTACATTAAAGTGATCATTAAAGTAATTAATTCATTACTATATATATATTTTTCTTTTTCTTTTGATTTAATTACTCGCATCTAATACATGGTTTTTGAAGGCATTTTTGCCTGTATATTTATATTAACTTACAAAAGATGCTTTATAAAATGAACTTTCCTAATTTATAACTCGCAGCGACCATGCGCAATCAAGTTCTATTCTATTTAAAACAGACATTTTCAACAATAGTCCACAACACCGGACGTGACACTTCACCAACACCAGGAAGTAAATTATGGAAAAAAAAAGGTTACACCTTTATTTGTCTTGGCTCTGTCGAAGCTTGTTTTTGTCAAGCGAAATATTAGCTAAAAAAAAAAAATCAAGATGAAGAAAAAAAAACAAAAAACGGAAGGTATTTTGAAATATTTTATTAAATGTTTCGAAATATTTTTATTTTTCTTTTGATTTTATTACTCGCATCTAATACATGGTTTTTGAAGGAATTTTTGCCTCTATATTTATATTTACTTACAAAAGATGCTTTATAAAATGAACTTTCCTAATTTATAACTCGCAGCGACCATGCGCAATCAAGTTCTATTCTATTTAAAACAGACATTTTCAACAATAGTCCACAACACCGGACGTGACACTTCACCAACACCAGGAAGTAAATTATGGAAAAAAAAAAGGTTATACCTTTATTTGTCTTGGCTCTGTCGAAGCTTGTTTTTGTCAAGCGAAATATTAGCTAAAAAAAAAAATCAAGATGAAGAAAAAAAACAAAAAAACGGAAGGTATTTTGAAATATTTTATTAAATGTTTCGGTATATTTTTATTTTTCTTTTGATTTAATTACTCGCATCTAATACATGGTTTTTGAAGGCATTTTTGCCTCTCTCTCTCTCTCTCTCTCTCTCTCTCTCTCTCTCTCTATATATATATATATATATATATATATATATATATATATATATATATATATAATACAGCCTGCTTGGGAACGCTGATAATTTGTGGTAATGATTGATATCACTCTAAAATCCTGTCCCGCGGCTAAAATCAACGAAATACTACAAACAGGCTGATTGGGAATCAACACCAGTGACGCCTCATGGACAAAAAACCCGTACCCTCCTTGCTGATAAGTTCACAAATGAGGTAACATAATGGATCAAAGCAGACATTGAAGCATATGTCCCCATGCGAAAATTATACAGCAAGCTGCACCCTCCACAATGGTTCGCCTCGGAATATGCAGTTACATTCCGAAAATGCGGCCGCTACAACTCAACTACAAATAGAGAGAAATATATAGCGTCAAGAAAAAATTGTAAAGCAGTGATAAGTGTATCAAAGAGAAGGTATACAGAGATGACCAGACATCTTCAATAGTGTGGTGAACAATGGACAATTAACAAGTATCCTATTATTAAACCACAATAGTGTCGTTTGCACGGTAACTGATAAGGCTGAGCTACTTGCCCAGCGCTTCGCCTTAAACTCCAATTTTGATTCAGCAAACCAACCCCTGCCTAAATTCCAATTGCGGACTGAAGCCACACGTGATGGCATCGTCATCACCCCATCTTATGTCAGGGACATCACAATAAACTTGGACACCCTTAAAGCAGGTGGGCCTGATCTTATACGAGTGATAATAAAAAGAAATGTTCTGCTGAGCTGTCCTCTGTCCCCACCAAAGTCTACAACAAATGCCTTGCCGAATCTTGCTTCTGTGATAGCAGAAAATTGCCTCTGTGGAATCAGTCTTCAAGAAATCCGGTGATAGAACTGACTCTCAGAATTTTGGTCCCATCGTTCTATCCCGATCTTAGCTAAAATCTTAGAATGCTTAATCAATCTAACGATAGTCCGTCACCTCGTTAATGCTAAACTTCTTTCTGACCATCAGTATGGATTTAGGCAACCGCGGTCTACTGCGGATATCCTAACGGTCATCTCTAAACGCAAATATCATACACTGGACAAGGCAGGTGATCTAGAGCGGTAGCGCTTGATATATCCAAGGCCTTTGACAAGGTCTGGCATAAAGGGCTTCTCATAAAAAAATCATTCATATGGTATTACTGGACAAATATTTTATACAATCAAATCGTTCCTAACAAAAAGATCCATGTTGTCCTCGATTGCCGTTCATCCATAAAACATAACATAAATGCAGGTGTACCCCAGGGATCGATCCTTGGACCCTTATTGATTCTGATTTTCATAATGACCTCCCTGGTGACATTGTGTCTGAGGTAAGTATATTGGCTGAACACCCAATGCTCTACTCTCGCCATGTGGGCAAAACAGACGCGGACATATCCGACGCAATGCCTGGATCCTTAGAAAATGACTTCTAGTCTGTAGTGGAATAGGGTAATTAATAGATGGTAACATTTATTGCTCCTTCAACAACTACAAGAAACCTCTTCAACCTCTGAATGTCATGGCAAATAAAACCCTACGTGAGAGTTCAACGTTCAAACTCCTCGGCCTAATATTCACAGGTTACATAAATTGGAACAAATACATAACATACATTGCTAAGGCTGCTGAAATAAATTGGGCTTCTTCTACCGTGCTAGTAAATTTCTCACGCGTGACAGTATCCTATATCTTTACACAACAACTATTCGTTCATGCATAGAGTATGTTGCTACATCCGGGCTGGTGCATCATCCACTATTCTCTTCCTCTTAGACAAGGTCCTAGATAAAGTCTCTAATCTAATAGGCCCATTACTCTCCACCGAGCTCCAGCTCCTGTCACTATCGCCGCAATGTTACGTCCTTGTGATTGTTTTACAAGTACTTCAATGGAATGTGTTCCGATAAACTTGTTGATCTGATGCCTACTCCTGATGCCTAAATACACTCGACCACTCCGCCAATCAGCTAAATCTAATCCATACACTGCGGAGGTCCCAGATCCGGGAGAACCCTCTCACACCAATAGCTTACTTCCTCGTGCTGTCAGCCTTTAGAAGTCCCTCGCTGCTCTCTGTTTCCTCGGCTGTACCAACATGCAGAAGTTTAAAACTAATGTAAACAGGCATCTTGCTGCACGGTTCCCAATTCAGGATGACCCTGCAAAAACGTTCACCCTAATTCTCAGTAGCCCCTTACGTCTACAGTGGCAGATTTTCTTACTTGGGGTGAACTATATATATATATATATATATATATATATAAGAAAAAAAAAAAAAAAAAGGAAAAATAAATAGTAAGTCTTATATCGTATTCGATTTATTGTTATTGTTTTTGTTCCTTTCCTTTCAACTTGCATCTTACCCGGAATTGCATTGCCCACAGCCTTTTAAAAACTTACTACTAATATATATATATATATATATATATATATATATATATATATATATATATATATATATATATATATATATGCACGCGTGTTAGGGCAACCTTACAAAACAGAATTCAGTTATTTCCATTAGACCAAAGAAAATAGTTATCGCCATTGTATAAAAGAAGGCGTCTGCTATGACAGTTGAAAAATAAACAGAACGGCTCTCACGATCACACTAAGCATCTCGCGTCCAGCGATTTTCTACATTTCATGTAGTCGGTGTTTTTGTTAAATAAATTTGTTAAAGGTTTTACTTCGTCCTTTCTTTATTATTGTGTTTATATTCAACCGAAAACAACGTGTAAACGTCAGGCGTAACAATATATATATATATATATATATATATATATATATATATATATATATATATATGTGTATATGTGTTTTTGGTTTTTTGACGTGGTTGTTTATACATCTGAGGAGACCTAATTAAGGGGTCGAAATAAGTTACAATGTGTACAACCTTAATGTGTGTATAGTTTTTTCTTTTTATAATTCTCTCTCTCTCTCTCTCTCTCTCTCTCTCTCTCTCTATATATATATATATATATATATAGTGTGTGTGTGCTAGAGTAACATAAATTCCAGATGGAATTCCTAGTATGAGAGCTCAATGTAATAAACAGCAAGAATACAATAAATTAAAGTAACACGGAATCACATAATCACAGGTGCAATAATTCATTTCGACCCTACGGTCTTATTCAAGCATCCAAGCAAGGCGATTACATTTTTAAATGTATATATATATATATATATATATATATATATATATATATATATATATATATATATTAGTCGAGATATTACTTACTATCTCGAACATATCAATTTCAACTCATTTCCTGATTCGACGTTCTCTGGCGCGTTTTTTTTCCTGAAGAGGGTCAGACGAAAAGGTCTTTACAGAGTTTTATTAGGTTTTCTTACAAAAAAATGTTTTTTAACCCACTTTTTGTTGATAAATATGTTTCCTATTAAGCTAATCCAGATTTAGTTTATTTAAACACTGTACATTATTGTGTCTGCGTGAAGTAATTAAATTAAATAATTAATATTAGCTGTTGTAGAACCTAATCGCGCACATTTATGGTAACTTTTTACAAACCTATGATACATTACTTCTATCTATCTATCGATCTATCTATTTATCTATCTATCTATCTATCTCTCTATATATATGTATATATATATATATGTTTTTAAATTGTATGACTTGGATAGATTGTATAGATTTAACAAAAAAGTATGTTTTTGGGTTGATATATTTGATGTTATATACTTTTATGTATTTTTTGTATATTTTTATATATTTTCAAAGTGTCATTTTATTGCATGCAGTAATGTCACTGCGGTAATGGTCCTCTCAGAAGAAGAATTATCTTTGAAAACTCATGCGTTAAAGACGTTAAGATACTTTGCTTTGAACTTTGAATTTTAATTAAATTTGATTGGCACCTTATTTTATTATTTCATTTCATATTATGATATGTATATATATATATATATGATATGTATATATATATGGTATGTATATATATATATATATATACATCTGATTAAACATCTAAACCCGGAACTCTGTTCATATACATATTCTGATATTTTAACCCCTTATCCTAACATTCGTTAACTTACCCCCACTCCTTTCTTCCCCTTTTCTAGTTGAATCCTTACTCGCACTAACTTCCAATTTCAACTTTATGTTTCACCCCCCACTTTCACACTCTTAGTTTTATCCGCATTCCTTCACCGTATCGCTCCCTTTCTCCTCCCCCCTTTTCTTCCTCGTACCCGTCCATTTATCCTCCCCCACACCCCTTACCCGCTCTTCCCCTGCCTACTGGTCGCATATTATATTCTTGTTTTCACTGTTTTTGCTTTTCTTCATTTATAGCCGGCTTTCTATACGGGCTAGCTTTAAATATTCTCGCTGCCTCTTTTTCCCACTTTAAAACACTTTCATTTGTCATCTCTGCCCGGGAAGTATTTTTAATGGCGAATGTTTTCCACCTTAATCTTCATTGAGCCGGCCTGCATCATCGAACGCACCTCTTATTGGACTTTTTACCCTTTTGGATTTTCTATTTTCGCCGTACCTGAAGTTGTGGCTTCTTGGAATTATACTTTGAAACCTCTCTCATTACTTCTCGTGCCTTTAACGACCTACCTATCTACATCTTATTCTCTCCGCTGGACTTTTTCTACACCGGACTTTTTAGCAATCGGACATTTGCTTGCACCCGGGCACAGTTTTGCCCTGCGTTTCTTTCCCTACAACTTTTATTTCATTTTTTCAAATTTTAAATCTTGGCCATTGCCAACTTATCTATCCCAGCGACTTCCTCTGATGATAAGATTTTGATCTTTGAAAAGCCTGGCTTAAGGAAAATTTAACTTGAATAAATTGCCTTTTTGCGGAATATACATTGCTTTGAACTTTTGAATTGAATTTTGATTTGGCTTTTGCTTTCTCTAATTCCTTTCCATTCTTCTTCATTTCTACCTGCTCTATCCTGGATATTGAGCTGTATACTCTTCACAATAGGTTTTTACCTTTCCTAAAAGTTCGCTTTTAGTACACCTCTTTATATATATATATATATATATATATATATATATATATATATATATATATATATATATATATATATATATATATTGATAATGAAAAGTGGGGTTTAGAGCATGCTACCCTGGTGAATTAAATAGAGGGTTCCGTTCGAAATTCTGTCCAGATTCCTGAGTTTGACAGAAAAATTTCCAAGTTCGAAGAGATACACCTGAAGAAGGCCGTAGGTTATAGCGGCTGAAAAGTTGTGATGATAACACTCAAGATGAGAAATGTAGTCCGAATAACAAAAATTAGGCAAGTGGGTGTTTAAGCGTAATACTATGTCGTTGTTTTGTTATATAATTTCTTTTTATTATAATGATATAATATTTCAAACGGCGTGTATTCTTTTAGTGAGAATGACTAAAGTAATGTAAAAAATTGAAATGAAACTGCCCTTATGTAGCGTATTAATATGATTAACGTTCGACGGTAATTTGTTTTTTGGATTAGGGGGAAAAAGAAGGGAAAATATTAGCTAAGTGTTGTTTAAATGTGTTTAGAGGCTGTTATTTTAAAAAAAGTGTGTGATTATTCATTGATTTATATCGTATCAATCCGATGATTCTATTGTTGGAATGGGTTTCCCTGCTTTTTTTTTCAAGCCGGAAATTGGATACTTACGGGAGAGGCCACGTAAAGGCTACCAACATTTTTAATGTATTTCTGTAAAAGAAACTGGATTCGAACTTGGCATCCGCAGATCGTCAGTCTGCGTAGTTAACCACTTAACCACCGTAACCCCTATGATGTGGTTATTTGGTTATATATATATATATATATATATATATATATATATATATATATATATATATATTCTCGGAAGTATCTCAACCATTAAAACTATATAAGGAAAAAATTACAGTTATTATATTAGTTTTCTTCTAACATTATTTAAGGGATCATCAGTTGTTTACCATGAAAAACTGTTTCGGGGATTTAAAAACAAGACATAAATATGTTTAATTTCAATGAAATTATACTCTATTTAATACATTGAAGAAAGAGATGATTTAATTAATGAGATACATAGATTGATATTATCATCAATATCAGAAGGACCATACGTATATATCACCAAAAGGTAGTGTAATGGATTCGTCTAAACACTTTAAAATTCAGCAACATTTTTGTAAGTAACGGATACATTTTATTAGACAGACGAACATCACAGGTAAGGAGGATTTTTTTCTTTTTAATAACTAATATAAGTTAGCAAAACATTTATACGGAACACAACTGAGATTTAGTATATGGAACGTTTATGTTTTTGTCTTTTTAGGGAAGTGGGGTTTGATCAACTCTGCTGGGATCCGTTGTATATATATATATATATATATATATATATATATATATATATATATATATATATATATATATATATATATATATATATATTTAGGCAGCAAGTCATTATCTAAGCAAGCATTGTTGAACATCACGGAACTTTCGCGTTTGTATATTTTCGTTAATATCTAACACGAAAATAATGCACAAAAATAACTGCACAAACAGACTTAAAATACTTGAAGCAATATTCATTAAAACTAAACAGCCTAACATTAACAAAATAGCTTTCAACACAGGTACAAACATATTAAAAGTATTCCATAACTAAATGGAAATTAAGTAAAAACAAAATAAATAAATAAATTGATAAATAAATAAATAAATAAATTGATAAATAAATAAATAAATAAATTGATAAATAAATAAATATATAAATTGATAAATAAATAAATAAATAATAGTAATAATAGTAATAGGAATAAATAATAATACATAAATAAATAATAGCAAAAATAAGAACTAATAAAATAAATAAGTAAACAATAAAACCAAACACACAAACAGTAGAATATAATGAACTCAACAACACACCCTCTTCTCTCTTTCATTCGGCCGTAGCGATAACTATAAAACACTAACTCCAGTCTTCTTATTTAAATTAAAAAAACAAACAAAACCCTAATCCTGAAGACGACTAGGAAAGTCGAAAGCGCTCGAGAAAATGACCGAATTAAAAACTATCGGCGAAGTACTATACGGATTGCCACCTGAAACCAGAAAGATGGCTCGACGGTTTGAGTACCTCACGAGGAAAATATACAAACGCGAAAGTTCCGTGATGTTCAACAACGCTTGCTTAGATATATATATATATATATATATATATATATATATATATATATATATATATATATATGTGTATCGAGGCAGCATTTTTTCTTTAAGACACGTATTATTAAAAATAACCGACAATTTTTGTCTGGCTATTTTAGTGTTGATCCCTTCAATTTTCCGGATTAAAATCTTAATCTCGGAAGGAAATTGGCTGATGAAACTGCCATAGTGTAAATGTTGGTCCAGAGTACTTTCTGACCCGTCTGGGTCCATCGTCAGTGGAATAATGACAAACAGGTAAAGACAACTTCTCGTAGACAATACTAAAATCCTAGAGCATAATACTAATACTCAAAAACTCCACATACTAGAAGCTCTACTCATTAAAACTAAAAAACCTGCTATTAACAAGATTAATTTTAACACTAGCACTAATATACTTAAATGCTTATAATACCTAATAAACATAGTTAAATTTTCCCGCCATAATTAATTATAAATCTCACTCCAGGTCTTTACCTGTTTGTCATTATTCCACTGACGATGGACCCAGACGGGTCAGAAAGTACTCTGGACCAACATTTACACTATGGCAGTTTCATCAGCCAATTTCCTTCCGAGATTAAGATTTTAATCCGGAAAATTGAAGGGATCAACACTAAAATAGCCAGACAAAAATTGTCGGTTATTTTTAATATATATATATATATATATATATATATATCAAACGTACTATGTTCCCTGGTCATTCTATCTTTTCTAGGGAACTTACCAACAGTGTTTACTAGTTAACCTAAGTCCGAGTGCCAAGGTCATAAAACGACATGTAATCGCCTAAAAATAAAGCTACCACCCCCACAAAACGCAACGGATTTAACTCCTATGCAATATTTTTTTAGTTAACTGCCCTAAAACTGGCCCAAAAATGGGGATCAAAATAATACTTTTTTTTTCATCTTTCCGTGAACTTCTTCAAGATATTCAAAAGTGATCGCTTAGAACTATTAGAATACTGTTGGGAATGTTGTGGGGTAATTTCGCGGAGGATGGTAATCTACAATCATACCAAAATACGAATCAATATTTCTTTTCATAATTGGGACGGATAACAGTGCTACTAAACTATTTTTTTTTAATTTTCCAATCAGAATAGTGATAAGGTATTTGTAAACATTAAACAATAAGGTTGTTGTTAAACTTTACAATAAAAGCATTAACTGAACTAATAAAAAAGTGATTTATTTATCTTTCAGGGAAAATGTAAAAACTGACAAAAGAGAGCGATAGAAACGGATCAGAAAGAAAGCGCGCGAGACAGACACACTCTTTCTCCTCTTCCTCTTTCTATTCTTGATTACGCCTAGCTTGACCTTCGGAAAGGTCGTGTGGGAGCGCTAGTTGTTTAAGCTTAAGGTTTTTTAGATATTTTTATGATTTATTTTTTAAATAATTTTAAGTAATTTCTGTTAATATGGACGAAACTTTTGCACATAGATAATAAACATAAGTTATGTAATTACAAATTAATAATACCAAATGTTAATTAATCATGAACGATTTTAAAAAATAGTTATGCAGATTAGGCCCTCAACCGGTTCTTTCTTAATCGTTTATCTGTACTACATATACATAATATCAAGTTTTTATATTGTATTCTTGATTGAAATAAGACTAACCCGTTTTGGTTATTAGATACAAGTGATAAATGAAACATCTTTCGCATGTATTCGTTTTGATGTGTATGTGTGTTACTGAAAGCGATGACGTCATTAAACTAAGTCGTACTTTTAAATATTAACTCAGTTTTATACAGATCACTGTCTTCGCGTCACAAGACGCCTTCGGCTGCAGAATTGACGATGAGTTGATAGAGATTAACATCAAATATGAATGGCGTCAGTCGGTTTGCCACGGAGTTCATGTCAATGGAGTTTGATTGGAGAAGTTCTTCGACGATTTCACAGTGATATTAAAATCATTACGCCACTTAAGAACTATCCTGATATAACCTATTAGTAACCTTTGTTCACTATTTAAACCATAATCTCTCTCGCTCTCCTCTGTCTCTCTTTCTCTCTCTCTCTATATATATAGTATTAACATGTACTTAGACAACTAAGCTGCACAGTATCATTCATTTGGTGGAGTATATATATATATATATATATATATGTATATATATATATATGTGTGTGTGTGTGTGTGTGCATTCTACTTCTAATCTCTATATATGAAATAGTAACTCTGGGTGTGTATGTGTCCGCCTGATCTTAGTGTCTTATGTTCACCACAACCGCTAAACAGAATTGCTTGAAAATTAGCATGCGGACTACTGACCTCTCAGTGTACGTTATAGGCTATATAAACAAGGTATACCTTCAACGCTAGGAGTTCCCGGGCGGAACAACCTCCTCCCAGAAAACTGTTTTCCCTTGTTCAAATGAAATTTAAACCATAGGTAAATTACCAAAAAATAATGTATATTCCCTAAATTTAAAAAAACTTTGATAATATTAAGATGGTCACCGGGAGCACAACCCCCCCACACACACACATACAGAAACTAAAACTTAAACCATAGCTTCACCGAAAACTAAATTCTAAAATATTTGTTTAACTTCATCTCCGTTTTCCACGGTGTTTACACCCACTCGCCTAAAAAAGCAGAATGTCAGTTTTTCGGAGGGAGGGAATATAGGAGGGTGTTGATCTGCTAATTTATCCATATTTAATTTTTAAAATCTTAAGTATACGTCCCTTTTTATTTTAATTTTAAGCAATTGATTTTAGTTGTGTTTACTCTTCCCGCTAAAATGGAATAAACAGCTTTTAAATTATCTAATGACATAACTTATTTTTACGGTATGAATAAAAATATTAAAAGTTTGCTTATTATTGTAAATGAACACCAATCTCACGATGAAATGAGACGATTACGTGTGCATAATCTAAAAAAATGGCGGAAAGAGAAACAACATATATTTTACAATTTAGACTGGGGGATTAGTAAAAGAAATTTAATGTAAAATGATCTTTCATTTTCGCGCCGTTCTAGGGTTTTATGTTAGTTAGCCATGTTTGGCCATTGGAGATAAATTCTGTACGTAATTGGTAATGGGCGATTACGTGTGTTTTACGACCCTACCAGTCTAACTTAAAATTAGTGTCAAAAAAAGATTAGTTAACTGCCCTAATAATTTAGAATAACCGTAAAAAAAGAGGGAGTGTAATTAAGATGAGTGTGTTAATCTACACATTTACCTAAGTTTGTTGTTAAAATTTTGAAATAACATGAGTGAAATTTTCTTTTTAATTAATGTCCTCTCATCCTCATTAATTGCTCCCCGGATAGGTTTTGGTTTATTAATAAAGGCAACCAATACAATGTCCCCATTTTGAATTACTCAGTAATATAAAATCGTTTTATTTGACCAATCCACGTTCCACCACTATGTTTAACCATTTTATTATACAACCAGTTTTTAATGAGGAATTTATTTTCATTTTTATGCCGCAACAAAATAAAATTCAACGACGTTGAATATCTAAAAGACCATATCAATTAACCTGTTTGTGTTTTTTCTCCTAAAAAAACAAAATTTGACAATGTTCATGCACAGTACAATTGCCCCACATTGAAATATATCAAATAACACTACGACCATCATCATTTTGTAGTTTTTCTCTAAATCACCAAAATGTCAAATGAAAATTATTTCTTTGGTTTCTGTAAAGAAGACAACAGCCTAAGCAATTGCTGACCAAATAACGGGTAGTTCTTGCTAGTCTATATATATAAAGTTAGGTATGTATGAATAAATATATATATATACATATATATATTTATATATATGTATATATTTATATTTAAATTAAGCATTTTAAATATGCATTTTTATAACACAAAGGTTTATAATATTTTTTATTCCTACACTACTCGTGTAGGAATAAAAAATATTTTAATATTATAAAAAACACATCAAATGAAAGGAACAAACTCTTATAAATTCACAAAAATTGGTTTTCATTTGCATAAAAAATTTTCGGCCTACCACCAAGATATATGTAATTTTCGAAACATATGAGGAATTTATTTTTTAAGAGGGTATCATCAGTGCTAATGAAAACGTTTCGAAGATTAAATACATCTTGGTGGTAGGCCAGAACAACTGTATCAAAATAAAAACCGATTTTTTGTGAATATGTTTACATGTGTTCCTCATATTATATGTGATTTGTATAATATTGAAATAATTATATTATATATATATATATATATATATATATATATATAAGTAATCATATTTTTCTCAAAGTGCTTTACTTGAACGAAGATTAATATCTGTTTTATACATAAATATTTAAATATCTATAGTCATATATGTTTCATGTTCATCAACAATCATCAGTATGGATGATGTAACTATATCGCCGGTTTAACAACTCGAAGCACGGACTCGAACAATCCGAATCCAAGCTTCTTACGACTCGAACGTCGTGACAACAACATTTCATATGCGAGAGAAAAAAGCACTATTGTTTTGTAAACATATTTAGAAACAGACAGTGTTCTTATCAACCCAAGGGAAAGAACTCGCACGTTGCTCAATTTGAATCTATTTTCATATTTCACTTATAGTGCTCGACTTAAACGAGGCTCAATAATTTTGTTTGATAAATAAATATGTTTAATATCCATAGACATATTTGTTTCAATGTTCACCAAAAACCATCAGTATAGATGATGTAACTGTATCGTCTCTTGAACGACTAGAAATATATATATATATATATATATATATATGTATATATATATATATATATATGTATATATATATATATATATATATGATATATATATATGTATATATATATATATATATATATATATATTCTATAAATCCAAAGTGGTTGTATGTATGTATGTATGTATGTATGTATGTATGTATGTATGTATGTATGTATGTATGTATGTATGTATGTATGTATGTATGTATGTAAAGGTTATATACATATATATATATATATATATATACAATTGACCATGTAAAGCTCATATATATTTATAAAATTGACAATCATCGAACTGAATCTTTTAAACAGACTGCATAATAAAAAGGCGCCGATAGTATATGCTAATTCATATGTCGTCATAAATAATTATATATATATATATATATATATATATAGAGAGAGAGAGAGCACTGATAGTATACGCTAGTACCTATATTGTCATAAATTATATATATATATATATATATATATATATATATATAGTAAGAGAGAGAGCACTGATAGTATAAGCTAATACATATGTTGGCATAAATAATTATATATATATATATATATATATATATATAGATAGAGAGAGAGAGAGAGCACTGATTGTATATGCTAATACATATGTTTTCATAAATAATTATATATATATATATATATATATATATAATTATTTATGACGACATATGTATTAGCATATACTATCGGCGCCTTTTTATTTTGCAGTCTGTTTAAAAGATTCAGTTCGATGATTGTCAATCAGTAACAAGAGAGCATATATAATAGTATGCACATTCGTAATATTTTAATATAGGTTACGAAAAGTTCAAATCTACTTTTAGGATGTTCTAGCTCTTAAATGAAAAATTCAAAATGGCGTACTAGTGAGTTTCCCCACATGCGAGTTTGCTCTTTTCTTGGATTTTTATTTGTTTTCGCCCCAAAATGAACCACTGTATAGTGTAGGTTTTTTTCAAGACATTTTAATCCAATAACTTTTTATTCTTTGTAAATCTGTCTGATAATTTTGTAGTGTTGCAGAGATGATATTAAAATGTTGTTTGGCTCACGGCAAATGAAACGGACCGTAAAATATAGATCTCACACAAATGTTATGTTTTTTGGAAATGTTAAAAAATTAAATAAACAAATAAAAACATGGTTATTGGAATATAAAATGAACCTGATTTTATCAATACTAATCTATCACGACTTTATAAATCTTTAGTTACTTTCTGGGACACACAACTCGTTCTTGAATTACGTCCCTTGTTTTTATGTAAACATTTAAATTAAATACAAATAATATTAAAGTGACAGATAACAGTTTAAATAACAGTAAAATAAAAACATATATGTATAAAAATGCGTAATAGTATGCATATTCGTAATATTTTAATTTAGGTTACGACAAGTTCAAATCTAGCGGTTTTCTGGAGATTTTTTTGTTCCGATCTAGCGGGTTTTGTAAAATCTCAGTTAGCAACATTATACACACTAGCTTTATTGAATTATCTCAGCTCTTTTCGGCAGTCTTTGCTTTCTAACTCCTGCCACCCAAGCTCGACCATCGACTTATGAATCAAACGAACAGACAAGAAAGAAGTGGGGAAAATACTCCAATATTCAAATGAGTTTTTTTCTTCTCTTTTTTGTCTTTTGCACCCAACCTCACTTTGTTTGTTGTTCAGGTCGAATTAATAGGGGAGTGTTTTGCCAAGAGCTTTTTTGTGGTTGAGGTTAGATCACAACAACGTGTAGATAAATATTACCAAGAAACAGCGGGAGGTGGAGGGGAATGTTGATTCTAAACGAACAAGAAATATTAAATCCAGTTCAGAAAACAGAATTAATGATACTTCAATGTTAGGTACCGACCGCCGTTGACTTAACTCAAAACGTGAAACTTTATACTAATGAGGCTAAGTACACACACACACACACAGCACACGCACACACACACACACATTCTTCTATTCTATAATAAAGCCCAATGTGTATCATTACATATACAAATAAAAAATATATTTCCATACCGTCACACAAGAATTAAAGTAAATCACGTATCTCTATCTAACCCCCGAACGAATTAAAAAAAAGAGTCGTCAACCTAATAGGCCCCTTACTATCACCCGAGCTCCAGTCCCTGTCCCATCGTCGCAATGTTGCATCCTTGTGCTTGTTTTACAAATACTTCAATGGATTATGCTCCGATGAACTGGCTACTCTGGTGCCCCCTCAACGTAAATTCACTAGACCAACTCGACAATCAGCTAAATCCCATCCATTCACTGTGCATGTCCCTAGATGCCGGAGAGTTTTCTACTCCAATAGCTTCTCTCTCAGTGCTGCTAACCTCTGAAACTCCCTCCCTGTCCCCTGTTTCCCCGACGGTACTGACATGCAGACATTTATAACTAATGTAAACAAACATCTCGCTGCGCAGCTCCCAATTAAGGTTGACCCCCCCACCAAAAAAAACAAAAAACTTCTCCCTTTTTTTCTCAGTAGCCCCTTACCTCTACAGTGGCGGCCTGCCTTGTTTGGGCTGAACTATGTTAAAAAAAAATTCGAGTGGGAAGGAGAACTGAGAACGCAAATAGTAAGTCAGGCAATCACCCCACACTTAAGCACGATTGTAACCCCGGAATAAGAGTCACCTTGCACTCACGTTCGAGTGTCCTAACCAATGATGCTACTTTGAACGGCTACATATGAGACCAGCAATAAATCCTATTCATGTGTCAAGCAGGCGGACAACTATAGTCAGCCGTCATAAGTGTTCAACAGGAGGAAACTTGCATTTATAGCTTAAATTTGACGGCTCTCTATTATAACTCATTAATGGGCCCACTCGAAAGCGGGCTACAAATAATTATTTAATAATAAATATGTAATTATTATCTACATACGTATACGTTTCATCTCGACGGAATAATCAGCGTAGAGATAACCGTTCAAACCAGTCGCACGATTCGAACCCTGGAATAAGAGTCACCTTTTACTTAATTTCGACTGTACATGTTTACCCGGAATTGTTTTGTAAACATGTACTTTCTGGTTCGTTTGGTATTTTGAAGTAGATTAAAGTCATTGTGAAGGCTGACTTTCTCCCTATCTCCCCCCCTTTTCTCTCTCTCCCTATCTCTATCTCTGTCGCTCGAGAATGGTGGCATCCCCTTTCTCTTGTTTTTATGTCATTCGCAATACGCATAAACAAGTAAGGACGCTGTGTTTACAAAAGAAAAAAATATTCGGTCATTCAGTAAAATATTTATGCATATATAATAGACGAAAATTATTAAACCGCTAGACGTACCAGTGACCCGTTGAGTCACAATTAGTACCACGATTTATTCTACTTTGATTACATTCGAAAATTCATTAACACTGACATATATTTTAAGATTTGTTTGCATAATTAAAATGAATATCTTTAGTTCTATATTATTATTATTATCATTATTATTATTATTATTTAATAGTAGTCTCGACTTTTGGATGTTTTTAGTTGGTGTTTTCTTATTTTGAACATCAAGTCAATTCTTTTGACTTTAGACATTCACGCTGTACCTTAACCATTCGCTGTTCCTAACAGGCAAGCCTTTTGCAGAATTGGAAAATAAATTGTCTCGTCAATCTGTTTAAGCCATTTATGATGGCTTTTCGTTATGTTTCCAAGCGTTCCATCTACAACGGAAATCAGCTTTACCTCTTTACATTTCCATAGTCTAACTAATTCCCATTTTAGATATTAATATTTAGTTATTTTTTCGTGTTTTTCTCCTGCACTCTGGTATCGAAAGGGGCAGGCTATATTAATGATTACGCTAGTTCTCATGTTTTTCTTTAGAAAGATTAAGTGGGGTTTGAAATGTTCAAGAACCGTATCAGTCTGTATGCGCATGTCCAAAAGAAGTTTGACATTGTCTTTCTCCTGTACCACTTCTGGCGTATGCTCATAAAACTTCTCATTGTAGTCCAATTCATACACTTTGCATATATTCCAGTGTAGTGCCTGAGCGACTTTGTCGTGTCTCCATTTTTTATACTGGTGTTGTGCTAGCATTGGGCATTCAGATACAATATGGGCTGAGGTTTCTTACCTTTTATTACACAATCGGCAAATCGGTGATTCTGAAGTTTTGTCAATGTAATGTTTGATGAATCTAGTGTCGGTTGCTTGTTTTTGGACTGCAATTAAGGTGCTCTCGGTAGATCTTTTGAGATCAACCCTGACCAACCAATTCCAGCTGCCATTATAGCTAAATGCAGTATTCTTAACGAATTCACTGTGTAGTTTCCTTCCAAATAAATGTAACTCTCTCTCTCTTGTAACATTTGTCATCTTTTCGTCCCAATTCTTAGTATTTCTTCTCTTTTCACTTCACGAAGAAGAATCTCATTACTTTCTGACATATATTTATATAGATAACTTTTCTTCTATATTCACAACATCTTCAACAATAAATAGACCTAAACCACCTTCCTTTCTAGTTAGATACAATCTATCTGCATCTTCTTTTTTGCGAAACCTGCATAAATTGTAAGCATTTTCCGTGTTTTGGTATCCACACATTTTAGTTCATCTACATCCCAGTCAAGTATACCGGCAGTATATCGAATGATAGCTACTGCTCTAGCATTGATAGCATAGATTGTATTTCGCCTGTGGAGGTGTGATATAAGAATACTCCTTAGTCTTTTGTTGTACTCAGCTGTGACCTGGTTTTTCATTTTTTTGTTTTTAATCTTATCCGCCTTTTTCGGCAGTCTTTCTATTCCTCAGGCAACACATTGTTTTGGTCCAAATAACCATAAATACTTTCAGACAATTTGCTAGTGAAAAGTTTCCACATAACTGAGAGGCAAGTGATTTGCTAAAGTGTGTCACTTCACCCACTTTTGTTTTATCCTTTATGATCAAGATTGTGGTGCCCTTTGCCAGGCATTTAAGGAAGCTACCTGTTGTCAAACAGCCATTTATCATTTCTGCAAGACATGGGTGAAGAGCCGGAACGTTTTCAAATCAGTATCTCTGGACTCCGTCAGATCCAAGTGGTTTCAAATTTGAAAGCATTTTAACCGTCTCCTTAAGAATCTCAACGGTTGCTGTTATATTCGTGTGTCCTTCTACTCGAGAGGACATCCCTCTTTCAATACAGTTGATCCATTTGTCATCATTTTTATGCTTCACTTCGTTTTCTTAAATGCCTTTCCAGAATGCCCTAAATTGGTCAGCATCAGGTATAACTTCATTCCCTCTTTCAATTCTTTATAGATGTTTACAACGGAGTTTCTGGTTGTTCTCAAATAGCCTGTTTTGTCGATACTGCTAAATTCTATCGCTGTAACGTGTAACTTTGGCAGACTAAGCTACGACTCGCTGTTTCAGTTCTTCAATTACACCCTTGAAACATTTTCGGTTTATGTAAAACTTACGGATTTGTCTTTCACTAGCGCCCTGACTTTTGAGTTCGCCATTTTCGACAGCTAGAACTTTACTTAAATTTTTTCTAAGTTGTTTTATCTGACCATTTAAACGTTTCCCGCACCAGGACTCTTTATTTACTTCTTGTCCCCGTTTTTCTACTCCGAGTAGATTGATACAGTATTGTCAGAAGCTTTAATAACTTTATTACACTGATCAAGGTTATTTATTAATAAAAATAATAAGACATCATTCACTTTGGTCGTGACATTTTTAAGTCTTTTCTTATTTGCAAACCCCAGGCTCGGCGGCTGTTCTAAATTTCCAGCTCTTAGCTTCTCATCTAACAATATTAAAATATCAATATCTTCGTTTTACTATTGCATCTGCGGAAACCGCCTGATTACCATTAGTTACAATATTTTCGCTCTCAGAATTTATTCTTGTTTCTACCATAGACTTTTCTTCAACTACATCGTCTACGTCTTCTCTCTCAATTTCTCCTTTTTAGTTCTTCAATTTCAATAGCAGATAACCATTCATTAGTTCTAATCACCTGGACTTGCCCTGCAAGTTTTTGTTCTAGTGGTTCAAACAGCCTAGCTCATTCCAGCTTTGGTGTTTTTGCTGTCTATACCGTCTCTTAAAAGGATCACTCTTCATGTAACATTTCATCACAATTCTATTTGAGGCTTTTGCCCAATCAATTCTCGTTTTAGTGTTAGTGTTTCGAGGGTTCTGCTGGATGACGACGGGAAGCCTCGTTCGTTCCAAGCCGGACGTGGGGCATGTACTTGAGATTCTGAATCCACAGTTTGATCACTTTGAACACTAATATCGAAATAATACGAGTAATGGTTTGTGAAAGGTTTTCTTTCCCTAGTATTTTTATTGAGATACCATCTTTAGGAAAGTTGCTATCCAAAGCTGACGATCAAATGTTGGCCATGAAATGCAGTTAAACAATGTCAAGCGTTTACCTGGCATTTACAACTGCGTTTGAATTCCATCAAGTATTTGCTATTCTTCGAGATGTTACGTTCGCTATGGCTTGCTGGATATTTTAAACCCTCTATGCTAGTTTCTCCGAGAATAATTATTATTATCATTATTATCATCACCATTGATTACTATGTGTATTATTATTACAACCACAACAGTAATTTGGGTACCAATCTGACAAGAAACACGTGTATGATCGAACATAATGTTATTTATATATACAATGTAAATGATAACATCGATTGGGGTGTTGAAAAAATTGTAAAATAAATATAATATATATATATATGTATGTATATATATATATATATATATATATATATATATATATATATATATATATATATATATATATAATGACTCACAAACAGACGGTTTCGCTGAATTACAGCTTTTCAGTGCGACTAGACTAGCATCCATCCTTAGTCAGGATTGAACCTATGACCATCTAATTTATAGTCGGCGATTCTAACTACTTGACTACTTGAAGGGCGTCGTCGGTAAGTGATATCTTAATGATTTTATATAAACATTGTCAGCCACTACACAGTACTCTATTTGTTTATTTACAAAGAGCGGTACATTACGCTAAACAGTGACATTAACGATACTGCTCAATCCGAGAAGAGACAGCTTGTCGCTTCATTACAATGATATGTGTTTTAATATTATTCTAAAACTCATTTGGTACTGGTACAGGTGTTGAACAAGACATAACCGACGTTTCGTTCGGCGTGTTACGACTGTTTACGCAAACAGCCGGAATATTACGAAACGATTGTCCAATCAGAAGGCGAGAACAGCAGACGACAGAATTTACAAAAGATAAAAAAAGGATGAGAAAAGAGAGAAAAAAAGGTGAAAACGCAAAAACAGATGGGCAACTAATAACTGTTGTCAACAGTAGGTTAATTTAATTAGTGTAATAAAAAAAAACACGTCTTACTTGGAAGCCAAGCTTTATTCAACTAAAAAAGGAATACAAAATGGTGGCAGATATGGCCAGTTTTAATACGCGTCAGCTAACGACTTCCGGCTCCGGGAGCACGTATGGAAGCCCACACGAATGTAATATAACATTCTTCCTTGCCAGAAAGAAAAAAACATAGTGTCTTCAATAATTTAAGTTTTACCCTTTTTTTCTTTACCTTTGTCTTTTACTTTTTACTTTTTTTTACCTTTACGAAAGTAATATTACATTCCTGTAAAAATATATATATATTTACTTGCTACTCCAGCCAATCTCCATATCGATTGGGAAGTTTTGGTACCCGACTAGATGGCCTTAGTTCAAGCTGGGCCAATGTATCATCATAGGCCCCGTTATGACATGGCTTTAGTACCTGACTAGATCGCCTTTGTTCAGGCTAGACCAACGTGTCATCATAGGCTCCGTTATGGCATTGTATATAATCCTGTACAAAGTGGTTCCCTCTCTCTTGTTCCTCAATAGGAGACCTTAAAATTGTCTGGGCTTCGGGACAAGGTGCTAAGTCACGAACAGACACAGTAGAGTTTCGTCCATCTGGGTACCTAATGTGTGCATAGGTCGGGTTACTGTTAAGGAGCTCAACTTGGTTTACATAGGGTTCGTTTTTGTTCATTACAAACCTTCTTAGCAGTACGGGTCCAGGAGTCATTAGTCAAGAGGGAAGTGAGTTTCCATGGGAGGAACGGCGCTGGAATGTATATATATATATATATCAGAATTTAATCACTTTAATCTTTAATAACTTCGTAATTTCTAATCTGATAAAATTAAATTAAACGATTAAATTATAAAATTATAATTATTTTAATAACTTTGTAATTTTTAATTCAATAAATTTTCGATATTATTTGATAGGGCGAGGTTTGTGAAATCTGTTTTTATTGTAAGCTAGATATTTAAGTAGCTATTTGAGCATGTATACGTGATTGGACGATCTGACCGAAATATGCCTACCCCTTCCTTGACCTAGACTTATTTCTTTGACCTAGACAAGTAACATCCGGTTTGAGTTGGGTTGAGTTGCCAAGCTTGCCGACACAGGATGTTGTTTGTTTCTTTCTTTGTTAAACTTGACAGGATTGCCGATACAGGAGATTGTTTCTTTCTTAGTTAAAATAGACATGTAACTTCCTCTCTGATAACATCGTTCGGTGAGGTAGACATTTAGCATTTTTAGTATCGCCTTCCATTCGGCGAAAAAGGGTCCTGTTTTATTTGGCTCGCGGAAGAGCGAATACTTTCAAAATTTGATTATTTTTATTCGGCTCGGGGGAAGAGATGACCGTGTTTGTTGACTCAATTCAATTTTAATGTTGTTCAATTCGGATTTAACGGATTCTCCATTTACTAGTGAACTTTGTTTTGATTTGTACTGCTCAGATCAAGTTTTTGGAATTATGAGTGAGTTTATTGAACTTTTTATATCATTTGATTTGATTTATTTATCGTTGTAATAATCAACATAAACATTGCATACTTTTCACTTCATCGATTGCTGACGCATCTCACGACTGGGCAATTTTTTTCAATTCTTTCAATTTATCGTATTTGGACTATCACTCATTACCTGGATCAATCTTCAGTCAACCTTCTTCATATCTTTCCTGATTATGTTTTTTTTAATCGTATGACTTGGATGGATTGTATAGATTCAACAAAAAAGTATGTTTTGGGGTTGATATTTTTTATGTTATATATTTTTATGTATTTCTGTATATATTTGTATATATTTTCAAAGTGTAATTTTATTACCTGAAGTAATACCACTGCGGTAATGGTCCTCTGAGGAGAAGAATTATCTTTGAAAACGCATGAGCTAAGGACGTTAAGATACTTTGCTTGAACTTTGAATTATAATAAAATTTGATTGGCACCTTATTTTATTATTTCATTTTATATTATAATATATATATATATATATATATATATATAATATAGATCTTAGGTTAACTTTATTTTGCTATGATCTTTTATTTATGCTCCAAGAATTCAACATAAATAACAGTTTGTGCACGATCCTTTCCGAGACGATATGGGTTTTTATTAATATTGAGTGTCTTCATCAGCACAGGGTATAGACGCCATCTTAGAAGCCAACAACCAGAATCAAAACCATAGAGTTGAACACTCACAGTTATACAACAAATTAGATATGATGAAGGGAGTAGGAGTGTGGATGAGCAAACCAGTTCAGACAGTGCACAAAACAGTTTAATCGGATATACAAAGGGACACAAAGTGAAAAGTACGGTCGTTACAAAATATCAAATAACACCATAGCAATCATCTTTTTCTTGTTTTCCCTCAAATTACAACAATGCGAAAAGAAAAGTGTTTCTTTGTTTTCCTGTAGATACGGCTACAGCTAGATTAATTGCTGCCAGGAGGGCGGGCAGTTTTTTTGCTAGTTACATAATATACCTCAAAGTTTCATGCAAAGTAATTATTTCTCTATATTATTTTTTGTATCTCGCTTATTTTAAATTTCTTTTCAGGAGTTGACCGAGTTTGAGGGCACCATCCTAAATAGTAGTGTTGCCTAGAATATATATTCTCTCTCTCTCTCTCTCTCTCTCTCTATATATATATATATATATATATATATATATATATATATATATATATATATATATATATAGTACTTATATCGATCTTCTTGTCGGAAGCGTTCGACTATCCTACGCAAACGCCTGAGAGACGACGAGCCGATTTCTACCAAGAGACAATGTTGATACGGTGCTGCGTCCTATGATTTTAAGTTATATTTAAATAAATTTTCTAAGTGAAACAACAAAAAAACAAAAACAAGCAAAACAAGCAAAACATAGCGAAGTTACTCTTATCAAATAAATATGTTTTGTTATTTTGATACGTTGCTGCGCCCTATAATTTTAAGTTATATTTGCAATAAATTTTTTAAACAACAAAACAAATAAAACAAGCAAAACAGACCAAAATTACTGTTATCAAATAAATATTTTTAACACTAACCCTAACCCTAACCCTAAACCCTAAACTCTAACCCTAACCCGAACAGCAAAGAAAACAAAACAAGCAAAACATTAAAATCACAGGACGCAGCACCGTATCCAAATAGTCGTTTGGTACAAATCGGCTCGTCATCTCTCGGGCGTTAGCGTAGGATAGCCGAACGCTTCCAACAAGAAACTCGCGGAAACTGGGTCAAGATCGATATAAGTACCATATATATATATATATATATATATATATATATATATATATATATATATATATATATATATATAAGTGTTTTAAGGTTCATATTTTTTTTTAAACGCATCTATTTATATATATATATATATATATATGTATATATATATATATATATATATATATATATATATATATATATATATATATATATATATATATATATATAGAGAGAGAGAGAGAGAGAGAGAGAGAGAGAGAGAGAGAAACAAAAAGAGATAAAGAGAGAGGGGGCTTCCGATATAGAGGGGCAACAAAAAGTGTTAGGGAAATAATTTCGTCTACCATTCAGGAAAATGCTTCACCGCAGATATCTGAATTCGTTCATTTGTCTTTATCAATCAAAACAATAATAAAAAAAGAACAATGCACATATATATTTGTTATATTTATATTTATATATACATACTCTATTGTATAATTAAGAGTAATATGTATTTATTCGTAAATGTATATCCTTCCCGTCACACAAAAGTCGTGGTGACGAAGTGAGAACGCAAATCTATTTTCATAATTAGGCGTTCTTTCCAGTTTAAGTGTTTGCTTTCTATCCCGATTTATATGTTTTTTTAAACATTTTATTTTAAAAACTCACCGTTTAATAAAAGGTCAAGATGTTTTTTTTCTTTAGCTCATCAGAAATTATAATTTTATATGTGAATAATTCATGTGAATAAATTATATCATTTACGTAATTATCTGATTTAATATGAATATTAGTGCGAACACTGACGAAGCATAATATTTTTCTGTAACTTTTGACGAAGAGTGTACATTACTAATTTTTTGTTTCATTTTACAGTAGTTGAAGTTCTCATGAATCAAAGGGCCCCTTTTTGGGGGCTAACACTTAATCTCTATATGAGATACATAGATATTCGAATAATCGATTAAAATTCTCCTTTATTTCTCAAACGCACACACACACACACACACATATATATATATATATATATATATATATATATATATATATATATATATATAATAAGGAGAGGTAGTTTGCTTGAAGCATTGTGTGTAATACGTATATAGAGGAGTATTAGAAGCCTATCACAATGCAAGAAATGGAAATATGTCGGCGTTGAGAAGTAAGACGAAAACAAGTGCTTTTAATTCATATAATTTTAAATCACTTGTTTTTTGTCTTACTTCTCAACGCCGATATATTTCCATTTCTTGCATTGTGATAGCCTTCTGATACTCTTATATATATATATATATATATATTAGTACTTCATATATCCACATAAAATATTATAAGGAGATATAATTTTTTATGTATCAGTTTTCAGTATTTACTTCAACAGTTCTCGATACGTAAGTAGAGCTAGGTAGTAAGCAATGAAAATATATATGGCAATCAAGCTACACGGGGATGAAACACGGGAGCCTCTGTGTAGCTTGATTGCCATATATATTTTCATTGCTTACTATATATATATATATATATATATATATATATATATATGTGTATGTGTGCGTGCGTGTGTATGTGTCAATGTGTGAGAGTGAATATATGTAAGCCTGTGCATATGTGTTCCTATTCATCAATAATTGATTTTTTTCATGCGAGCTTGCTTCGGTATTCATACAGAACCTGTCGGATTCTGTTGAATACTAAATAGGAAATTGATGAATGCAATCTTTTTCAAGCAGGATAATAAGCCACATATAATTGGGATCCCACAAGACCCTCATCGAAGTAAGGAATAATTAATGTATGACCAGTGTGCGCATTTTGGCTTTTCTCCCTAAATACTGGTCCTAAATTGACCAATAATAAATAATGACCGCGCAAAACGTGGCCCGATTGTTTCGGCGACGAGTTGCTTGTCCGTCTCCATAGTAACTAACCCGGAAAATCGGCAAAACTGTTAACAAGTACTGAACGTAGATGTTGACTATTAGCAGATTCACCTGTGAAGCATGATTTAACTCGGATGAGTATGTTGAACAAAAATAAAAATGCTTACTACAATTTAAGGTTAACAAAGCGGTTATAAGAAATTATGTTTGTGAACATGAACCATCGATAAAATCGAACATCGCACCATCCAACTTGACAGACAGGATCTTCCACGAACGTACGCCTTCAAATATCTCAGTACAACACCCAGAGGCAATAACCTCAGCGCAGTTGCACTTATCAATGCGACGTGGCCCAAGGGGCGCACCAGTTCAATTCTAACACGTAGAAATGTTAGAAGAAACCTGAAGATAAGAGTTGAAACAGAAATGTGACGACCAATTTTGTGAGAAGAAACGACAACAATTGTATGTAATGTTAGAAGACTTTACAAGAATATATTCTGACTTTTGTTCGTGTAGAAGTTAAGGATTTTCTGCGCGAACCATCTTCGCGGGCCTCTGTTGCAATGCCGTCTGTCTGATAACAACCAATGTTTGGGCTCCTAGAAAGAGTAATGGCAAAATCAAACCTGTCGTATGAGAGGGTTGCCAAGATGTTGTCAACTTTGCTCCAATATAGTGGCTAAAGGGGAAGAGGTGGAAGTGATGGATAATGGCCCTCTGGGGCCGGACGCATGTTGAAGTGGGCGCATGTGTGAGGGGTCGTTTGGTTTGGCTTGCGCGATTTAGTGCGGGTGAACCCGTACATCCGAGTGCAAAATAAACTGGTTCTCACAGTTGGAGCTCACAAACGTTAACAGGGCCACCACGTTGACGAGATATCAGGTCAAAGGGCCAAGGTGCACTGCGCATATGGGGCTCTGTGACGTCACGGGCTTTTGTGTGGGAAGCTGTGTTTTGTGAGTCTGGGTTTTGGAAGCAGGCCGAACAGACGATTTCTCTATGTAGTTTTCAAATGATTAGGGGAATTAAATTCCCTAAGAGAATACAGGCATGAAATGTTTTCTTCCCCTCTTCCTCGAATGGCTAAGGACTTAAGCTAGTGTTTAAGTACTATAGAGTAGTAATTTGGTCTCTCCCTTAACGTTGGTGAAACATCTCCAAGATCGACGGTAGACTTATGCCTGAATAAAACAGAATCAACATTTAAAAGATTGTTTGTCTCGTGAATCGAATTATGAAGGTTTTGTTGCAGACACAGCGGACGGCGATGTTCACGGCAGTACAGAAACAGAAGAAAGCAACTCGACCACTAGACGACATCGAGACGGCGCCCCTACGCGACAAAGAAGAGAAGGTACGAACAATTAAAGCTATGCTACAGAAGGCGTGGGTTGGATCTCAGTGACCATCGTCGAGGGCGTCTGTCACTGAGGGGCCAACCGTTGACTAGCAACGAAGATATCGCCTACAAGCAGATTTACCAGTATAGAAAGGTTGGACTTTGGTAAATAGGTTATACATCTACCTTTCCATCATTCATGGAGTATTGTTGCTGTATCTCATTAACCCTTACCCTTGAGTGGCTCTTGGTGTTAGACAACGAATTGGGTCGGAACAAGGGCGTCCCAAGAATAGGTGTAGTCAGGGAGAAGTCGGATATGACACTCTGGGCCGATTCTCTCTTAGCTGCTGACATCCGAGCTGAACAGACGTGGAAACTAAATCGTCCCGTCAACCACAGCAGACGATGGGCAGAGATGGCTAAAAGTCCTTATGGAATCTCCCCCTAATTCACACTAGACTCTATCTCCCCTTCGTACAAAAAACACTATTTTTTTTTCTGTTATGTTTAATAAAACCTTTAAAAACTAAATCCCGCGTTCATGTGTTGTCGGTCGCGGCCGAAGGACATATGCCAGCAGCGACGAAGCACGAGATACACAGAACAGCAATAACAAAACCTGGGTATATAACCAACGGTAAGCAGTAATGACTAATACAGTGTAATATAAAAAAAGACAGAGAAAATTACAAGAAAAAGTATTGGCGCCCGAGGAGATAATGAGTGTCGTTTTTATTACTACGACAACTATTACCCTGGCTGCTTAAAAAGAAAGAGAAAATCAGACGACTTCTACACGCAGCTTCTACTACGAGAAAGACGATAGGCAATCAACATTAATATATCTTAGCATAGGACACGTATGGCTACCAATGCTGTTACATGACACGCACATACATATTTGTTACGGGGCGAGGATTTGTTCGCTATGCTAACGAACTGTAAACCAATATATAATTTCATTTAATACGATATCATTTCTCTACTATCAGATTTGGTGTCCCAGTTGCGAACCACTGACATTTCAGTTTCGAATCTCTTTTACCATACTTAAGAAAGACTAAACAGCCGTCTGTGAATGACGAGGTAAACATAATTTAACATTTATTTATAAATATTGTTATGAAGACCCTTTAAGAAATTAAAGTTTTGTACTGTGCGGAATTATTATAAACAAACTGTCACCTAGAAATAAGCAAGGTTCCGATAACTTCTGTTGAACCCTCTAAATTGTCTGCTGTTTACTGCCCGCTGTACTTAGACACAAATAAAAATGAATTTTTCCTGTATAAGGTGATCATTCCTGGTGGCCTTGGGATAGAGCGAAAGCGTACAGAGTATTGATAAACTCTGTTAATCGTGTTATCGTCCTGTGACCGCCTGAAACTGACACTTCATACACTGATGAGATCGAAAGATTTAAACGTCGGCGTATGTCTGTAAAAATAATTTAAAATAGTTATATATGTATATATATATATATATATATAGAGAGAGAGACAGAGAGAGAGAGAGAGAGAGAGAGACAGACAGACAGACAGACAGACAGACAACCATACAGAGAGAGAGAGACAGAGAGAGAGAGAGAGAGAGAGAGAGAGAGAAACGTCGTCTGTAGGTATAAAACTCTTTAATATTTAAAAAATATTTATAGTTAATGTTCCTTTTCGACTTATTAGTCTGAATAGTAGAGCCCTGTTTAGAATTACAAGATTGTTGTCATTTAAACGATTATGAAAAGTCGAACGCTATCGACAACAGGAAGCTTGTCCCGCATCACAGGTAAGTGTACGTTAATTTCAATTACTTTCTGTAGGCATAAGTGCTAGGTTCGAACCGCGCTCGAGCCCAGTCGATCGCTTGCAACTGCCACTCCTGTACTAATGAGGGTAGTAAACACGAAACGATATCGTCTGTAGATATTATTTACGGTGGTTGGGTTTTTTTATAAGTGGAAGTGTTAAAGGTTGTATTAGAAGTGCCAATGAGAACATATATGAATGGAATGTTATTATTTACGTTCAGTTCTATGGTGAATTTAAGAACAGTGTTTTTTGGGGGGAAAAGTTCTTGAAGTGTGTGTATTTGTTCATTCTTATTCGCTAGAACAAGAATATCGTCAACATTGCGTACGTAAATATAGTTTTATTAATATTATTAAATATTTAATATAATAGAATAATATAATTTAATATAATATGCATCTTTTTGATTTTAATACAAAAACACCATCAGAAAAATTTAGAAAATAAAAGAGTTATGGTTAAACACATGAATTCTGTTATTTTTAACAATGTCTGCATATATATATATATACAGGGTGGGCAAAAATAAGGGTCTTATTTTAAAAAATTCATAACTTTTTTATTTATTGATTTTTTTAATTTTTTTTTTTTAGAATAAGTAAAGGACCCCTTCCGAAGCAGGCATGAGCCGTATTAGCCCTAAGGAACGTACCCTCATTTAGAAAACATTATTTTTGCTTAAAAAACTCAAAACAGTGTAAAAAACAATACTTTAGTTTTTGTAAGTTTTAAGAAGTGTTTTTCGGCTAAAATTTGTTTTGTTTATTTCAAAAAATCTCGGAAGGGTCAGTCTACACACACATAAAGTTTGGTGAGTTTAACTTTTATTTTGTGGAAGTTATTCAAATTCAAGTTATTCAAATTTAAAGATAGGACCCTTATTTTGGCCCACCCTGTATATATATATATATATATATATATATATATATATATATATATATATATATATATATAATCATGAAACCCAACCTCTGAGAAAAGATGGTTTCTACCAAAAAAGCAACAGGATAATAAACCTAATTTCATTTGAAGGAGTCAACACCTGACTAATTCATCGACATCGCATCCAACACTTGCCTCCTTCTGCCCTGAAACAGTCATCGCCGCCATTTTTGTATTTTCAAAATGATTGATTCAGCCGACAACATAATTAACCAATCAACGCCGAGAACGCAAAGCGCATTTTATTTTGCTTCCCATAAAAAAAATTAAATGTTCGCCTTCGGATTTAGTTTCTTCATCCGATCTGACAACGAGGCTTTAATTTCAAGCGAGCATCGTCAGGGGAAATTCGCTTAACTGTGCCGTCTGCCAAATATTCAATAGCAGTTTTTCATAAAAAGAAAACAAAAACCTTTTAATAATAGGCTAAATTTGTATTAGAAACGATATCTGTCCCCGGCTCTGTCTGTCTCTTTCTCCATCGCTTTTTTTCTCTCTCTCCTTCCCCTTTCTCTCCTTCACAAGCACACTCACAAACACACACACACTATATATATATATATATATATATATATATATATATATATATATATATATATATATATATATATATATATATACATGAGAAAGCAAGGATGAAGGTAATCCGACGTAATGGGGAATGAAAAAGGAAAAACCAAAAAGATGTATTTTATGTATTCATCAACGTTTCGTCTTTATTTGTAAGACTTCCTCAGGATGATAATTTTAAGAAAAATGTCATACAAGTACATGAAAATATTTGGTTGACATGATGGGTTAATGAGAAGAAGTCCGGGTTGAAGGAAGTCGGTGGCATCGAATGAAAATAATGTTGATGGCTGTGAGTGAAAAAGTGGAGGAGTGGCGGTGAATGTAATTAATGTGGGTGGCTGTGAGTAAAAAAAGTATATATATATATATATATATATATATATATATATATATATATATATATGGAGATATACTATATGCATGCCTAAAACTGAAACTCTATTATTTCTATTAATTGTACTAGTGTACTCCTATTACTAATGGAGGTTGGCTATCTGTAAGTCTGAATCCGAAACTATACTATTACTTCTATTACTATACTATTATACTTCTATTTATAATAAAGACTAGGTATATGTATGTCTGAAGCCGGAACTATCCTATTACTTCTATTAATTGTACAATTGTACCTCGATTAAAAATGGATATTGGATATCTGTCTCTCTGAAGCCGAAACTATTACTTATATTAATGTACTATTATATTTCTATTACTAATGGAGAGTGGGTATCTGTCTGTCTGAAGCTGAAACTGTACTATTACGTGTACGACTAATGTAGATATGATATCTGTCTGAATCCGAAACTATACTATTACTTTTATTACTAATAGAGATTTAAGATCTGTCTGAAGCCGAAACTATACTATTACTTCTATTAAAGTGTACTATTATACTATTGTGCTATCGTTTGATGATCAATTGTGCTATTTAGTATCGTTGAATTCTCAATTCATTTAACTATTAAGTAATGAGTTCCGTTCGACATTTCGTACAGAATACCGAGTTCGACAAAATGCGCCCGAAGATCTCTTTGAGTCACCGCTTTAATAAACCTGACATCGTCACGCCAGAATCTCCTTTCGTTACGTTTCTATTTTGTGGAATGAAGACAATTCTAATTTTGAAAGTCACGTGACTAAATTCAAAATATTCTTTACTTACCGTTACATTTTTATTTCTCTTAATAAAATTAAAATTTCCATCTCGAACGGCGTTAAATCGATACAAAGCAAGTTAACAGGGCATCATTTCTGTTTCGGTTGGTAGATTTAAAATGTAGCCGTCTTCATCGAACATGCATTACTTGTGCGCTAACGTGGTGTAAGGATGCACATGTATCACTGTTGTATAAGATCCGAAACCGAACACACATCTTTTTTACCTGTATTTAGCCTGTTGTATACTGTTAATAATGAGGGCCAATATTCGCAGGACGCATACGAGCTGGCCCATTTTGAATAGCTTAGATCTTTCTTCTTAGTCCTACAGTTTTATTTTACCTGTGATTATGTCACATATGTAGAAATAACAGTGCACATTGTGCGTACGAGATGCTTGCAATAAGTAATGGTGGCTTGCATTTGTTACAATGGTGTATAACTAAGAAAACCAAAGCCTTTTCTGGACTATATACATATAGCCATATAGAACATTATCTCCTAAGTTGTACCATCGCTTTTTCAAACACCTTATATGGCAACAGAAGCTGAAGAGAGCCGGATGGGTAAGACCTTCCGTGCTTGAAACCGACGGTACGAATGTTGTACTAATTTTTCTGTACCAGAATAAATAAATATTATGCTCTTAATTTTTAACTTTAATTCTTAATTAATCGAGCACTCTGCTGGGATTTTTCCTACCATTTTACAAAGAAGTATATATATATATATATATATATATATATATATATATATATATATATATATATATATATATATATTAGTACTTCATGTATCCACATAAAATATTATAAGGAGATATAATTTTTTATGTGTCAGTTTTCAGTATTTACTTCAACAGTGCTCGATACGTAAGTAGAGCTAGGTAGTAAGCAATGAAAATATATATGGCAATCAAGCTACACAGAGGCCTCCGTGTTTCATCTTCGGAAGGAATCGTCAGGCTAAATGCATGGAATTATTTTTGTCAGGTATTTTTATATACATGGCTTGCTAGTTAACCAATCATATTCTTTGTTGTTCCTCAGCCAATCATTCGGCTTCCCGCGAACAAAAACTTTGTTGGTGACGCTCCTATGCCTATCCTATTTTTTTTTTAACAATGAATTTTCCTATATCCTGTTTCCTTTGTTTTTTCAATACAGTGGGCGAATTTATTTTAACACGTGGTTTCTTATATTTCTATTTTAGATTTTAAATTTTAACTTGTTCAGTTTTTTTATTTATTTATTTATTTTTATTAATTTTTGTATTTTTTTATTTTATTTATTATATATCATCCTAAGGTAAATGTATTTCTGTGTAAACAGCTGTTTGCTATTTCACTTATAGAGTTTAATAGGTTTCGGGGACCTTTAACATTTAGGATTTCATATTTTTCATTCAGGCCTAATCTACACGGGTCGTTTAGGTTTCTACATGTACTGGCCTGTCTTACTATTTTCCATTCAATTATTGGTGAGTGTCCATTTTCTTTGAGCTCCCAATAATGGTTAGCTAGTGCTGTTTTAATTCGACGTTCTTTGTTTTTAAATGTGCTTTTGTGGACATAGTATCTGGTCTTAAAGTCTAGGGATGTCATACCCACGTAGTATTTCTTTTTATTTGGTCTTTCGTTCGCAAATATCGTTGATTCATTGCTTACTATATATATATATATATATATATATATATATATATATAGAGAGAGAGAGAGAGAGAGAGAGAAAGAGAGAGAGAGAGAGAGACAAATAAAAGATATGCAACCTTTTTTGTTCGTAATATCCTTCTTGGTCTTGTAGAAGTGTCTCGTCCGATGATGTGGACTAACGGTGCAAATGTCTGTTTTAAATAGAACTTGATCGCGCATGGTCGCTGGTAGTTATAAATTTGGTAAAGCTCATTTTTTAAGCATCTTTTGAATTTTAATATGAAGATAGAAGCACATACCTTTCATGGGTCTAAGCTCTGTCGAAGCTTGTTTCATCAAGCGAAATATTAGCTAAAAAAATGAAGATGAAGAAGAAAAAAAGAGAAGGTATTTTGAAATATTTTGAGAAATGTTTTGGAATATTTTAATTTTTATTATGATTTAATAAAATATCTGCATCTAACATATGGTTTCTTTGAAGGCATTTTGCCTCTATCTTTATATTAAAATTCAAAAGATGCTTAAAAAATCAACTTTCCCCAATATATATATATATACATTTATATGTGTGTATAATTTGGATTATTCGGACTACTGTTGAGTGTTATTCTCACAACGTTTTGGTCGCTGTAACTTCCGGCCTTCTTCAGGTGTATTCGCAAAGACCCATGGCGCAGTGGATATAGTACTGAGTCAAATTCAGTCATGGCTGACGGAACGAGAGCATGTTATAAATGTGGATAAAATAAAGGGTTCTATTCGAAATTCTGTCCAGATTCCCGAGTTCGACAGAAATATTATCGAGTTCGAAAAGATACACATATAAAAGACCGGAAGTTAAAACGGCGGAAACGTTGTGAGAATTACACTCAAGATGAGAACAGTAGTTCGAATAACACAAATTATACAAATTATCAATCCTCATCATAAATATACAGAAACCTAATATATATATATATATATATATATATATATATATATATATATATATATATATATATATATATATATATATATATATATCGTACATGTATTGTATTAGTTTCTGTAAATGTAAATCCGTAGAAACTCAAGTATTTATAAAAAGTGCTCAATACCAAGTAGAGCTGTTTATAAGTATAAATTGTTATTTATACAAACATTATTGGTTACATATGTGCATACATGTTTCGGTTGCACTTTTCCAAGAAAGACAACCTCATCAGACCAAGAAAAAAATTCTTGGTCTGATGAGGTTGACTTTCTTGGAAAAGTGCAACCGAAACATGTATGCACATATGCAACCAATAATGTTTGTATAAATAAAAATGTATACTTATATATATATATATATATATATATATATATATATATATATATATATATATATATATGTTTCAAGAGAGTTTGTGGGGCTCCCGCTCATTAATGTTATTTCAAGACCTGAAGAGCGTGAGCCCCACAAACTGCTCTCGTGAAACAAAATCAATTTTGTAGTCAAAATGAAATAAATTATCATTTATATTTACATTTCTGCTCTATATTTTTATTGAGTACTCTCGTAAACCCGGTTCAACTCACCTGGAGTTATACCCTGTGGATCTGTACCATACTCGCATTATATATATATATATATATATATATATATATATATATATATATATATATATTGCATGATACTCCATTATGGAAGATTGAACCCTCTTTAGAATAACATTACTTGTATTTACATTAATATACAAGTCATTTCCTTCGAGTTACAACCAAGGTACATAATACGTGGGTTCGGGGTTCTAGACGTTCGACTGGCGATACGGTTACGTAATTCTATACTGACGAGCGTAAAATCGAAACGCGAAATATATATATATATATATATATATATATATATATATATATATATATATATATATATGTATATATATATATATAATTATATATATATATATATATATATGTCAATAGATATGATAATAAAAATATTTACTTATTTATTAAAAATTATTATATATATATATATATATATATATATATATATATATATATATATATATATATATATATATATATATATATATATATATATATATATATATATATAGTACAAATCACGTTGACACACCGGTTCTCGTTAGATCACCGAAGTTAAGCGACGTTGAGCCTGGCCAGTATTAAATGGGTGACCATTTGGGACTACCAGGTGCTGTATGTGCCCTCTGTTTATCTCGGCATTGTTTCCAGTCGTCTTGATCAGGAGAGGTGTTGTTAGGGATTGCGCAACACTTGCTTCATAATTACACGCGCAGCCAGCCCCTCATAGGGGTATCCATAGTCTCTCTAGACTGAACGGAGGGACTATATATATATATATATATATATATATATATATATATATATATATATATATATATATATATATATATATTCAAAGTTACAAAGAAAGAAATCACAGAAACATTAAGTTAAGGTACTGCTATTTATTTCATCCGGAAATAGGATTCTTCAGGTACACTCATCAAAAAAGGAGAAGATTAATTGATACTAGTTATACTTCCATATGGGGGTGAAAAGCTAATCTTGCGCCATTCCTTCGCTTAAGATGCTCAAATCAGTGTGAATCTTTTCATTTTTAATAAATGAGTGTTAAGTTATGATGATTGAACACGTAGAGTCTTATTCCAGGATGAAATAAATTATATTACAAATGTGTTTATCATTTTTTTTCTACGTAACTTTATTCTTGCTCGTGCATTGCATTGAGCTCTCTTACTCAAAATCCCATATCGAAAACACTCCATCCTTCAAGTATCTAACTTAATACACAAACACACACACACACACACACACACACACACACACACACATATATATATATATATATATATATATATATATATATATATATATATATATATATAATAAAGGGGGTGAAGGAGACTCCAAAATAGAGCCTGTCATGAAATTCGATTTGTTCCAAATATTTCCGCTTGGAATCTGGCACAGAATGATCGCGTCGAAATCAAGTGCCCGGGGAAATCGCTGAACAAACTATTGAATGATTGATAGGGACCAGTAAATATGTACAACACATTATAGAGTTGTGAGTAGCGCGCACACAGAGACAGAAACGTAAATGCATACATATACATATATATACATATATGCGAAAACACAGGGATTATTCATCTAAAATATAAAATTATCTTTTCAAAGTCAGATCCTTATAATTATCCATTTAGTATATTGATTACTAGCCCTTTGTCCATGTTTCTCTTTCACTTAGTTAGTAGCACGAACATAATTATGATTAGGTTAGCTATGAACTTTCTCAGACTAAGGCCATATTAAACTTTATGCATGAATCGGTACTGGCCGCTTACGAAACTGATTAAAAAACATTGAAATATTTTTCTACCTGTGTCCAACTTCAGCAAAATACAATAAATTTCTTAAGTACAGATATTTTCCTATTCATTTCTTAATATTATGTTGATATCCCAACAGGAGGTACAATAATTTGGTTGCAAAAAGAAAAAAAACGCGTATGTTGCCTTCATTAAATGTTGACACTGTAGGACATTTCATGGCTGCTTAAAAGTATCCTCTCATGTATTAAATAAAAACTAAATTTTTGTTGGCTCGTAAAATCGAAGAGTTATTTCTACCAATTCTGTTACATGACACGCATATGGACATATCTGTCACGCGGGAAGATCCGTTCGCTAGTCTAAAGAACTGTATACAAATAAATACGTTTATTTAATACGATATAATTTCCCCTACTATCAGCACCATATTACTTAAAAAAAACAAATTCTTTTTTACTAAATCCTCTCTCCGACTATCGCAACGATTATATTGTAAAGAAAACGTTACAGTTTTCGATTTTCGGTTATTTTAAAGTTACTATTAGTAATATTCCAGTGTATTGTAGGGGACAATTCCATTCCATACCTGTTTAATGAAAACAAATCTGTCATTCTTGCTTCCATGTAACCCTAAGCTTTCCACTTGCTAAAGTGGACTCCCTTCTTCTTCTCTTCCAGTCTTCTGCCATTTTGAACGGGACGGGTGAAATTAATTCCCCAAGAGAACATCCTTGCATCATTTTTTTGCCCCCTTACGAATATTATAATCAAGATATAATGTTTCTAAGCTTTATCTCTAGAACTCTTATTCCAATTTTGATGAAAATTCACAAAATGTTTTTGATTCTAGAACATAGGGGTCTTAATGATTGAAATTCAAGTAATCTTGCTTCATTCGTATAAAAACCTGTACAATAATTTCAATAAACATCTAAAATATTTAATATATTCAAATGGGGCGTTAGCCCCATATTATGCTCCCATATAATTCTTTAAAATACTTTAAAGAATATGAAATTTTGGGAATATCTAATTGATTTTGTCAAAATAGTCTAAAATATCAGAGATGTTTGTACTTTTAATAGGGGATTTAATCCTTTTTGGGCCCCCTTTGTATAAAAGTAAATTAAACTAAATACAACACATATTATATACCCTTACGCCTACGTGGAATTACCTCAGGTCACATTATAAGAATATTACATATTATAATACGACAGTATTGTACGTGCATATGCTATGCTCTGTATTCCTTATAAGAGTTGAGCTACTGTACACAGATTTTTCCGATTTTTGTTTGTTTTATTCATCATTGCAAAAATACGGCACATCCACCATATATCTCGGCCTTGAGAACATTTCTACGCGGATAAACACTACTACAGTTTTCCTTCAAAACAAATAATGCGAATAACAATCTGTTATAACAATTAAGTTTAATCACGTGTAGCATCCTGAATTGTTGCATTGAAACAAACGTGTTACGACAATACAAATAACAAAGAACATCTGACGATTTACTCGTGTAGACATAGAATCATGTGTAATGTTTGATCAGTACAGTTAGTCGTAAATTTAAAACTTGTATCAGTTCTGCTATGTGCTATTTTAATTAATCTCTTTCTGATCTTCCAAAAGCTTATTTCCTCGCGCTGATGGACTCTGGAACTCCCTCACTGCTCCCTGTTTTCCTGACGGTACTGACATTAAGAAATTTAAAACTAATGTAAACAGACATCTCGCTGCACAGCTCCCAATTTAGGTTGACCCCCCCCCCCCCATAATAAAAACTCTCACCCTTTTCTCAGTAGCCCCTTACGTCTACAGTGGCGGTCAGCCTTGTTTGGGGTGAACTATGTTAAGAAAAAATATTTAACAATATATATATTCTGAGATTATTCGTTCACATCTATGCAGACAAAACAACTATGCATGGCAGCACTTCGAAGAGCATTGATGATCAAAATCTTTTCTTTCTCTTTCTCTATTTCGCTTCCGATTTAGAGACGTGGTGCAATCGGGAAAAAGTAGCTTGTTACTGTTAACGGCTCTAAAACCAAGCTTATCTCCTTTCACCACCAACGCTCAGATCCTCACTTCTCCCCAGTCGAAATGAACGGTTTTCTCACGATGAAGCCTGTTTCTCTGATAAGCTTCTTGACCTGAATTTCACGCCAATAAGTGGAAGACTTACATAAAATGTGTTGCTACGGGTGCTGGGAAAATAGTTGGATCATTCTACAACTCCAGAAAGTACTTCACCCCCGACGTAATCCTTTACCTGTATAATAACTAAATACGTTCTAGGATGGGGAGGTACTGCTTTCATGTCTGGGGAGGTACTACTCAGCGCCTACTTTCTTGCCTTAACAGAGTACAACATTGACTTCGCAACTTAGTGGGAAATGTTGTCTTTTTGTCTCTACAGCCCCTTTCACACAGAATATATGTTGATTGTACTTTAATGTTCATGGTAGGTGCTCAAATAAGCTCCAACAACTCGTACCTCCCGTAAAACATTAACGGTAATAACTCGTCTTTCCTTAACAACAGTAAATAACTATTCTTTCTCTCTCTCCTTACCAAAAAACAAAAGAAACTTCTATGAACAAAATTTATTTTCTAGAGAGTCCTGCCTGAGGAACAGGATACCACGACCCTACTAAAAGAGAATAGCAAGGAGGAAAAGAAACAAATTACATAAAAAAGTGAAAAATATAGCAAAAATAACACTAAAAAGAACAAAAATATAAACACTACAAATAGAAATGAACAAAACCCTAATAGTAATCACCCGAATAGACATTAAAAGGTTAGCAACGAAGAGAAAAGATATAACTGCATAAATCGTACACTTTGCCCACTACAAAATTAATGCCTAACCAAAGGTATTTTTTACCAAGCCACAATATTTACAAAGAAAAGACCGAATAACAAGTACTATGTTGGTATGACCTCCCTTGATTTTAAAACCAAATATTATGGCCACAAAAGCACATCTAAAAACAGAGAACGTCGAACTAAAACAGCACTAGCAAACCAATATTGGGAGCTCACCAATAATTGAATGGAAAATAATACGATAGGCCAGTACATGTTAAAATTTAGACGACCCGTGTAGATTATGTTTAGATGAGAAATTTGAAATCCTAAACTTTAAAGACCTCCAAAATCTATTAAATTGTATAAGTGAGATAGCAAACAGCTGCCTGCATAGAATAAACTTTACGTTAGGCAAACAGTACATAAATAAATAAACAAATAAGTAAAAAAAAATAAACTTAACTAAAACCTAACAACTTACAAACTAAAACCTAAAATAAAATACAAGGAACCACGTGTTAAAATCAGTTCCGCCACTATATTGACACAAAAAAGAAACAGAATATGATCCAGTCTATGGAAAACAGAACAATAGAACAAGAAATAAGAAGTAAAACTAACCGGACCTTTGTTCGTGAGAAACCCAACGATTGGTTAATAGAACAACAAAGAATCTGGTTGTTTAACTAGCTAGCCGTGTGCATAAAACACCAGGCAAAACAAACTCCATGCTTTTTAGCCTAAAGATTCCCCCGGAGATGAAACGCGGGAGCCTCTGTATAGCTTGATTGCCATGAATATAGTTTTATAACTTACTACCTAGCTCTACTTACGTATCGATCACTGTTGAAATGAATACAGAAAATTGATACATAAAAAATTATATCTCCTTATAATATTGTATGTGGATAGATGAAATAGTAATATATATATATATATACATATATATATATATATATATATATATATATATATATATATATATATATATATATATATATATATATATATTGTGACTTTTTTATATTTCAAATATAAATTTGATAACATGAAGCTATTATAGTAGCTCAATAGTGTTAGGCTAGAGCCACGGTAGAGGATATTTTAATGTTAGTTAAACCACATCAAATGTAAGGGAGAACAGATTCACACCATTTCAAGAAAAATCATTTTTTTATTATTACCAGCGTACAATTGTTTCGGCATACAACCAGCATATTTATTAGAATGTTCAACTATCTAAAGCATTTCTTTCTTTGGGTGGATACTATCAGTGCTCGTAACAAAATAAGTAATCTTGCAGGTATAAAACACATAGATTACAGTCCGTACTCATTTTCGTTTCTCTAAATGGAGCAGTTTACTCCCATAGGTTCGAATTGCGACATCCACGCGTTATGTGAGTTTCTAAAAAAAAAAGGAAATTGATGCCCAAAGCTTAGATGAAAGTAGGTAAAAGACCAGAACAAAAAAAAACCGATTAGTTAAAACATTAAATTTATTTTTATTTGTGATATGGGACTCCCATATAAGTCGATGATAAATCATTTAAAAAACAAACACTGAGAAACGCACATGGCGCGTGGATGTCGCGATTCGAACCTACAGGAGTAAACTGCTCCATGTAGAGAATAATTGAATACGGAGTGTTATCTAGGTTTTTCCTATCTCAATAACTACCTCCTTTTTTGTAAGCACTGAAGATCCCCACACCCAGAAATACATGCTTTGGATACATGAACATTATTATGAACGAAATTTAACCGAAGTTTTGACATCACTTTAATAATTCATCGGCTGGGAATATGTTTTGGATGTGTATCATTGTTATTGATATTTCCTGATCCATCACATATTCTTGGAACTATATTATATTTTAGCTTAACTTTTACGTTTACTTGGATCACCTGCCACTCGATAAACTCTAAAATAATGTTCTGCTTCTTGTCTAAATGGTCACCAATTTAGTACTGACCATGCTCAACGTCTCTTAACTTCGGTGATCTAACGGCGACCGGTGTGCCACCGTGATTATGCAGTATATTGTAAGAAAAACACGTATCAATCATCAGACTAAAGCGAATACGAAATAGACTTATGTATGGAGCCTCTGTTTATGGAGCTATACTATCAAGCATATAGATGAAAATCTTACTCTCTCTATATATATATATATATAAAATAAGAATGGGGAACCGGGCAACACTGGATGATCTTACTAATACCAGTTGTTGATGAGGAAAATAAATCAATAGATTCATCTTTAAGAAAAAGATTTATTACTTTTTATTGTTTTTTATTTATTTATTTGTTTTTATTAGTGTTTTTCTTTTGGACTCATTATGAAATTTCCGCTCGTATCCCGGAGTTTACGGTTAAATTTAGACCAACAAGTGGCCACAAATGCTGATTATCTTGCGAAAATATAAATAAACAAAGCAGTATCGGTCTGTAAGATTAACGCGCGAACTGTTATTCCGAGGGAAGGCAGGTTCGTCCATAAAGACATAAAAAAACAATAAAAGAAACCAAAAACACAAGTGATAAAATGTCCGTCTTTCGCCAGACCCAACGTCAGTCCCAAATACCCTCCATCATCCGCCAGTCCGTTGCTAATATGCGCGTGCCTTTATTACCCGCACCCCAATCGATGTACCAACCCTGGGAAATATTGGCAACGGTGCCCGGCCCTGGGGAAATTGTTCCTCTTTCCGAGCACAGAACTTTGTCATTTTCCCATCGAAATGAAAATGGTAGAAACATGATTTGCTTTCCAACAAATCTTTCCAAACTTCCTGAACTCAGTCCAAAATGTTTCGCTTCGGAAATACTCGACGGCAGAAAATCTAGACAAGTATCTCTCTCTTTCTTTCTCTCCTCATCTACCTCAAGCTCTCTCTACCCACACTGTCTCTCCTCCGACGCCTCTCTCCCTCTCCCTTTGTATCCGAATCCCTTCTTTCTCTGCCTCTTCTTCTCCCCCTCTTTTAGAATTTTTTTTTCTCTCCCTCTCTCTGTCTCACACACTTACTATCTCCCCCCCCTCTCTCTCTCTCTCTCTCTTCGTCGGTAAAAAGAGAGATTTTCTAAGAAAATGTAAACAAGTATCTCTCTCTTTCTTTCTCTCCTCATCTCTCCCAAGCTCTCTCAACCCACACTGTCTCTCCTCAAACGCTTCTCCCCCTCTCCCCTCCCCCTTTCTATCCGAATTCCTTCTTTCTATCCCTCTTCTTCTCCCCCTCTTTCACCACCCTTTACCCTCCCTCTCTCTGTCCTACACACTTACTATCCCCCCTCTCTCTCTCTTCGTCGGTAAAAAGAGAGGTTTTCCAAGAAAAATGTAGACATATCTCTCTCTCTTTCACTCTTTATCTCTCTACCCACTCTCTCTTCTCCCACGCCTCTCTCCCCCTCTCTCTTTCTTTCTCTATTCACACACACTCTTTCTCTCTTCGTCTCTCTCTTTCCTTCTCTCAGCATCTCTCTCAAGCTCTCTCTACCCACACTGTCTCTCCTCCAACGCTTCTCCCACTCTTCCCCTCTCCCCCGCTCCCTTTGTATCCGAATCCCTTCTTTCTCTCCCACTTCTTCTCCCCCTCTTTCACACCCTTTTCCCCTCCCTCTCTCTCTCTCTCACACGTTTACTATCTCCCCCTCTCTCTCTTCGTCGGTAAGAAGAGAGATTTTCCTAGAAAAATGTAGACACATGTCTCTCTCTTTCACTCCTTATCGCTCTCGTTCTCTTTACTTACTCTATCTTCTCCCACGCCCCTCTCTCCCTCTCTCTTTCTCTCTCTACTCATATACACTATTTCTCACTTTGTCACTCTCTCTCTATCTTTCTTCATCTTTCTCTCTATATATCGACATTCTCTCTCCTCACACCTTTCCTCCACTTTCTCACTCCTTTTTATCTCCCTCTCTCTCAATCTATATCCTCTCTCCCTCACGCCTTTCTCTCCTTATCAGACTATTTCTCTATCTCTCTTTCCCTGCACTCTCTCTTCCACATGTATATTTCCTCCTCTCTATCTTTCTATCCAACTCCGTTCACTCTCTCTCTCCCTCTTCTTCTTCCCCTCTTCTAATACCCATTTCTTATTTTCTCCCTCTCTCTCTCTCTCTGTCTCACACACTTACTATCCCCCTCTCTCTCTATCTTCGTCGGTAAGGAGAGATTTTCTGAGAAGAATCTAAACGACTCTCTCTTTCTCTCTCCCCAACTCCCCTCTCCTCTCTATCCCCATCCTTTTCTCTCTCTGCCACTCTCTGTTTTTCTCTCTCTCTTTTCTTTCGTTCTCTACTCACGCATCTATCTCCCTCCTCTCTCTGTTCCCCTCTCCCTCTTTCTACCAGAACTCTCTCGCATACACATCCTACCTTTCCCTCCTATCGCTTTCCTCTCTCTCTCCCTCTCTTTCCGACCCGCCAGGCCGCATCTTCTTCCATTGCTTGAATGCCCGGCTCTAATCTAAGTTTCTGATATATTTCTTGTTTCCCTCTTTCTCTTTCATAAGACATAAACTAAACTCGTAGACATAACGTGTGTTTTATGGACCCGATTTTTCCAGAATCCGGGAAATAAGGAAAGTCGAACGCTCGTAGCTCAGTTTTATATTGTACTAGCAACATACTTCTATTAAAACTGCTATGTCTTTAATATGTCTCTCTATCTTTCTTTCTTTCTTTCCGCCTCACTCTCTCCCACTCCCTCTTTCTCCTCCGCCTATCTTATTCCTATTCAGCTTGACATACACACAGACAACTTTCCTTTATCTAATAGATTCCTAGATAAATGAGTCGGAATTTTTTTTCCAAACATTGAAAATGACTGAAAAACCGACCCCCATCCTGACAAAACCTGGCCCAGTTAACCCCCAAAGAATGAACAAAGAAATAATTTAAGATATTATTCACTCAGGGCAACGCTGATTAAAAATATACAAACTCTGTAGCTATTTTTTTTAGTTTTTTTCTTACTTTTAGCTGGACACACACATACACACACACACACACACACACACACAGGCACCTACCCTTTATATAATAGCAAACATAAATAAAAGGTTTTGTTTTTCAAAGAATAACTGTCCTTTATATTATGGATTGCATTTCTGAAAGCGACGCTTCTTTTTCTCGCTTTTATTTTTTGGTTTCATTTCCTTTTCCGTCAATTTCTTCTTCTTTTTCGTCTACTTTTTCTCTCCTCCTCCTAATTCTTTTCCTCCTACTGCCATCAAATATCTTTCTCTTCATCTTATCTTTTTCCTCTTCCTTCTCTTAGTCTTATACATCTTCCTATACTTTATCTTCTTTTCCTCTTCTTTATTTTCTTCTTCTTCTTTATCTTTGTCTTTTATCTACTTTTTTGCTTTATTTCTTTTTTCGTGAAGTTTCTTCTTTTTCTTTTTCCTTTTTTCTTGTTGTTGTTGCTGTTGTTCTTCTTCTCCTTCTTCTTCATTTTCTTCTTCTTTTTCTTCTTCTTTTTCTTCTTCTTCTTTTTCTTGTTGTTGTTCTTCTTTTTCTTCTTTTCTTCTTCTTTTTTTCTTCCCCTTCTTTTTCTCCTTCTTCTTCTTCTTTTTCTTCTTCTTCTTCTTCTTCTTATTATTATTTTTCTTCTTCTTCTTCTTCTTTTTCTTGTTGTTGTTGCTGTTCTTCTTCTTCTTTTTCTTCTTTTTCTTCTTTTTCTTCCTTTTCTTCTTCTTCTTCTTCTTCCCCCTCTTCTTTCTTCTTATTTCTTCTTCTTGTTCTTCTTATTTTTCTTCTTGTTCTTCTTCTTCTTTTTCTTGTTGTTGTTGTTCGTCTTCTTTTCCTTCTTCTTCCCCCTCCTCTTTTTAAAATTTGTTGTTGTTGTTGTTGTTGTTCTTCTTCTTCATAATCTTCTTCTTCTTCTACTTCTATTTCTTCTACTTCTTTTTCTTTTTTCCCTTTCTTCTTCTTCTTCTTCTTATTCTTCTTCTTCTTTTTTCTTCTAATTCTTTTTTTTCTTTTTTCCTCTTTCTTCAGATTAGTTTCTTACCCATTTTCTAAAAAAATGTAATTCACCCCAAACAAGGCACATTGCCACTTAAACGTAAGAAGCTACTGTAATTAGGGGTCAAATTTATAAGGGAGCATGCTAAATTGTTAGTTTACAACAAAGTATTTGTTCACATAACATTTAAATGTCTGCACTTTGGTACAGTAGGGAATATAGGGAGCAGAGGGGGAACCTCAAAAGCAAGCGGTTCGGGGAAAGAAGCTATTAGAGTAGATACTTGTCTTGCATTTACGGTCCAGTACAATGGTAGGGCTGTAATTTTTGCTACTAGTCGAGTTTTGTCGGAGGTATTTACGTTGGGGGGAGGGGTGCAGGTACAGTAAGTTCCTCGGAGCACATTCCGTTGAAGTACTTGTAAAACAAGCACAGAGATTAAACATTGCGGCGATGGGCCAGGGGCTTGAGCTTGGTAGACAGCAACGAACTTTTAGGTTGGAGACTTTTTTCTGCACCCTGTCCAAAAGTGAAAGACTAGAGGTTGGTGCACCAGCTTAGATGTGGCAACAATACTCATGCATAGGAAAATGGTGGCTTTCTAGAGATATAGGATGTTGGCAGATCTGAGAAGTTTTCCAGTCCGGTAGAGGGAGACTATCTTTTCTGCAGCAGACGTAGCAGTATATTCTATGTATTTGTTCCAACTTATGTTGCCTGTTATAGTTAGGCTGAGAGGTTGACACTCGCGAGGGTGCTATCATCCATGGAAACCGGTGATTGAAAACGTTTCATATAATTGATAAAAAAGCTTTACTTAGTAGCATTCAATGTATCCATTCATATTTGACCACATTCTACTCCAGACTGGCGAAATAATAAAAGAGCAGGAAAGTTCATTGTATAACTTAACCAGAGCTATATCGACAAGGAGGCTTCACTACAATGGCTCAAGTCTGGCAACTTCCCGTTCGATGAGGAACGGATACTAATAGCTGCACAAGACCAAGGTCTACTTACTAATGGATTTAAGAAAATGGCTGGTCTACAAAAAAACTGCCCAGTGCAGGTTCTGCCACTCTGCCATTGAAAGTTCAATCCACCTAATGTCTGGATGCAAGATCCTTTTGGCTGATGGTCATTACACTGCCCGCCACAACAAAGTATGTAAATACCGACATTGGAAGCTCTGTGGAGAGATGCAGCTTGAAAGATCACTGAACATCTGGGAACATGAAACCTCACTCATAACATCGAATGGAAAAGTGACAGTGTTCTATGATAAAGACATACAGGCGGGCAGATACATAAAAGACAAGGCCATCAAACCAGACATTGTCATCTGGAACAAACCAGAAAAAAACTGCTCTCATCATTGATGTAACCGTCCCAAACGACTATGGCCTCAATAGAGCCGAACGGGGAAAATACCAAAGTACCTCTAAAATGATTTTAAAATAACATTGTCCCTCGATGAAATAAACATCATACCGGTTGTAGTGAGGGCAACTGGTCTAGTGAAAAAAATCTAAGAAAATGCTTAGAAACAATCCCGGGAAGATCAAACTGTAGGGAAGTACAGATAGCAGCCCTAAAAGGAACACCATCTATCCTTAAGAGAGCCATCGGATATAAATGTTACTCATAGGGAAATCAAGTGTTAGCTTCAAGAGGGGGCCCCTTGATCTCTTTAGATAAACTCAATCAAAATGATAAAAAAAAGAGTGAGAGGTCATTTTCTAAGGATTCAACCATTGTCTTGGATATGTGTATGTTCGATTTGTCCACATGTCGAGAATAGAGCGTGGTGTCATATGAATTCATTTTTATGAGAAGCCCTTTATGCCGTACCTTGCCAAAGGCTTTGGATATATCAAGCGCTACCGCCCTAGCTTCACCTGCCTTATCCAGTGTATATTATATGCATTAAGAGATGGCCATTAGGATATCCGCAGTAGAAAATGGTTATCTGAATCAATAGTGTTTGATTAGAGAGAGGTTTAACGTTTTCGAGGGGAGGAACTATCGCTAGATTGATAAACAATTCAAGGATTTTAGCGAATTCTTTCGTCAGAGTTTTTGAAAACTGATACAACAAAATCAATTACCAGTAATCAGGGAAGTAACATTCGGCAAGTCATTTGTTTTAGAGTTTAGAGAGGATAGGGGTTTTGTTTGTGCACTGCTCAGCAGGGAGAGAAAAAAGTGTTACTCTGATGAGATCTCTGAAGGATTCACAACGTACTATTAGTAATATCCCTTTGTTTCGATTTGGTGTCGGGAGTTCTTTGTAATATCAACTATTATTACAAGGCGATCAGCGTTTCCGAGTTGGCTATAGAAATCTGTCATACACGCCTCGTTGTCAAGAATAGGTTGAAAAGTTAGATTTGCTGGTCCTCACAATCAAGGAGGTTGGTCGGAAAAGTGACAATTTCTGAAAGGAAATGTGCAATGAGGAAGCTGTGCCTACTGTTATCAGCATTACTGTTTTCTAAATACATAGATTTGGGCGCTCAGATAGTGTATACTCCTGAGTAAAGAGAACGGTAGAAGAAAATATAGGTAACTAATGCTGTGTTGTATGGTTAATGTAAGTCTGATATTCAAATTCTAAACTTAGTTCTCTAATCAAAAGAGTGCCTTCCTCCTCCTCCTCCTCCTCCTCCTCCTCCTCCTCCTCTTCATTTTTCCTCTACTTCTTTCATTCTATTTTTCCTTTCTTCTTACTTTTGTTATTCTTCTTTTTTCTTCTTTTTTCCATTTTTTTAACTTCATTTCTTGTTTTGTTAAATGCTTCTTTTTCTTCCTCGTTCTCCTTCTATTCCTCTTATATTTCTTTTTATCCTCCTTTTCCTTTCCTACTCGTCTTTATTTTCTTTTTCTTTTTTATCAGTTATTATTCTGTTTCTTATTTTGCTTTCATCGTAAGTTTAGTTTCTTGCTCTTTTTTTCGCATTTTCTACTTTCCCTCGCCTCATCAACCTCATATTCTTCTTTTTGTTGTTGTTCTTTTTTATTCTTTGTCTTTCCCCTTCTATCCCTTTCCCTTTTCTTCTTTTTTTCTTCTTCTTTATTCCATCATCCTTGTAGTTTCTACTTTCTCTTCCTTCCATTTTCGTGTGCTCATAGTCTTACTGTTATATTTATTTCTTCTTCTGTTTCATTTTCTTCATCTTTTTCTTTATTTCATCTATTCATCTTTGGTTTTGTTCAAGTTGTTATTGTTCTCATTCCTTCATCCCACTGATTTTCCTGCTCATCTTCTTTGTTCGTCAAAATTCTTATACCTTCTTCTCCCTCACCTCACATCCCTCGTCTTCTTTAACTTCTTCTGCATCACAATAGTATGTACAAATCGTTTACAATTAAACATTTGCATAAAATATCTCTGTTTCTTAATAAAAAAAGAAAAATCAATAACTTACGTCTTTCCACTAATTAACCCAAATACACGTGACGCCAAAATAATTAGCAATGGTCTCAATCAGCGCCAGGAAAGAAGCCTAATATATTAGACGATAACATTTTTTACCTTAAAAACAGTTCCGTAAAAAATGTAGAGTCCACTTTAATTATTTCGTGAGAGATGATATGTCGAAAAGAGTTTGTGTTTTCACATAGTACTGCCCCCAATGTGTTTCGTTTAAACGTGTATATATCGCGGATAGTCAGCAAAACGTCTTTCAACGATGGGAAGTATCTTGGTCTTAATTATAGGTATATTAATTACAGGTATATTAATTGCAGGTATATTATATATAAATTACAGGTATTAATTACAAGTATATTAATTACAGGTATATTATATATTAATTACAGGTATATTAATTACATGTATATTAATTACAGGTATATTATATATAAATTACAGATATTAATTACAGGTATATTAATTACGGGTATATTATATATTAATTACAGGTATATTAATTACAGTATATTAATTACAGGTATATTAATTACGGGTACATTATATATAAATTACAGGTATATTAATTACAGGTATATTAATTACAGGTATATTATATATAAATTACAGGTATATAAATTACAGGTATATTAATTACGGGTATATTATATATTAATTACAGGTATATCAATTACAGGTATTATAATTACAGGTATATTAATTACAGCTATATTATATATTAATTACAGGTATATTAATTACAGGTATATTAAGTATGTTGGTCTTAATTACAGGTATATTAATCACCCAAAAATATTAAACTGAAAAATAAATAGGTAAATATTTATGTAATTTCTTAAAACTCTTTAAATTATTCACCAAATTGAGAAACGTACACGTGCAACCTGTTACTCGAACTCTTCAACCAGATAGGTTAATCGCGAGGAACGTTCTTGCAAACCTTACGTAACCGACTTCATTTCTGAACAATTACTATTTTCTAGTGTATATACATTATTGCTCACCTAGTAAAGTTGTTCTCGAATTATATACAATTGTTGTGTTCTTTCTCACAGAATCTGTTATCGTCATATTTTCTGTTTCAGCGTTAATCTACATGATTGTTACTGCATTCTCACGTGCGAGAATTTGACCTTTTTTTTCAGAGTTAAATTAATACCAATACAATATCACAAGTTTTGTGTCCTCCCTTCTTTTTACGTTTGCCTCTCACAAACAGTTTATCTGTAAGTAAAAGTGGACGTATGCGAAGTTCCCGGAAACTGGTACTTATTCGATATCAGTATCATTGTATAATACTTGTTTCTATGCCAATAATACCAATACAGTATCACAAGTTTTGTATCCTCCCTTCTTTTTACGTTTGTCTCTAATAAAAATAGAAGTCCCCCGGAAAATCAAAATAAAGTTTGCGGACACACAAAAAAAAAAAAATACAAATACCACAAATGAATGCAAATCACAAAAGAGGTAAAAAAAAAATGAATAAAAAAAAAAAAATATATATATATATATATATATATATATATATATATATAAAATAAAAACGCGAAAACAGTAATGTACAAAAAAGGGGGGCACGCGTGGTTGCAAAAAAAAAATTGTTAATTGAAAGTTTCCTTCTATCCGTAACACTAGGTGAGCAACGAAGGCTTGTCTGGCTGCAACACAATTCAACAATATAAAATTAGCAGTCAGCTAATCAGCCAAGGCTTAACTGTGAGTAAAAGTGGACGTATGCGAAGTTCCCGGAAACTGGTAAATATTCGATATCAGTATCCTTGTATAATACTTGTTTCTATGCTTAGAGAAAATAAAGGCAATATATTTCACAAGCGATGCTCAAAATATCAGAATACTCAAACGAATCAAAAACTGCTCCATGTGATTGCTACGTAACCTTCTACAATTACTTGTCTTCGATGAGTAGACACAATCGGAAGTAGTCTAACCAGAGAAAAGCCTAAGAGTGTATCTTAAAAACAAAAAAAAAACAGCAGAGTGTTATCACTGTCGACTAAGGGATAAGTCTATCAGGCACTATGCGGTGATATATTACAGTGGAACCTGGTCAGTTAAGGTTGGGAAGATACGTTGCATAGAAAGAAATAATATGTGAATTATACGATGGATGTGTAATGGAGTCTGTAGGACAGGCTTAGATCTGGTGACCTCAAAAGGGGAAATTGAGACAGTATAGGGAGATGTGTGTAACACAGGAGACTTCGATGATATAGTCACATTAAACGCATGGATAAGAATTATTGGGTTAGTGTAGGCAGCAGGTTGATTTCAAAGAGGAAGGCAACGGAAAACATGGAAGGAAATTATACAAATTCACCTGAAGAAAAGAGTATTGATTTACTCCCCTCCAGGAGTTAGGCACAAGGCCAGTTTTTATCTTACTCCCACAAGTAAGATGTGACCCAAGGTCGGGTCGAGAAAGTGGGGTTTAAAAATTGCCTGGGCAGCTCCGTCGGCATTCCCCGGTAGGGGCGCCTCAGGTAGTAAGCAATAAACTTACTCCTCTCCAAAGAGGGGAGGCGAAGCCTGGGAGGGTGGACCTCCTAGAACTGCACAGGACAGACCCATTGACCGGCGTAAATCAAGCCCCGAAGGTTAAGACTATACCAGTCTATGGGGTGCAGTATCCATCGGAACAGATACTACATTTTGATCTTAGCCAAAAGGCCAAGACTGAAGAAAAGAGTAACCCATTAAGATCTGGCTACTGATAAATTACATTGGAAGTTAATTTCTAAAAGCGGTCCACCGTATGTCAGCATGTAAAACATGATGATGAGCTAAAGGAGATAAACAATATGGTATCTATACTAATATTTCACAGAACATAGTGTTGGAGAGTTCTCTGATGCCCGCCGACTGCCAGTCGTTTACTAAACGGTAGACACAACTGTTCTATAGTTGTGACTTAACTAGTTGCTCAGTGGAAAGTGATGTCTCCCGGAATTCTGATGTAGTCGTCATCGCCGTGGTGTTGTAACAGTAGAACCAGAGTTGTTCGCTCTTTTCTTCTATGATTGTAATGATAGCAGCAGCCGTATTCCTTTCTTCCCAAAACGAATTGATAACGAATAGCAATAAACAGAGAAAACGGCAAAAACATTCTCTTTGCTCTTTGTTGAGTTATTCATTTACAGCACTGTGAAGTAAAAAGAAATTTAAAAATTACAGCACATCAGAGTGACACATTACGTAATCTTTCATCTCCCATACCCCCGTGGGAGTAGATGAAGAAAGACAGAGCTTTGAAAAAGGCAACTGACACATCTCATTTCACCGACCAAAGTAAAAAAACAAAATAATTTTTTCCCTACTTGCCGTTTTAGACTTCCTGTCCTCAACATCCTGACACGTAGTTCTAACGTCATCGTTATAGTCGTAGTGAATGTTTCTCCGTCTTTCTTTTTCGTTTAGTTGTGTAATAGATGACAATGGAAAACATCCGCACTTACATCTGAAGTACAACCCTTTCTCACCGTGATTAGGGGGATGGCAATGCTGATAGCGTCAGAGCTACCCGGAGAACAGGGATATGGTGAAAATATAGTAGTAGTCGGCATCAGGATCCGTCGTCCTCTGGTAGTCACTGCTTCTGTATGTGGATAGCTAAGACGTGTAAGTAATAGCGTTGCTGCTGCGACCCATTTTGTGTGTGTATGTGCCAAACTGTCCCCAATTTTTGATGCAACGGCTGAGCGTGTTGTTCTCGGTGTCAGTTAACGAATAGCTGAGACCAATGAGATGAACTTCATGACGACCAAACTATCCTGGGTTACGTGACCTGTAAGTAGAAAAGTGTGACTCGCTTAACAACAACACCAACAACACAAACATCATTCCGGCTCTGTAACGTAAACTTCTATTTGTTGCTTTATGTTTGCCAGCAATGCAACTTTACGTATGATGTTGGGGGGAGGGGGGCAAAGCTTCAAAATAGACGTCCGAATGAGACAAGCTCGACAACAGAAGAGAAAGTTGTTTTTTCTGTTTTCTTTGCTACGTGTCACTTTGGAAAATTCGAAAATTTCACCTACCCACGTTCATTATGGACGTTTTCCACCCTTCATGGGCCAGGAAAGTGTCCTGCAGGGCCAGACGGATGTTATTATCTCGTTACTTGCTTTTAAATAGAAAAATAAAAACTAATGGAAGACAACAAAGAAATTCATTTTAAGTAACCATCTCTCTCTCTCTCTCTCTCTCTCTCTCTCTCTATATATATATATATATATATATATATATATATATATATATATATATATATATATACATATAACTGAATTTTTGTCAATGGAATTTAGATAATTAATTTATATATATATATATATATATATATATATAATTATTTCCACAATCAGACAACGCCGCATTCGAAAATCTAATATTTATATACTCGCTGGGTTAGCTTGTTGGATGACATCGTCCTAACGAATATAACATCCTACTTGTGAGACATCGGCCTGGGTTCTAAGTAGTTGGATGACTACACCCCTTGTTGAGAAGAGTAGGTACATTCCACAGTCGGTCATCGCCGCGGTTTGCTTAATCTGTGTAAATTAATAAACTTTCTTGTATGTGGCGAGGTAGCTCAGTGGCAGGGTACCTGTCTAACATGCAAGTGACTCGGGTTTCGAATCGAGATCGGATGTGTTATACTCGTGTCTATGGCTCCGGTTGGTTTCTTTCTCGGGTTGTGGCCTGCGGCGTTGTCTTGTTGTGGAAATAATTGTATATATCATCTCACATTCAAAAATCTAATATATATATATATATATATATATATATATATATATATATATATATATATATATAATAAACTTGTTACAAATATCCAGGGGGATATAAATCCGAAGGAAGTTGAAACCGGGTTTATGAGAGTGCTCAATGAAAATTCAGAGCAAAATATATTTTTTGTTGGTGATTTTATTATTCCATTATTGCGACAAAATATATGTTGTTGCATTTGCGTTGGACTCCATTGACGCTTGAAGAGTCGGTTGTTCATTATGAACGCTAACGAAACAACATATATTTTGTCGCAATAATGGAATAATAAAATCACCAACAATATATATATATATATATATATATATATATATATATATATATATATATATTCAAATGTAATTATCCACGGACATGTGTTTCGTCGTTAACGACTCATCAGCGTGGCTGAAACTTGCGAGATTCGAAACTAGAGTCTCAAGCCTGAAGCTCTACCATAAGCTAATTCCCGCTAGTGCTGAAATATTTCGCGTTTTTAATACTTAGTCAATGAAATGACATGCATATATGCTATTTCATTGACGTATGATCTATTATACTCACCACTGAGTTTCTGTTATCAAATAGATGAAAAACACATGTATCTATCACGATCTGAACTGATATGTTCCTTGCACTAACGCTAAACAACACCTCTTGCTATCAGTTAAAATCCTAACATTTTGTAGAATAGTTCTTCGTTCCCTAGAAATTTGCCAGTAATGTTTTTGTCGACAAGAGTTGCTGTTCTCTTTCGTTGATACGAAAATAGTTGGCTTATTAGATAGTGACCTCTTGTAAAGCACACTAAAAATACAACAACAGTAAGTAGTTGTGAGAGTTGCAGTTGTAGTGATGTTTTTCTTTACTTCTGTTTCTCCCCGTGTCTGGAATAACAGAAGCAGTTCAAAAGAACAACAAATAACTCTATTATTTGCTCTGATGTTCGCTTTACTTTTTACAGCTATTCACGGCAAGTACATCTAGATGATCTTCAACTTCTCCTCCAATAATCATTAAAAAAAGACCACAAGGACGATAAGAGTGTAAACATGTAACAATGAATTACTTCAGTTGTTGAAGACAATCTCCCTTTGTTTAGAAGTCTGTTTACAGATAATTATAAATAGTTATTTATGTTTGTATTTTTTTATTCTAAGCAAATATATAGTTCGGTGCATTAATTACGTTGCGAATCACGTTTGTTTTTTTTTACCCATCGTAGACGCGTGCAAACTGAAATATATATATATATATATATATATATATATATATACATATATATTTATATATATATATATATATATATATATATTTGCTACAGAAAAATTAGTACACCATTAGTACCGTCGGCGTCAAGCACAGAAGGACATAGCCATCCAGAAGTCTTTCTGTGCTTGAAACCGACGGTACTAATGTTGTACGAACACGAAATGCCTTAACATATTATCATATGAATTTTAAAATTACCTTATTAAGTGTACTTGGATAAGTATATTTCATTTTAATCAGAGGGTGTACAACATTGGCGTAGGGCCTGCGTTTACGCTTGATATACATGAAAAAAAATATAATGTTTTACTTCATTTTATTCATAAAGACACACTTATTGAAAAAAATAATAAGATAGAAATATTAATAAAAGATTTGGGGTCGAGAGAAATGCACAGAGGTTTTCATGGATTTCAGATAAACACCGGGTGTGCCTAGATGTGGTTACTATCTGTAAATGTAGCGATATTTATTTGAATTAATAACATTATACATATACGACCTCCCACGCAATCAACATGATGGGCTGTGCGGAAAAAAGAACATAGGATTTTTCTTTTTAAATCCCGACCTACACCGGGTTTTACTGCTAGTTTTAGAAAATATTTCTATCATTAACTCAACAGCCTATTATTGCTAATGTTATGTAACACGTTAGATTACGGATATAGCACTCTAACATATAAAGTTATCCTGTCGGATTTACAAAACATTCATGTTGACAAATGAAACTTACCTTCTGACTAGCAAAGTTGTATTACTTATTTTTGTACTATGTTATCAAAATTATAATAACTTACTTTGCTGCTGTTTATTTAAAATACAAATACTTAGTCAAGCCTAGACGTCCAGTAATATGAAACATTTTTAAATAATCACCTAAAAATAAAAATCAGCGCCTAAAAATAAAAATCAGGTCGGATAGAATATGTATTCTATGAAATGGATTGACAAGGTCCCCAAAAGAGTCGCCAACCTAATAAGTTCCATCAGTGTCAACCAAGCTCCAGTCTCTGTCCCATCGCCGCAATATAGCATCCTTGTGCTTGTTTTACAAATACTTCAATGGGGTATGCTCCGATGAATTCGCTACTCTGGTGCCCCCTCGACATACATTAATTAGACAAACTCGACAATCAATAAAATCACATCCATTCACCGTGGAGGCCCCCACATGCCGGAGAGCTTTCTACTCAAATAGCTTCTTTCCTCGTGCAGCTGGCTTGTGGAACTCCCTCCTTACACCCTGTTTCCTCAACGTTAAAAGTAATGTAAACAGACATCTCGCTGCGCAGCTCTCAATTTAGGTTGACACCCTCCAAACCTTCTCCCTTTTTTTCTTAGTAGCCGCTTACGTCTACAGTGACGGCCTGCTTTGTTTGAGGTGAACTATGTTAAACAACATTGAATTTATTTTTTATTTAAGAATATAATACGAACTGTCTATTTTAAAACTTAATTCTAAATGTTTAAATGTGCACAGAAAAAAGTTATTTGATTAATTTTTATACTCGAGTTGCTTTTGGCCTGGATTAGTGATGACTTATTAGTAAAATATCACCACAAAATGAAAACAATAGTTACGGAAATAACACATATTTTAATTTTAAAAATATAATACGAGTTGTCTACCTTTAAACTAAAATTGTATTTTTTTTCCTGTATCAGTTTAAAAATATAATACAAGTTGT